>CM067374.1:49472991-49632991 GCA_034401795.1 Chaetoderma sp. LZ-2023a | reverse complement strand
TCCTCTCCCATTCTTTCTTGCTATTGAGATTTTTCGAATTGAATGTGGCAACGTACTTGAATATACTAGGCCAGTAGAAGTTCTTCCTCAAAATTTCTTTTGTTCTTTCTATTTCTGGATGATCTGACAGAGGATATGCCTTTGGACAACTATTTGAATCTGAGCATACTGGATTTCTCTTGACGAAATAGTATTACAATTCTCTAAAAGAAAATAAAATCTTTCTTCATAGTTACATTACTTTGGGTGAGTAATCTGTCATACATTGCGGATGGATTCATCCTCTTACTGCAATTGCTCTAGTTGAACTATCTCAACATCAACTTGTTGCCTTAAATCCCAGGTTTATCTGCAGTTTCATTAAGTAGCAGATCTGGTACAATGTCATCCACATCTATTTGTAAGCAACAACTGCAACGTCTGTATCATCTGCAGCATTTTTGTTGCATTATCAATCTTGGAGAACTGTCTTTAAGTCACTGGGCAACATCGTGCACTAATCATTTCCACTACCAAACAGCGCTTCCTTCTCCAATACCAAGAATATTTGGCTGGCCCCCTGTCATCCGCCTCTCTTCTTTGGCTTCTATTTGACCTTGTCGCAAGGCTCCTATCCTGCTGATGTACTATCGTATATGCACCTACATCAAGGGCCTTACATTTATGCACAACGTCACTCCCCATGAAAAGATTCTGCTAGGAGCTTTGCCAACGCTCATTCTTCCAACATTCCCCTTACTGATATCCATCGCAAATTAATTAGAACTACTGAAATCTCTTGAAGTTATTATCTCCTGATTTTCACTGATAAATGTGTCTGCTATACTCAATAGTTAGATTTCCTGTGTACGTTTTAAATAAATCTTTTTAATTAGCCTACATTAGGAATTAAGTGTTGCGTATTTAACTATCTAGTGTGTATCCTTTTTCTGTTAAATTAAAGGTGCATATTCACATCAGAATGATTGAAAATAAAATTGTTAAAGTTGGATACTTTTAGAGGATTAAATTCTTTGACTAGATGTAATGAAAGGAAATAAATCTTAATATATTGTGATTTCATTCCGTATAGAAGAATGTAGTAGTTTTAGTTGTGAATTTGAATTAGGAACTCGTGTCTCTAATTCATTTTCACAACTTAAAGAATTATATTAATTTATATGGAATACAATCTAGTTAAATGCCCCCTTTTTATGTTAAGATTTATTTCGTTACCTTAAATATAGGTACACAATTTAAGGCTCTAAAATGATCCAATTTTAACAATTTAATTTTGAAGCATTCTGGTGTGAATCTGCACCTTTATATGCTGCAATCCAAATTGTTTTACTTTGTTAATGATTTTATAATTGAATACCCATTGACCCACATCAGACGATTTATTTGTTCTGGCATGTGAGCGCAGTGAACTATCATTTGGAAATATACTATACTACATAACAGTCTGTTTATAGGCGCCTCGAAAGATGCTATGCGCAAACTCCAAGCAATTCAGAATGCAGCCGCTAGAGTTGTTTCCCTAAAGCGTAAGAGTGATCATATCAGTCCCATTCTCCAAGATCTTCACTGGCTTCCAATAGAACAGAGAATACGCTTCAAAGTCCTCTGCCTAACCTATCAATGTATCATATCTACAGCACCAACCTACCTTTCAGAACTGCTAGAAACGTACACGCCAAGCAGGCCACTTAGATCTGCAAATCTAAACCTGCTTAAAATTCCGAAAGTTAAATAAAAAACCTATGGTCACAGAACATTTGCTTTTGTTGCTTCTACAGAATGGAATGATCTTCCAGCTAGTCTTAAATCTTCATCCACTCTAGCTATATTTAAATCAAATCTTAAAACGTTTTTGTTCCGTCAGGCATATCCAACTGTATGATCATTTTATTTTATTATTGTAAGCACTTAGAGCACGCAATATTTGCGTGGAATTATAGCGCACCATAAATATCCTATTATTATTATTATTATTATTATTATTATTATTATTATAATATTAATTAAATCTATAAAATTTACTTTAGAAATGTACGTGTATATTATTATTATTATTATTATTATTATTATTATTATTATTATTATTATTATTATTATTCAGCCAATCTAATATCACACTAAGTATGTTTTCTAACATTGCTCATCTAAAATATAAAACCTGTTACCGTGATTGATTTAATATTTGACAATTGTACTCATACATGTTAAGCAGGCTTGGGTACAAGTGCAAATGCATTTGCATTTAAATGCATTTGCATTTAAATGCATTTGCGCATTTAAATGCATTTGCATTTAAATGCATTTGCACTTGCATTTAAATGCAATTACGAAATTTCTGACGCATTTGCATTTGCACTTGCATTTGAATCTCATTTATTTGTATTTGCATTTGCATTTGTATGAAACGGGTTGCATTTGCATTTGAGTTATCAAATGCATTTGATTTTTTTCAAAAGCACTACTTTTCACATTTTGCATTTTTTTCAAAATTGATTGGAATTTGCTGCTGTTGTAAATAGCAGCCACGGCACCCAGTCAAATTAATTTCAAAAAATTAAACCAAATTATTTGTAAAATCACAAAAGTGGCATTTCTGTTGCTAGAAATTAGAATCTAAATTCTCTGTGATTTATTAACCCATTTCTCAGCTATCAAATTACCTAAATATGCAAAATCATGTATATTTTGAAATTAGTTTGACTTAAGTCAGTTGAGATCTTAGCAAGGTAACAAATTTTAGTTAATTTGTTTCTGAAATGATCTACAGCAACGTATCTCTAGAGTAGAATATAAATATGATCACCTTATAAATAGTAAGGAATGGGTCGCCATTCTCTTGTCCAAGGCGTTAACTCTTTAACCCTTACATACACGACAACTGAAATAATTGGCTTTATGATTGTCTTCTCATGGCCTGCAAATGGGTGTTTGCAAAGACCACGACAAAGGCTGGGTTTGACTGGTTTGGGCACCAAAAGGTTAATGAAACAATCGGACTAAATGTTATTGCTGCTTTTGTTGATTTTTCAGTAAAATTAATAATATTCATATGATCATCTGTGTTAAAGAACCGCAATTTGTTTGCCCCAAAACACAGGTGTTCACTCGAGAATAGTTGACTACAATACAATCTACTCAACCAGTACTCTCTATATTCTTTGTCAAGATACTTTCAAAGTAATTAGAGTGATGTTAGTAATATATCTCTGGTTACCCAATCTATGAATAGGGTAGCGTGTTGTTAACCCCATTCATTCAGAAATCTCTTAATCCATTAGTTGTCAAGATTGGCTTTTTGAATGTCGATTTGGCATTATAAGAGACTACAAATTTTGAAAACTGATGACTGAGATGACTGGCTTGGTAATCAGGTCAGTCGATACAGTGGACAATTTTCAAAGATTATCTTCTTGGAATGCAAATAGACATTTACCAAGATCAATAAATAATAGATGCTGATAATTCTGTTGACATGGGTTAATTTACTGTTCGCCCATTGTGATTAGAAGCACCTGTCATTCAGTCTGACTATAAGCACATACTCAGCCATGTGTGACTAGGATGATCTCAGACAAAGTTAACATTTAAACATTTGAATCTTGAAGTGTCAGAATCTTAGGTCAGGTCTTGAATAAGATGATGAACATTTTGAAACAAATTTGACTGGAAACTTTGACCCACAGCTGTCAGTCAAATTATCTTCAAAATATTCAACAGAATATGTGTTAAATTTATACAGATATTGCATAAGCTGATAACTATTTTGAATGTATTTTGACTGGAACCTGTTGCTGTCATAGGCGCAGTAGCAGCTATCAACCAAATTCCTTTCAAAATATTGAACAAAGTATTTAAGAATTAGTTTGAAAGTAATTTGACTTACACATGTTGCTTCCATAAGTGCAATGGCTATCAATGAAATTACCCTTCAAAGTAGTCAACATACTATGTAGGAATCTGAAAATGCAATGCTTTGATGGTTACCCTTTAATGGTGAAATAAGTATTATTTTTTCATAGTAAATTTCCATGTGCAGATAAACAGACTATTTTTGAAAATTTTACTGGAATAACTAGTTCAATAAGCGGGACAGTTATTCCCGTGGTAAAATTTTGAAAATAGTCTTCTCTTGATATGAAAAAGATTTTACTAAAAATAGTCACTACCAGCAGGTACATAGAGGGCAGATGCATACTCAAAATTTCAGTACCAGCTAGACGTGTGCCCAAATATTCAAATGCATTTGCAAATGCATTTGCACTTGAATGCATTTGCATCTGCACTTGCAGTTTAATAAGTTGCAAACATTTGCATTTGTATTTAAATGCAATGGTGCTAGGCTGCATTTGCACTTATGAATAATGCCCAATGCTGGTAAAGGTAGTTTCCGAAAATTTCAAATTATGCCTGGTTATTTTTAGTAAAGTTCATATACAAATTAAATGTCCCCTTTTTAAGTTTCGCACGAAATGAGAGTTATTAAATTCGGTATAAGTAGATAAGACCATGGGTTGGCAACTATTAAAATTCTTATTCACAGGAAAAATATGCAGAGAAAACTTGGAACTGAGTTCCATAAACAATGTTTATAAAATAAATGTCCACGTTTATAAAATAATGAATATCCCTTCAGACCAAAACCTGTATGTACAGTTGAGTCGAGACCACCTTCATTAATACTGTGACGAATCCATAATCACTGATTGCTTTGAATGATCAGCTGACTACCTTTTTGGCATTTGTTATCAGCGAGATTGGCTGATGCTTTTGGATATGTGAGCGATCTTTCTGATTTTTACAGGAATCGCATAAACATGCATCCTTTTGCATCTGCAGCATGATGGAGATTGTCACTAAACATGACACTGTCATGACATATCTGTCGATTGTGGCTATAGAAGATCCAATTCTAGCCATGCCCACCAATTTCTAGCTAAGTTCCAACAACTTTAGACAACGGATTAGAATCGCTTTGAAACTTTGAACTCCCAGAATCTTTCACTGTAAGTATACAGGTATGCTGTTGAATAATTCAGAACTAATTTGACTATGGCAGAAAAAACGCTAAAACTTCAACAGGATGTTTATTGTAGATCGGATCGACCAGTCGGATACCGGCCATACCAGCTAAGCTGGGTACAATGCCACCCATCCTGGATTCGTTTCCTAAACACGCCCATCTGGGTAGAGCTATAAGCGTATATAGGCCTATGGGAGAGATAGCGTGTCAAAAAACGACTAAGTTCGCTAAAGCGCATGATGCGCATGCGTGCACCAGGACGCTGTTTATATGGAGTGCATAGTTACCACCTAGATAGGATGGCGCTTTTAGTGTACCGAGATGGTACCCCGTAATCCTTATTGATTGCCTATTCCGATCAAATCTGGCATTAATCAAGACCATAATTCAACGGGCTTTCTAAAATCGGTTGAGAAATGGTTGAGTTATCCTGGGAAAACTCTTCATGATTATCTTCAATATATTGTCGTGACGTCATAACCACGTGTACGCAAAACTTCTAGAATGTTCTAGAACGTTTGACTGCGCTATTATTAGCTGCGCGCTGATTGGCTGTTGCTCGAACGATGATTGAATAGAGCCTGCGCCTGTGACGTCACGAGGAGTATAAAAGGAGAAGTGATCCAGTGGGGCAAACAGGTTGGAACTGTACTAGCTAGGATCGACAGATATTACGCACATGACTTCAGTTTCCGTCACGTTCCCGTAGCTACCAGTAGCCAACCCACCGCAGTAAAAGCAATTGTGTAGACTCCCTACTTACGGGAGCAATTGTGACGGGTTGTTTACACCTTCCATCCGTGCCATCGATGTACGGGAACTTTCTTCACCACATAGTACTATCGTATCTTTTACTGACTGCTCGTTAGACATTCTATTAGGCCTACAGCACTAAGCGATGCACTCCCACCATGAATGTTCTTGCGGAAGTCTTGTTTGCGGAAAACAGCTTGCAGGAACCACCCTGCGGGAACTTTCCAGCTTCCGGAGAGCGCATCATCTTATGTCGACTACGGATCTATGTCTCAATTTCAGTAACATGGTAGCCTAACTTAGGAATGACTACCAAGTATTCAAGTAACTATACTTCACAGTTTAATTATTTCTCTATATAGGTTTTGTTAATTATATTGCATCCGCAAAAACGGTCCCGATGACTAAAAGGAACCGTAACGGTCTTAGGACCGATAGTTATAATTTCTGTACTTGTTGATAATTATTATCATTTTCCTCAATGTGTTGCTAACCACACTATAGTAGGTTCGTTAACCTTTACTAAAATATATATCTTAATCATTTGACACCATATTGTTTGTTCTGGTTAGATTATGTATATATATGGCCAGTGGCCATCCGTTCATATGTTTTGCTTATTTATAGAAAATATAGGACTGCAGTGCACGTAGGAAACACTATACAGCAACACTTATATATGCAGCACATTCTCCCGCCACCAACAATTTTTCACTGAGGTCGCTGTCCATACTATAACTCTGTTTAGCCCGGCATGCTACCGACTAACCTTTTCTATTCAGCTCGGTAGGATAGGTTCAAAACGATTAGAGACACTGTCTTCATTACATACTGTGTAATATATTTTTCTTCTCTTCCGGTAGTGGGATAATCTAGCCCCGCACTCCGGTAAGACTCATAAGTAACGCTTTGTCTCTCTTTGTGCTCCACTCAGCCTTGTGGCTTCTTAATTGTTTGGATGTCCCTATCCGCACCATGGGCTGATCTGACTCTTGGAAACTATTGGGGTTTCCGAGTGGTGATGGCCATGGTGTGGTGTCACACACACACCTCCCTGCATATCTTCGGATACTTAGTTAAAGGGTTAGAGGCACTTTAAGCTAATGTAGGAAAGCACTGCGAAAATATATGTATTAATTATTATTTTATTTACTGAACAATCCTCCCGCACCGCAGTGCAAAACTGGGCAACTTGTATATATACCTAACGAGAGGTGAAATGGTTAGTTCCATAGGACCCGGTGACGGGCGAGATACATACCCCCACCGAATTCCGTTAAAATGTCTGGGCATGATATCTAGATCTGCCACGCCTTTGCGGGAAGGACATTTGCGGTGGGTATTCGTCTCTCTTACCCCCACCATAACGATAGAACAATGGCCTAATAATGCTTTCGTGAAATGTAACCCATGTCTTGTAATGTTTTATGTGGTTACAGGGCGGGATGTCCGGATTCTTATCCAGTTCGGAGATCTTGCTACGTAACATGTATGAGCGCTGTCTTTAGTATTGATGTCTTAGGCCATCTGTTCTCCGTGACAGCCATGTCTAATAGCTAGGTAGATATCAGCCAGTTGCAGCCTAAAATAATTCTTGTTCTGAAAACAACTAACAGGAATTAAGCAAAGCAGAAGGCCCACATAAATAAAGTGGCAACTACTAATTCAGCATACCAAGAATCACATAAGACGGTAACGAGGGAATCAATCGGGAGTCCCCCGTCCCGTCTTCACGTAAAACAGTACGCACTCCTATAGTCATAATCTCACTAGGTATGCTCTTTTCTCTCTAAAAAGCATTTTTGATTGAAATATTAGAGTAGGCCCATTCTTGCCCACTATTCTTCTCCCGCTTTAAGCAGTGGCGACACCTTCCCGAGACGGAGTCCCACGTGAGGCACTTGCCTCTCGCAAGGATTCAGCGACGACGGTCCACGCCAGGATAATACTCCTCACCCAAACTAGCACTAGGAGTAGTACCCGCGTGAGGCACATCACATTCCATCTGATATAACCTTCTATCTTTCAGCTTAGAGGTATAAAACTTATAATAAGTTAAATAGTTACGTCTCGCGTATGGGAGCCTCCCTTGTGGGGATACCTCTGCAGACCTACGGGTCTGTGTGGTACCTCCGGGAGCCCCATGTTTAGAAGTTCATCTACCTGTCTCTATGTCTCGTATTTTCGTATGCTCTTCTTGTAGTTTTATCTAGCATATTTTTAATTGTTTAGGTAAACTCATTGTATAGACGTATATTTTGAGATCACCAAATCAAATCTTGTAAGTCCATAGATCACGAAATTGCTATGGAGCATACTGGTGACACAAACTCGTGGGATGAGACAGTTGTGTTTACTGTTCACGACAATGGTCGCACGGCCCCCACCGGAACGATTGAGTTCCACCGGCCTTAGGAGCCAGTTTTTGTTTCCCGCAGGGCAGTCTCGTACAAGGCCCGTCACCCCGAGACCGGATGCTAACCAGCGTCATCACTCGTCGTGCACTTGCGGCACAGCGAGTCGACATGATACACTGGAACGGCCCGACACTACCTGGCGAGCTACATTAGTAATAAATCTAACATGGTTAGCTCGGAAATTAATAGTTATTTTGGTTTAGTTTGTGCATGAGTACATAAAGAAACATCCACATATTTTGCCAATGCTATCCTTATTGCATCAGTAGTGTTGAGTAGAGGTAAGGCCAGCTGGCCCCGGATTTTCACACCTTTTTTCTTTTGTTATGCTAATTAGGTGTCAATGACGTCATCATTATGGATTTTGACACATTTATTTTCCTTTGATCTCCACCGCCTTTTGAAAAGGTGTGACAATCCGGGTCCAGCTCTCCACCATTATGATTGGATGTTAGATGTAGAGGGTAACCATAATCCCCTCCGACTTGTTAAATCACGTGACTCCTCTCATCAAATGAGGGTAATTAGCGTACTGATTGACAAGCATTAATACATAGCGTAAGGATGATTGACAGGGTACATGTCTGGACTCGTCTTTTCCTGGGAACTCATTCAATTACGAAGCCAGCCCCATCATTAAATCACATGCCTCCTGGCATCCAATGAGGTGAGCTTACGGGCAATTAGCGTAGTGATTGACATGGGTTAATGCATGGCATAAGGATGGTTGACAGGGTACATGACCTTTTCTAGGAACACATTCAATCACTACGTCCCAGATTCATTAAATCAAGTGCATCCTGGCATCCAATGAGGTGAGTTTAAGGATAATTAGTTTAATGAATGACATGGGTTAATACATAGCGTAAGGATGATTGACAGGGTACATGTCTGGACTCGTCTTTTCCTGGGAACTCATTCAATTACGAAGCCAGCCCCATCATTAAATCACATGCCATCTAATGAGGTGAGCTTACGGGCAATTAGCGTAGTGATTGACAAGGGTTAATGCATGGCATAAGGATGGTTGACAGGGTACATGACCTTTTCTAGGAACACATTCAATCACTACGTCTCAGATTCATTAAATCAAGTGCATCCTGGCATCCAATGAGGTGAGTTTAAGGATAATTAGTTTAATGAATGACAAGGGTTAATGCATAACGTAGGGATGATTGACAGGGTACATGACCTTTCCTGGGAACTCATTCAATCACGAAGCTCTACCCCCTGGTTAAATCATGTGTCTCCTGTCATCCACCCACATTGAGAGAGAGAGAGAGAGAGAGAGAGAGAGAGAGAGAGGGGGGGGGGAGAGAGAGGGGGGAGGGAGGGAGGGAGGGAGGGAGGGAGGGTATCCATCAAGCAGCAGCTGACGTCATATGATGTTATAATCAACTAAGCGGCATGCCATCTGCGTGTAGGACGACGCCATAATCATTACATCAAAAATTATTCTATTTGGCCCATCTTTAACTCTTAATAATCCAACACGTACGAATTGTATCTCTCTACTATTTAATAAACATGCTGTTAAATATTTTGAGACAAATTTGACTGGACGCTGCTGCTGCCATAGGCAGCAACAGTGCTCAGTCAAATTAGTTCCAAAATATTTAATAGCTTACCTGTATAGCTTTCTGGAAATTGATAGTCAGGGAGTTCAGAGATCGATCGATCCCAACACGAGCAAGGTGTGGGTGGAGCTTAGCTAGAGATGGGCGGGGCATCGCCAAAAATGGAACGGTGCATTGATTTAATTCTCCTGCTGATGAAGGTGATCTTGCAGTGGAGATAACGTTCTGCAGCACCCTTAAGGATATCTGTTAAGCAATTGATGGTGGCTCAATCTGGTCCAAAAAGCAAACTGTGACTTCTTAAAAAAAGGTGGGGTGGGGTGTGGTTATATCATATGTCACCATTTCGGTTACACTTCTGGAAGTCTGTACCAGACCAGATTTATGAGATTCTCGTTCTCATGATTGACCTTATGCCAGATTCTCGTGTACTACTCAATGACAACTTCGCAAGAACAGGGGTTGCATTGCTTCCACTTTTTACATTATGGTATGATCTTTGGTGAGTTTTCATTGAGCTACTAGCTTTACCGCCGCATTCTCTAGCTTGTTTGGCTGTACCAGCAATGGATTAATCCACGTTTGGCTTTGTCCATCCCATCTCTAGATCAGCTCCGCCGCCGCTCTGTTTGTGTTGGGATCGATTGAACCCCCCATCTCAATCTCCAGAAAACCATACAGCTAACCTGTTGAATATTTGACACTACTTTGACTGGGGTGGGGTGGGTGGGGTGGTTGGGGGGTGGGGGGGGGGGTGGAGGCGGCATGTCAAATTCGTTTCAAAATTTTCAACAGAATGTGTCAATACTTGAGTGACACATTTGATCCATTCGTTGGCGATTCTTTAGTTGAGTACCGAGGTTACTTCCTTCTCATTAACGGTTACACAGGTTGCGGTGGACACCATGGTGCCAGTCAAGGTATATATGCTAATGGTTGATGACGGGTGATGCGATTGAAAGCTGTCTATGACCCGGTGGATACACATGTGGTGGAAATGAAGGTTGTGCTGGCGGCTGATCAGGGAAGGCTGATGTAGTGTTAGATCTGTTCATAACTCACCTTTCCAGAGTATCCAACTATGATCTGACGTCATATGACGTCATAATTAACTAAGTAACGTGTATGCTAACGTCATAATCATCATAATCGCTTAATAGTCCGACACATTGTATGAATTGTATGTCTTCGCTATTTAATAAACATGTTGAATATTAAAAAATATAAAATAGTTGCCATAGGCAGCAACAGCACACAGTCAAATTAATTTCAAAATATTCAACAGCTTACATGTATAGTTTTTTTGGAAATTGATAGTCAGGGGGTTCAGAGATCGATCGATCCCAACACGGATGTGGTGTGGGTGGAGCTTTGATTGAGATGGGCGGGGCATAGCTAAAATGGAAAGGTCCATTTCTGTGGACAATGGTGGATATGCAGACGACGTGGAGACATACTGAACCCATTGTTGATGTGTGACTGAGGGGACGATGAAATTCGAGGAGACAGAGAAGTTGATTGCTGCTTGAACATAGGATGGCCATGAGGTGGTGGAGCCAGGTGTGTTGACGGCATGCACGTCTGTGGTAATGGGTAACCTGAACTGCAGTAGTTGCCAAGTTTGTTTCAACATTGTGACCCGCGGTATTGTAGGATCTATCTCCCGACTTCTGCCTGAATTGTATGCTGCTGATCACTGCATGAGTCTCACTGGCACTCTGGATGTATCGATGTCGACCGTTCGGGAGAGTGGGATATGGAGAGATCCCAAATCTTGAGTGAATTTGCCAGCTGCTTTTTTCTGTCTCTCCATCTGAATATATCATTGCTGTGTTGTCGCCGCCATGTTTACCATGTCCCACAATTCTTGTCCTCTGTTCTGATGGATACTTCCGCTGCTTAAGTCATTTGTTGAGACCTTTTCTTCAACCATATGTGTAGCTGTATGCGCACATCTACGTTCACAGTTATAATCCAGTCAATCTAAGGCACAAAATGGCCGACCAAGGACACATTTCAATAATTGGATTTTTGTTCACAAAATGCATCTACATGAAATATATATTTTGTATATTTGGTGGAACATGGTTTTTTCATGGTCGGAAAATAGAGATCTATGGTTTTCGGAGTCTAGCATTCTGATTCAAATATACCATGTCTTTGGTATAAATTGAGCCACAACCCTACAACTTATGTCTATACTCCTGGTCTTGGGATCTGTCTTTCACATAAACATGTTTTAGATGGTTAGCCTAACTGCTTAGGGCCGTTTCTGTGGATACATCTACCCAAAGACCTTTTTCACAACGTCCGCCTATTGTACATGAGCCATAACCCGCCCACTACCACTATATATATATATATATATATATATATATATATATATATATATATATATATATATATATATATATATATATATATATATATATATATATATATATATATATATATATATATATATATATATATATATATATAATTCACCTTTCCAGAGTACCCACCCATCATATGACGTCATAATGAACTGCGTGATGTGTACAATGACAGCATAATGACGTCAAAAAGTACGTCACGAACGCATATTTGAAGACGGTCTATGCCTTGTTGTACAAATTGTTTGCTTTTACTATTTAATAAATATTCTGCCATAGGCAGCAACAGAACCCAGTCAAATTAGTTACAAAATATTCAACAGCTTCCCTGTATAGTTTTCAGAAAATTGATAGTTAGGGCATTTGAAATTCTTTCGCATTCAGCAAAGGGGGTTTCTTTCCGCCACAACCCACCAAGCCAATGCGGTGTGCTGTACTATCTGCGGATGGGTCAGGCCCAGAGTGTCTATATGTCCTGGATACTTGTGCCATTCTTCAGAGAACTACACTGAATCCGGCAAGACATATGACGATATCGTGATATCCTACTGTAGCAGTAATCTACATAAGTAGAAGTATAAACAGTCTGTTACTATAGCATTCGATAGCTATGATGACACACATCTGTGGGGTTTTCATCAATACAATTTTGAGTGGAGAACATAAAACACATTTCCCCATCTTAAGTCCCAATTCCGACTTATCAAATTAGAACTACAGTTTATGCACGTTGCTGAATGCAGTGAAATTACTTAGCCTGGTAGTCGTTACTATAGAAAACATCAACCGCCTCCAGTCAAACCAATCTCAACATGGTCGAGAGGGTGAGCATACTCATGTCATTTCTGCGGGAGCATGGCTAAAATGACAGGTATGCCACTACATGTGCAATAAGATGATTTGAGGAAGTAATTAATACACGGAAAGGAGTAAGATAATAAAGTGTGGAGCACATTGTAAAAGTGGTTTTTTTCGGTTAAATGAGCATGAATGATAAAATGATGTCAATAGTTACCAAATAAAATATCCCTCCTCGTGTTTGACCAAGGTCGGTTTTTCTATAACAGATAATTAGCGATTTAAAGATTACGGGTGGAGCACCCTTCCTAATACCCAACATAGCACAGTGAATCTACAATCGGCCTCCGTAGCTACCGGTACGCTGGCACTTGTCCCTAGGATAGATGTGTGAAGTTCCACTGGTATTGGATGAGAACTGCATTATACGGACTAGTTAAAGATAACAAAATATTCACACCAACAAGAACAAGACTCCGCTCAATCAAGGGAGCTAAATCTTCATAGCCTACACTTCTGAAAAAAGAATAACCCCCCATGTCTGTTCGTATGTCCAAGTCGCGTTTAGCTTCTTATTGGAATCAAAATTTTAAAAAACGATCTTCCAGCGCACACACCAGCAACCCCCACCCCACCCCCAAACACCAAGCATCCCCCCCACTCCCATCCGCCCACCCACCTCGTCATCTGCCCCTACATGGTGTGCACAAATGAAGGGCAGTCGGTTGCTGCTATAGCAATGAGTGTCTGTGTTTAAATGTGTTTCTAAAATTATGCAAAATCCAAGCTTCTATGACAAGAAGCATCAATACACGCGTCAAGACGATACGAATCACATACAGCTGTTCTAAGTTTGTAACAGCAAACGGTGAAATAAATCTGATGACAGGCAATTGACCTTTCCCGAGTACCCACCCATCATATGACGTCATAATGATCTGCGTGGTGTGTACAATGACATCATAATGAATGACGTCATGAATGACGTCGATAAGTACGTCACGAACGCATATTTGAAGACGGTCTATGTGTTGTTGTACAAATTGTTTGCTCTTACTATTTAATAAATATTCTGTTGAATGTTTTGAAACTAATTTGACTGGGCGCTGTCAAATTAGTTACAAAATATTCAACAGCCTCCCTGTATAGTTTTCAGGAAATTGATAGCTAGGGCATTTGGGGATTGGCTAAAAATGGAAGGGTCCATTAACAGATTAAGATTGCTTTGTGATCGAAGTCAGAGCTGGTAGATTACATGTAAATCAAATATGCAAACAGGGTATTATTAAACTCACGCAAATCTACCTCTATCAATTAATTATGTGTTTATTTCTTGACTTCTCGCTAAATTAGAAAAATCATGAAAATGTAGATATAGCTTTCGACTTTTTTTTTTATTGTTTTGTCATGCCAGCATAGACTTAATGACGCCACGGTACTGACGGTAGTATATCTCTTCTAAGTGGCATGCATACGTTGATAGTCGCTAATGGATGTACCGGTATAGCAATTATTCTAGTTAACGAACGGCTACAGACTGGGTAGTTAGCTATGTATGATTGTAGGGAAGTGGCTAAGGAATATTTCCTATGAAATGAAATGAATTGGGTTTTTTTACACCCCAGACCATATCAGGATGGTATATGGGGGGATTTATATAATAGTTATATCGATCAGGTACACATTATATTTTTAACAGTTGGATTTTGTCTTTTTACAGGATACAGTATACATCTATGCCATAGATCCTGATAATGATTAGTATCATTATTATTATTATTATTGTTGTTGTTGTTGTTGTTGTTGTTGGTGGTGGTGGTGGTGGTGGTGGTGGTGGTGGTGGTGGTGGTGGTCTTTTCGCCATCGTTGTTGTTGCTTCTGTATTGTTGATGTTGTCATTGTCGTCGTTGTTGTCCTCCTCCTCCTCCTCCTCCTCCTCCTCATCATCATCATCATCATCATCTTCCTATTAGGCCGAGAGGCTGAGATTGAAAAACTAGCTTTATCAGCGTCTGCGCTGCATCCATTATTCACGCACTTTGGTAGTTGCAGTAGCCCATGTAAAAACCCCATCATCTATTATCAGCAATCTGTATCGACCTGTTACTTTGTTTATTTTAGAGTTAGATTATCAGTCCAGAAACCTTTCTTAGATAAGCATATCTCAAACACATAGAAGGGATCCTTTTCTAGCTAAAATGCAAGGTAACAGGTAAGCTGTTGAATATTGTGAAACTATTTTGAGTGGGGGCTATGGCATCAACAGCTTACAGTCAAATTAGTTCCAAAATGTTTGAAAGACTACTTATTAAATTGTAAATTAACCAAAAACATCCACATCGTACACTGCTGTGAGAGATTTTTTAATTTCGTAGCGGAGCTACGTCATTTTGAATGAAACATCGCCTAACTGGTGACGTAATTGATTATGACGTCAGAGACTTGAGGTGACATATTTGATCGCTCCATTGTCAATTATGGTACGTAACTCGCCTCTGCCGGCGTACTGCTGCCTACATCCATCCAATGGTGGCGCATGTTGTGCATTCAGTTCAGGCGGCGATGACGTACTTGACACACCGTTTCAAGCACTGGTGGCGTATCTAGCTGGTAATAAGTACGAGATACTGCCAACAGGTGCGCGAAGAATGATTGACAGTTCCGGTGGATAGATTGTGATAGGATAGATAGAGAGAGGGGTATCACTATAGCACGCTGCATTCCTAGTATTATCCATGTTAAACCTATCAATAGCGGATACCTGCTTTTGAGGGCCAAATGATAGTTGTTCTTAAGGCCGGTGGTTGAAAAATGACCTTAGCCTCTTATATCCCGCCACCATTTGGCCCCACAAAAGCTATGTCCTACTTCCAAATATAGACATATTAATTACTCGGCCAGATGTCACCAGAGGACGGTTTTTGATGGTGTATGCCGTGTCCGTTCTAGACAGGGTTCGCTGATCAAGTTCAATATCGGCATGATGGCTCTATCACGATCGGTCCGCATCTTTCGTTTGAAGCTCGATTTAGAGCAGTTTCGTGACTTTTACAAGATATAAGTGATATTGAGGAACTGTTACTTGCTGTAACTCGAGCAGTACAAACACAAGGAAGAATTCGGTGCGGAGTTTTGCCTATTTAACTAAGGTTTATAAGAACCGAGGACGTATCTCCGGTCTCGTATTCGCCTTTCATGAGCACGCCGAGAGATACAAATCGCCCAAATCCTTAAAATCCCCATTCAAATAAGACAACAGAGGTTGCAAGGTTCGCCCGAGAGAAGAAGATCCCATGTCGTTGCATTAACCATTTCAACTCTAACGTCCGGATGAAGAATTGTAAAACAATAATTTATACACGTGACGTAAGCAGAAGTTGAGCAGAAGATGCTGCTATCATGGTTAGTTCCAGGGCTCAGTAAAATTAGCAGTAAAATAATAAATATAATATGTTATCAAATTCTAAATGATTATTAAAAATTTATTGGTGATTCTTGTCCTAATAGTTAGGCCCTATGACGTTATTTATTCAGTACAACAAATACCTCGTTCAGCTATTTCTAAAGGACGTTTCTTGTATAGATCTTATCTTAAAATCGAGTTACCTCACAAATATTTTGATCAGGGATGTGTCCAATATTCAAATAAAAATAAATAAACACCCACTAATGTAGGCCTACATTACGTTTTAAAATGGAGGCAAAGGAAACGTGGTCACTCGTTAATCCCTCAGCTTTATTCCTGAAAATTTCAATGTCTCGATTTCAAGACAATTGACCTTTCCAGAGTAATGACGTCAAATGACGTCATAAGATGACGTCATAATAAGCTAAGCGGCGTGTAGGATGGCGTCATAATCATTACGTCATAAATGATTCGATAGGCCCGTCTTTAACTCTTAATAGTCCGACACGTTGTACAAATTGCATGTCTCTACTATTTAATAAACATGCTGTTGAATATTTTGAAATTAATTTGACTGGGTCAAATTAGTTTCAAAATATTCAACAGCTTACCTGTATAGTTTTCTAGAAATTGATAGTCAGTGAGTTCAGAGATCGATCGATCGCAATACGAGCGAGGTGTGGGCGGAGCTTAGCTAGAGATGGGCGAGGCATAGCTAAAAAATGAAAGGTCCATTATACAGGAAAGCTATTTTGTATATATTTGGAATCTAATTTGACAGGGGTGGGTGGGTGGGGAAGGGGGAGGGGGTCTGTGTGAAATCAGTTTGCAATTATTACACTGGCATGATGCTGCGAAGCTGCTGAAGTCTCAACGTAATATTTGTCACATCAATGCTTCATCGTTTCTGGTGACCATGTTAGCTTAACTGGGTAATTCAGTGTAAACAGCCATTGTTGCCAAATAAGGCCTAATGCGCAAAGCTTGGATTTCACCATGACCAGTTTACCCCCAAATTTGCTACTAAAATGGCGTTAATGATGTTAATACCGTGATAACGCAGCTTACTGGGCCGATGCTGGGCCGATACCTGGCCGATACTGAACTGATACTGATTGGCACGGTATCGGCCTAGCATTGGCCCAGTAGCCTGCGTTATCTGGGTAATAACTGTTCTTGCGTCAACTCAAACATTTAACGGTCTCTGCAGTGGTCCTGCGCGGTGTCCTTTTACAGGCCGTGAGAGGACTGTTTTTGAAAATTTAGAACTGGAATAACTAGCTCGATAATCAAGGCACTCATTGTTGGTGAAGTTTCGGGAGTTGTCTTCTCTTGGCCTGCGTGTGATTACTGGCAGGGGGAAAAAAAATCGATTTTCTTGACTATTATACAGGAAAGGGGATGAATATTTGGAAACTAATTTGACATGAAGGTGGATACACTGTGTAGTGGTCTTGGGGAATGTAACATTTAGTGCTTTGATGCGCTGTTGGCACATGTTTCTGATCTCAAAATCCGAAAAAATTAGATCGCCAAGAAGGAACAATGGACCTTTCCAGTTTATCCATCAATCATATGACGTCATAATCATCTACGTGCTGACGTCATAATCAATTACGTCATGATACGTTCGTCAGGAACGCTTAAAGGTGCATAATCACACCAAAATCCTTGAAAATAAAATATTGTCGAAATTATGTACATTTAGAGGCTTAAATTGTGTACCTCAGTGTAATGAAACAAAAAAAAATCTTAACATTTGATGATTTCATTCCATATAAATAAATTTCGTATGCTTAGTTGTGAATTTGAATTAGGGGCTCGTACCTCTAATTTAATTTGACAACTTAAAAAATTATATTAATTTATACGTAATGAAATCATCATATGCTAAGATTTATTTCGTTTCATTACATATAGGCACGCGATTTAAGCCTCTAAAAGTATATAATCTTAAAATTTTTATTTTGAACCATTCTGCTGTGAATATGCACGTTTAATTGCTAACAGACTAAACGTTGCTGTACGAACTGTCTGTCTTTACTATTTAATAAAAATGTTGTTGAATATTTTGAAACTAATTTGACCGAGTGCTGTTGCTACCATAACAGTGCCCAGTCAAATTAGTTTCAAAATGTTCATGCTGATGAAGATTTTGAAACTAATTTGACTGGGTGTTGTTGCTGCCTATGGCAGCAACAACTCCCAGGCAAATAAGTTTCAAAATATTCAACAGCTTACCTGTATAGTTTGTATACAAATTGATAGTCAGGCAGTTCAAGGATCGATCGATCACGATACAGCGACTTGTGTGTGTGGAGCTTAGCTACAGATGGGCGGGGTACAGGTAAAACTGGATTCCTCCATCATTCTGCATGTTTTCTGCTCATGTTTTTATTCGTTTCGTATTAATTTCAGCATAAAAGTTGAATTTCAAAAAAGAAAACCGAAAAGTGTCTAGCCATGCAAGAACAACTAGTGATAGGCATCAAAATATGTAGGAAATGACACTACATAACTTTCCCTCAAAGAGGTCACATGCCCTAATACTGTTATTTGATTGGTTTAAATATGTGCTCTAATTAGGCTGCGCCGTCCCCTTGTGATACTACACACATTGTCAATAAAATTGTATCTAAAGCAATGTCTCCTTTGGTGATTCAATCTCCTATAAATTAGTCAATGAAGAAGCATCAATATCAATATGTAGCTGTAATTGTGGATTGAATGTAATGTTTAAATTAAAGACGCATTTGTACTATATCCAGAGCTATGAGGAAACCATTTCTATTCGATGTGCTGATTGTTACAGTACAAGTCAGAAGTAACTGTTGAATATTTTGTACTTAACTTGATTGGAAGCGATTGCTGCCTAAGGCCTCTCTCTCTCTCTCTGCCTAAGGCCTCTCTCTCTCTCTCTGCCTAAGGCCTCTCTCTCTCTCTGCCTAAGGCCTCTCTCTCTCTGCCTAAGGCCTCTCTCTCTCTCTGCCTAAGGCCTCTCTCTCTCTGCCTAAGGCCTCTCTCTCTCTGCCTAAGGCCTCTCTCTCTCTGCCTAAGGCCTCTCTCTCTCTCTGCCTAAGGTCTCTCTCTCTCTGCCTAAGGCCTCTCTCTCTGCCTAAGGCCTCTCTCTCTGCCTAAGGCAGCAATTGCTTCCAAACAAATTAAGTACAAAATATTCAAACCGAAGACTTCTTACATCGTGTTAAAAATTCTACGTATTTAACTAATACGTTTCTGTTTTGGTGCTAGAAATGTGTCACTTATTACTGAGCTGTGCTATAGACGTATTGCGCATCATATTGATATGTTAATTAACCATCAAAGGGATTTGCACTGTTATGTAAATCGCTTTGAGGGTTAATTAACGTATCAATATGATGTGTAATACTTTCGCTATTAAGGAGTTTTGCAGGGTGTGCAGGCTTGTATGACATGCGCGAAAATTTAATTTCCCTCGCCATGCTCAGGAAATACTACGTTTGCACAGGTCGTGTAAGTCAAAGCAGCACGCAAAATATTTTTTTGACTAATAATACTGCCCACACGCTTTTAGTGATCTTTGTACCCGCGATGCTAAATCATACAAGGCAGAAAGGACACACAGAAAACTCGCTTTATACCTCAAACAATAGCGGAAGCATTGTTGTGACCCAGGTACTACTTGTACAATCTTTAGGTCTGTCAGAGAAACGTTATCGATTGCATGTGAATGTCCGAGCTTTAAGCCTTAGGTATGATTAATGATCGAATGCGTTCTAAATTACGTCATCACACAGTCTGTTTCTATGGCAAGCAATCTCTTTCTCTCTCTTATCTTGGCAAGCACAACTTGCGCTTCATTTGGAATGGCTCGTCTTCGCTTGCTATTGCCAAGCCCCGAATTGGTGAATGTGCGTGCGTGCGTGCGTGCGTGCGTGCGTGCGTGCGTGCGTGCGTGCGTGCGTGCGTGCGTGCGTGAGTGCGTGCGTGCGTGCGTGTATGACTGCCAGAATAAGTACATATAGTTTGATCAACCAAGCAATCTCTCTTCATCCATCCATCCATCCATCCATCCATCCATCCATCCTTCCAGCCATCCACCCACCCACCCATCCATCCACCTACATAACCACCCATCCATCGACCCACCGACCCAACCATCCATCGTAATCTATCCATCCATCCATGTACCAACCCACCAACCCATCGACACACCTCCCACCCACATCCATCCATCCATCAAGCCAGCCAGCCAGCCACCAACCCACCCACTTATCCATCCATCTATCCATCCATTTATACATCCATCCATCAATCCACGCACGCACGCACGCACGCACGCACGCACGCACGCACGCACGCACGCACGCACTCTCTCTCTCTCTCTCTCTCTCTCTCTCTCCACGCGCTTACCTACCAACCTGCCTATCTGTCTAACCGTAGTCATATCGAAATACCCAAGCTACCAAGTGACGCACCAATCGATCGACTGGCCAGGGCCGTCTGCCTGATAGTTAAAGACTACAAGTACATCCTCTGTTGTAAAAGCCATAAGGCGCAGTATTAGACTCCTCCGGCTATTTCCTAAGGTGATATAAACATTATGCACATTCATTTTCTTCACACCGGGAACTTGACGTTGACAAATGAGCTGCGCAGGATTTGTCCCTAATTACGATCAGTCACGTGACAGTCGCGTGTTAGCTACATTAGGCATACTTTCTAGCGGAAACGGAAGTGTGTTATGACAGATAAGATGCTCTACAGGAGTGGCTATCATAAGCGGGTGATTGGCCACACAAACACCGCCATTAATCACGCTGCTGTCAGCGTTTTGTCAGAGAAGCCAAACTTATCTCATTACGCAGGTTACTGGACCGGTATTGGCCCAGTATCGGCCCATGCAGTAACCTGAGTTATCAGGGAAATGTCTGAGATGGCGGTTATTATATTCGTGACTGCACTGCTTGAATAAAGCTGAAAGATAATTACATTATTGTACTGTTGAATATGAAACTCGGCACGAGAGTTTAGAAAGACAGTTATGATATATAGAATAAGTAGTAATGGGTTGGTGTGGGTGGGGTGCGTCGGGGGTATAGATAGACAGACGCACGTATTGATTGTTTCTCACAGGCCACGTGATTTCGAGGGGGTGGGGCATTAATTGTCCCTATATGGAGTGTGAAAAACGCCTACCAGCACACCCTTCCTTTTTCATACACTATATATGGTGAATTAAGCCCTGTCCCATCGACATCACGTGACCTGTGAGAGTCAATCATAAAGCGGATCTATCTCCACCCCACCCCAACCCTGCGGTTAGTGTTAGCAATGATCAATACATAAGAAATCCCGTTTTAATTATTGATTTTTTTTGTTTTTGATTTTTGATATTTTGATTTCTTTAAATGGGCATTTAATAGTGGTCTTATGAAATTCTTTCTAAAATGTTATAAAATACTTTCTAAAACCATAAGAAAAGGCAGTTCTAATTATTGATTTTTTGATTTTTGATTTTTTAGGTGTGAACAGTGGTCATATACTACTTTTCTATGTGATTATAAAATACTCTCTAAAATACCTATTTCGGTGTTTCCCTTTCCTCTTCTTGCGAATCCTGTGATTGTATTTATATATCCAGAACGTATATCTCTTGTTACACGTATACAGTAAGACTACCAATAGTAAAATAAATATAAGATCCATAAAAGAGTCCACTATTTATATCAACCTCACTTGTCAATCAAAGCAGCCTGATATCGATTATCCCTGTAGTGACGGGCGTGCAACCTGATTGGCTGTGCAATGGACGCACAATTATGGATTAGGGCTGGAGTGATAGACGCGCATAAATTACAAACATATCTGTCAATCAAATTATCGATTACCCCTGTAGTGATGGACGCAAAATCTGAATGGCTGAGCGATGGATGCTCAATTATTGATTAGGGCTGTAACGTTAGATGCACATAAATTATCGATTACCACTGTAGCGATGGGCGCACAATCTAACTGGCTGAGTGATTGATGCTCAATTATTGATTAGGGCTGTAGCGATAGATGCACATATATTATCAATTATCCCTGTGGCGATGGACATGCAATCTGATTGGCTGAGCAATGAACACAGACTTATCGATTAGGCCTGTAGCGAGAGACGCTCATAAATTATCGATTACCCATTTAACGATGGATGCGCAATCTGATTGGCTGAGTTATAGATGCGCAATTGTCCATTAGGCCTGGTGCAATAGACATGCATACATTATCGTTTGTCCCTGTAGTGATGGATGCTCAATCTGATTGGCTGAGCGATGGACGCACAATTATCAATTACTTCTTTATCAATAGACGCGCATAAATTAAAATCTGCAAAGATATTGATGCATGTAGTCAATCGTTAAGAGTTAATCAATTTACGACTGAAACAATGGTGAAATTATGTATTACTCAACTATTGATTACTGTGAGAAATATAACTTTATTCATTAGTCTCGTGATGTGTGAATTAATCAAGGTTTTGAACTAATTCGCCTTTATTAATTAGATACGCCAAAGAATTATACCAGAAGTACATTGTAGAAATGGAGTTTCTAACATTTTCTCCCTGTAGCAGTTTTAGGTTTTTAAATTATTTGAAAGCGAAGAGTTTTCACTGTGACGCCAAAGAATTATATCCAAAGCAGATTTGAGTTTCAAACATTTTGTCTCAGACAGTTATATCAAAGAATTTTCCCCTGAGGCTGCATAAATTTAAATAGGATATATTATTTTCACTCACTGTATGTTTCTTAAACTAGTAAAACATGACAGCTAGAAGATCAAATTCTCTGACTTCAACGCAGCTAGACAAAGATCTTGATGATTTAATGCCTGTTATTGAGACTTTCAGTACTTGAACAGAGATTGCATATGCATATTTATTGACGTTTTACTAGGAAATTGCAACTTAGGTTGTTTATTGGTGAGTAAAGAGTTTTCAAAAAAAATTAGAGATAATTTTATTTTGGATACTTTTGAAGATTTACACGGAATATACGATATGCTAATTTCAGTTGAAAACAATAAGTTCATTTGTAACATATGCGAACCAAACAGAAGGATGACAAAGACCAATTACAAACGCGTGTGCCCGGTGGTAATTTTCAATTATAGAAATTATACCAATTAAACACATTTGTGCTTCTCAGTAATTTACTTTCGGGCATCACATTGCAAACATCAAATACCGAGTATTGATCGCTGACTTTATTTTTCAAATATAAAAACTACTCTCTTGTCTTATACATCAGCAATTTGCTAGGAAATATTCAGTCTTTCACAGTTATTTAGAAAGGTTCTTGCTTTGAAAATGGAGAACACATGTGAAAATCAAATTTTCTTATTTGGACTTTCAAGGAGTAAGCCTATTGTTATCTCGCCAGAGAACCCCGAAAGCGGGACTGCAACGAAGCCAATTTGTATTGAAAGAACCATTACCGAGGCGATAACAGCATTATCGCCCACAGCAGTGGTTTTGGGCCAAGCGCATCGAACAGTAGGACCGTGTCGCTCCCAGAAACGCACGTGTCACACAAAGATAAATTTCTGGAACTCTGCATAGACTACTACACTAATTGTAGAGGCATGTTCTTGTTGCCTGCTCTGTCGGTTAAATATGACTGCCACTCATTAAATCTTGAGTAAAATCCTGAGCAAAGAATGTAAATCCATGAGTGAAATCCTTTAGGGATATATGTGGCCTGTGATTCTTTTCCAGAGAAGAGACTAAGATCGACTCGCAGATGATTGAGTCTATATAAAGGCCCGGTGTTAACGGTTCTGATGAGATCTGGTTACCGTTTAGAAAACACCTGAAATAATTAACATTTTCATATTAAAACTGGAAAGGGTATTTGCTGAAATCTCCATTGAAAGTGGCATTATTTACAATACCTACTGTAAGCTGTCACAGTAAATCGCCTAAACGTTATCAGCGTTAACTTTGAGCCTACAGGAATTGTGAAAGTCTTAGCTATGTCGGATAGCATGCAGTCACCCGCTGCAATGCTGCAGCATGAGCAGTTATTAATCTCAGGTGTTAGTTTAATTAATTTTGAAAGTGCTTTCTTCAATTTAGACGCTATATGTTTTATCGTCACTCTTGAGCGAAAAGGCTTCTTTATAGTCGAATTCTGAGAGAAACGCCATTTTAAAGAAATATCGATCTTGCATAAAATATCTCAATGTACCCTCTTAATAAGTTTGACTGATTTACTAAAGCCCACTCGCTCAATATATTTGTATTTCGTATGGTGTCATGTTTACCAGGCGTATCCATAACGCATAGACTTGCTGAAAGCTGCGAGTGAAGCACACCACTCCGATAAGAGAAAATAGTTTCAATGTAAGAAAGGGACGGCTACGTATCAATTGTCTCTGAAATCGGCTTCCCATTCAAATAGATACCAACCTTGGAGAATAGTGAGTGCAGCCAGCGATTTACAGGTGAAGCTTCATGAAGCTCTGTAAGATCAGCTCCCCCTGTCACGGTAAATTCCACAAGCTTTACTCTAAGGTAAAAATAACTCTGTAAGAAATTGAAGTATTCTTCACCATTTCCACTAAAGAAAAACTCATTAGGTGCGGAGTGAGAAATCGTTGATACATGTTGATAAACTTGCCAGCGCCGGATATCCGCTGATTTTAGACTGAAATGGTCACGTTCAGATTTTGTGCATTCACAATCGCTTTTGACATTGTGCAAAAATATTAGCTCTAGGTCTACTATTTTCCCTCTTAATACGTCTACTCTTGCATGCTCGAGATGCACAACTGGCTTGCGTGTCTTTTTCTTGAGCGAATAGCCGCAATAGCTAGAGGTACTACAGATTTCTTAGCAGTGAGTACTCATTTCTTAGCTGCATATTTTTTTAACCATCTAATACATCATTTGCGACTCTGACTCCTGCAGACAATACATCTGCCAGCTTCCTCGAGTATTGAAATAGCTGGTTTGATAATGCTACCAAGACTATTATCAAGTCTGTTGCCATTCTGATGACTTGTGCCTGCGGAAACCCAGCTCGAGCCAGATAATAAGTTCGCAGAGTACTTGCTTCAGGTTTATATAGAACTACCATTTTTACACTCTTGCCTCGATTCTTTTCTTGAGATAACTAAATAACATTTTCACAATGTAGTTATTATAAACATAATACATTATACCGAGGCAGAATCATTCACGTTTAAGGGCTTTTATCCTTGGAGCCGGTAAAATATAGCCTAATGAAGCTAAGCATAAAGAAATCCAGGACAACTTGTTGCCACTGGCGAGTGAAAGATTTATTTTACACATTATAACAATGATGTTAATTATGCATACTTAAGTGATGTCAATGATTTCCTTACTAGGGACCTTCCACCCGCAACAAGTGCCTAATCTCATAGGGCTCGCTGACATAGCTATCAATTCTACATGTTTGTTACAAAATGTTAATCAACCCATGAGTTTTGTGGGATAACCCACACAATTTATGAAGTATATATGTCTTCCATTCGGGCGCTTAGTTTTAATAATTCTCTTGATTCGATATAATGTGTTACTGTCTGTCCCTATCACTTTCTGTAGCTCTTCTCCATAAAAGGTTCCAACTACTGATTGATTTATTATAATCCACTAGCTTAAATGAGTTCTTATGATGGGGTAGTTGGGTTTTTATTGTGAAAATTTCTTCACTCCATAATGGCAAATAAGCTTCAAGGGTACTTTTAATTTGCTCATTCAGACTTTAACTCTAGTCTTGAGAACAACTCTTCTTCAGTTTGGAAATACCTTTGCCAAGTTATAAATTCGTTTCCTCGATGAACATCTATATATTTCAAATCTGCAGTTGAATGAATAGAATTATTATTATTATTTACAATCCTAGGTAGGATATCTATATATCTCCACGAACCTTTAAAACTAATATACCACCAGATCTTGTTCTTTATTGTGTACTGTACACATTCAGCAACGACCACATGAGTTTAATTATGTGAAGTATAGAAGTGAAAGCCTTTATCTCTAAGCCAGTGTTGAAACTTAGCATTCACAAACTTCCAGCTTTTATCATTCTGTATAGTAGGCGGTTGTCTGTTGCAAAAATGTTCCAAATGTCTTACATAGAACTGTTGATGTTATTGAGGGCATGGGTATTACGAAGTGATATTCAGATAGGACATCGATTGTAAAAAGCAGATATTTCACATTATCACATGCTAAAGCAACCATATTACTAATATCCCTTTACCATAGTTCAATCCACAGCTATTACTTTATTTATTTCGCGTCACCTCACCAATGAAAGATTTATACAGCTGTTCAATTCCCCTGAAACTTACTGCATGGTCTAGGTTACAATAGTGCTTACAAATATTTCTATCCACTTCAGCAATTATTAGTGTATAAACCAGCTAGGAGGTTTATGGTCGCAAGCTTTAGATCATTTACATGATACAAATTCACATTGAGCTTGGTCAGGGGATTGTGTTTTCCGCCAGGGTCTTACTACGGGAGGCTAGTCAGCACAAGTCCTTTGGCGTCCTCTTTCTGGAGATTTCTCACTTTCACTAGTGCCATAAATCTCATTCTAACACTAGACATTTCCAACGACTTTCTTGGGATATTTATTGAACTTCGGAACATGAAAATATGGACCTTTTGCTTCAATGCACCAGGACTGACAACTTTTGAAACTGGATCAACAATCTTGCTTTTTGTGAAAAATTGGCTTTGTATCGAAACCCGATTCCTTCCATCAACTGAAATTCGGTCAATTTTTGGTAGGATATTTAATGGTAAACCTTCCCCTTAGTATGTGGGTTTTTTCTAGGTAGCAACTCAACCACTTCTTCAATTGTCTGAAGACTGATAATTTCTGGTTGTTTAGGTGAGCCCCCCCCCCTCCCCCTCCCCCCGCTCCCCCCCCCCCCGTAAAGCCCCCCCCCCCCCCTATAACCCCGCCCGCCCCCGCACCTGAAGCAAATTTTCACAACACCTCTGAAAGGTTGGATCTATAATCTCCCGCTCATAGAATATCCTGACTGTTCCTAATAAATTCTAAATTTCTGTGATGCTTGGGGAATAAAGATCGACTTTCCTTGAAGGGTGAATATTACTTCGACCAAGAATGTTTTGCATTTCATCATCAAGACTTACAGCTTTCTGAAAATAAGGGGCCACCACTCTATAAAATCTGTATTTTTAGGAATTGAGAAATTCCTTTTGCTCAGGCGACAGAGTGTGCTTCTATATTTAAAAAAGTTATTTTTGGTTGTTTCTTAGAAATATTGTTATTCTCCATGAATGAGATTCAAAGAACATAATAATAATAATTGATGCGTCAGCGTGTTGTATAATTTTCTTTCTATCTTTTAAACTGGCCTTAGCTAAGGATCTCCACATGCATTGGTAGCACTGTATATATTACCTAGCCATGAATGATTCTGTTTTCAATGTCTTCAATGTAAGCAGACTCTGCTCGACACAGCCCCGTCTTCAAATGGTATATTTACACACAAGCTGTTGGTTAATAAAATATCTATCATATCAAAGTGAGATTTTGCAACAGGTTTGTACTGAATATCCACAAAAGACCACTCACAGATACTTTTACCATAAACCAATTAATGGCATTGCACGCTGTAGAGGCATTCTTGCGTGACCTAATACTGAGCGGGCTACAACATTGGAATAAATAAAGAGTGCTGACAGTTCGCTGCTATCCTTTGGGAAAAAGGGAACACCAGTTCCGGCACTAGGTCCATATTGATATGTATACTTAGGCCAACCCTTTCCTAGAAAGTTTGCTAAGTTTGATCGAGCTCAACTCGAATATTTTTATTGGCAATAAAAAGCGTCACCAGGTGTCCCTTTTGTGCAAAATACGTTATAGCACTTTCCCTTTAAATACAGAAATAGAATGTATCACTTTATGTAGACCATAAATCGTATCCTTATTAGTATTAAAAACCACGCTCAACTCTGACTGTCATATTGATTCCTGACTTGTCACTAAGCTTTATCACTTTTAGACGGACTCCGTTGCTAAATGGCACCCAGTTTCTAGAGTAAATTCCACAACTCAATCTGACTTCCCAATTTTTATTCTCAAAGCCCAGAGTTGTATTTAGTTTTGTTCTATATTCAGCAATCATATTTTCAGGAAATTAGTTGTTAGAAATACTGCTAGGTAGAGTTGTGTGGAAATGATCATCCAGCCTGTCGTGCATCCTTTTTCCTTTTCAAGTTATACACTATACACGTTTCACTGGGTGGTAAGTTTGAGCACAGTCAGTGGTCTTTGGGTGTTCTCTGTTCTAAATCTATATGTAGAAATGAATGCGGATCACTCGTCACATCTTTGTATACTTCTTGTAAGTGGTAGTCATTATCTGGAAATCTCTATCTAGTGAAGGTATTGACACTCGTGGTACCCTGTGGATTCCTAAAAGTAGTAAATAATGACAATTGATAGAGATATTTTGGTGTTTTCCCTTTATAGAACAAGTTTTGGACAATATGTATCACGCTGCAGTTTTCATGATGAGACCATTTTATAAAAAGCTTTGTAACTCGGTCAGCAACACTGCCCATTAAGTCATCAATTACAATAGGTGGAGGAGGAGTGTTTCCATCAAGATCAAAATTGAAACCATCGTGAAATTCTACATTTTCAGAAAGAGAATTATATACAAATTGCCAAGCTCCGTAACACCAGATAATTCTCTCAGGACATGGGAAGTAAGGCGATCTTCAATTTGTTATCAATTGTTTAACTAATTTAGTTTTTCCAGACTTAATTGTTCCTGTAACTATTATATTTGCAGGGTGTGCAAATTTCGCTAGCGAATTAATTTTTCGCTCTTACTCCTCAGTCCTCATAAATCAAAACCAACATATGAAAGGGAAAAAAAGGCAAATAAGTTTTTTAATTTTTTTATTATTAATACACCAAAAACCTGTAATGATATTCCAGAAAAAACGTAATAATAATAGCTATAAGAATAAAAATATTATTAATAATTATATTATAATAATAATAATAATAATAATAATAATAATAATAATAATAAAAATATAATAATAATAATAATAATAATAATAATAATAAAAAATAATTAAAATATAATAATAATAATAATAATAATAATAATAATAATAATAATAATAATAATAATAATAATAATTTCTTACTTTTTACCAAAGAATACGTTTATATCTCCTGGTAGATCACCATCACTTATCTTGTAAATTTCCAAAATCACAGCTTTCCTGGGTTCCTGGGTTAAGCATAAGCTTATTATGAAGTCACCAGCGCCCACTGTGTCAAATTCCCATTCATGATAAACCTCACTAAGATCTATAGGTGAAAAATTATAATTTATCGCTAGACAACTGTGTTCAACTTGACTTAGCCAAATACTAATAGAACCCTAACTGCAGAAGCATGTTTTCAAGTGTTGCTCGAAAATATGAATAGATACCTCTTTTGATATAGGATATAGAAGTAGGGCAGACGTGTCATTAATGTTTCTGTATTTGATTTTCTGATTAGGATTTCAGCGTCACAAATCTTACACTTATCTGAAAGGATTTCCACATCAGTTATTTCAGAAGCACACTAGCCAGATACATTACCCTTCTTCTCCTTCTTCACAGTCTGGCGTCTGCAAATGCTCAAGCTCTACTCCTTTCCGTAAAACACCCCGCTATTTTAAGGCCATTGACATTCTTCGAGAATTAGTTTGGATTTGCTCGGGTTTGCATCTATACCAATATGATTCTCTGTGGAATTAATTTGTCTTAGTACTGTTCTGATCTGGAGTTGCTCGACTTCTTTGTCCAATATATTCTGCATCATATTCTTAATCCAGCTCAGCTTGAATTTTCCGGATATTGTCGGTTAGGTTTAGCCATTCACTGTCACAAAGGCACATGCCGCTGTCACAAAGGCACATAACACGCATCCTTAGTCTGTCAAGGATCTCGTTCAGCAGCTTGAAAATTCTGTGTAGGTCAACACAGGGATATTTTATAGTAATACTAACTCTGCAACCAAACTCCAGTTTGCAGCAATATATAATGTTGTTGCTGAGGTGCACGATTGACAATTTCTTCAAAGATGTCACAAAGCTTTATAAATCACTGTAGTAGTCCTCGGTTTGTAGAATATCTACCAAGCGCGCTGAACTGGCGTATATCTACAAGTTGTTTCTCCATTAATCTTCTTTAATCATATATATATATATATATATATATATATATATATATATATATATATATATATATATATATATATATATATATATATATATATATATATATATATATATATATATATATATATATATATATATATATATATATATATATATATATATGGATAACGCCCTTTAATCAACGAATAACAAACAGAATATGTAGAATTAATTTTCACTCGAATTGCATGTAACTGAACTTGTAATGTACTTGAATTTGCTATCTTTAATATTTTTTGAAAGTAGAAAATCAGCAATCAGATTGCGCATCCATCGCTACAGAGGAAATAGATAATTGTGGGTCCGTCGCACAGCCAATCTGCTTGCTTATCGATCACTACGGGGGTAATCGATGGGGGGTGCGCATCTATTGCTACAGCCGTAATCGATAATTCTGCATACATCGCTCAGCCATTCAGATTAATCGATAATTTATGCACATCTATCGGTCCGGTATAATCGATAATTGTGTGCCCATCTCTCAGTCAATCAGATTGCGCATCCATCGCTACAGGAGTAATCGACAATTAATATGCATCTATCGATACAGGCCTAATCAGCAATTGTGTGTCCATCGCTCAGCCAATCAGATTACGCATCCATCACGGCAGGGACAGTAGATAATTTGATTGACAGCTTTGGTTATAATTTATGCGCATTTATCACTACAGCTCTAATCGCTAATTGTGCGCCAATCAATCAGATGCACGTCCACCGCTACATCGCTAATCGATAACAGGCTGTTTTGATTGACAGGTGGGGCTGATATAGTGGACTCTGTTTTCTGCAGTTCATTTTGACACAGAGCGAGCTAGGATGAACATCTCTGTGAATGGATTGTATTTATATTCTGCTATCGATAGTGTTACTGTATAAGTGCAGCAAGCGATATACGTCCTGGATGTATAAACGCATTTATATGATTCACAAAAAGAAGAAGAGAAAACAAGGAAAAAATTTATTTTAGAGAGTATTTTAAAATCCCTTGGAAAAATAGTTCGCTAGTTCGCTAAAAAAATCAACGATCAAAAATAAAAATAAATCAATAATTAGAACTGCCTTTTCTTACGCTTTTAGACAGTATTTTACAATAACTGGGAAAAGTGTAAGACCACTATGCCCATTATTTTCAAAATAAAAAAAATTAAATAAAGATCAATAATTAAAACTGGCTTTCTTATGTATTGGTAATTATTGACACTAACCTAATACGTGCGTGCGTACGTGCGGCCGTGCGGCCGTGCGTGCGTTCGTGCGTTCGTGCGTTCGTGCGTTCGTGCGTTCGTGCGTGCGTGCGTGCGTGCGTGCGTGCGTGCGTGCGTGCGTGCGTGTGTGGGGTGGGGGTGGGTGGGGTTGGCTCCATAGACACGTTTTTTGATTGCATATGGCCCTCACAAGTCATGAGTTTGACAATCAAAAATCTCCCCACCCTCCATTGCCACTAGTATACTAATATATGCATAGTACAATCAGTGAAGTCAAACAATGCGATGTTCTGCCTCGTAATTTTCTTTTGAAAAACCCTCCAACAAAATACCTGACAGATCAGATTTGTGAATTTTTCAATCCCTTGACATCAATAATCCATGTTCTTTGTTCGTGCGTTTTATTCTCAAAATTGAACCGTCTACGAACCGTTAATCAATTTTTAATATTAATTAAAGAAAATCAAGAACCATTCTCAATACTAATTTGCACCTTATCCGCTCCTTATTCCTCTTTGTACCTGCTAGGATTTATACCTGGGCATCTGTAGGCACAGTACCTAACAGAGCCACCGTACTCATTTCACCCATAACTACCGCCTTGAGATTTAAGGATCGGGTACGTGGGTGTGGTGGGCTGATGTGATGGGTGTGTGGTATGAGAAGACAATACAAGGAGGAGGCATAATTCTCGAACTATTTAAGGAGACTATGTCGTATTGGTTAGTGTATACAGTCACGCGTGTTCTTAGCTAGAATACCCGGTTCGTGCCTCGGTGCGTGGTCATCTCATTTTCTCTCCACCCCACCCCAAAAGTGTAAGTGAGTACCCGTGTCCAAACTGTTGAGTTACACGTAACGGCGTGGATTTGACCTAAATGGGTTCTGGAAAATAGTTGTCTGATATAGGTAGGCCAATCACTCAACTACCTGCTTCACAGGAACTCGATGGAGCTATAATGTTGGTGTTATTTGGACAACTTTTACAAATCGGTACAACTTGTCCTTCTTTTGGATCCATAGCAACGTTAAAATCTAAATGATAATAATAGCGAATACGTCGTCACAAATTGATTTCTGCATACACAATTTGTGCCACAGAGGATCCTCGGTTGATGTCACCACCCCGCCAACCGCACACCACCACCTATCCTGCCCTGCACAGCAACATCTGCGAGCGTATTCAAATACCCATCCATCATCTGGCTGAGAAAGAAAGATACTAGGCCTTTCGAGTTGCTGGCCTTGTTACATCGGTGTCATGACACCATCAGGCCTGACAGGCAATAATATCCTGTCTCATTACCACACATAAATACATATTCATGTATTATGAAAAGCACGTGTTATGAAACATTTCTGCTAGATTTACTTATGTCATCGTCGCCGTCGTCGTCGTCGTCGTGGTGGTGGTGGTGGTGGTAGTGGTGGTGCTGGTGGTGGTGCTGGTCGTCATCGTTATCGTTATTGCGGCTGATACAGTTGTTTTTTGCGACTTGTCACAACTGTTGTTGCCCCTACATATACGGTGTTGTCAGGGGTGGCGGTGATAAAAGCTAAACAATTGTTCACTTTAGGAATAAAGGAATAGACCTTTCCACTTTATCCATCCATCATATGACGCCATAATTAGCTACGTGACGTGCAGAATGACATCAATATAACGGCGTTATTATGGCGTCATGGATGACGTAGAAAAGTACGCCACGAACGCATAGCTGAAGACGGACTATGCGTTGTTGTACGAATTGTATGTCTTTACTATTTAATAAAGATTATGTTGGATATTTTGAAACTAATTTGACTGGGCGCTGTTGCTGCCATAGGCAGAAACAGCACCCTGTCAAATTAGTTTCAAAATCCTTTACAGCTTATCTGTATAGTTTTCTGGAAATTGATAGCCAGAGAGATGGAGATCGATCGATCCCAACACGATCGAGGTGTGGGTGGAGATAGCTAGAGGTGGGCGGGGCTCATCACAACCAATAATAAATATGCATATAGTCCCTTTGATCTCAAACTCGCAGTTCTAAGACTGGCTCCATTGAAATGCTCAGCTAAATAGGAGATTTGCTGAATATTTTGAAAATACTTTTAATGAAATTCGTTGCTTCCATACAATAGGACCACATGTCAGCCAAGCTATTTTCAAAATAGTCAACACGGCCTTAACAATAACACGCCGTAGACATGACTTGCGACATGCATACAGAAATTGGTTTTACTGATTGTGCTCGTCCTCTGAGGACGATATCCAATTTCCCTATGAATTCACTGATAAACGACTAAAGTCTCCGGCGATGAATTCAATCCCTGCCGAAGTTTGTGACGGAAACCATTTCTGTCGGATGATAAATTATGGCGGAGTTAAAGCACGTACTGATTTATGGGATCTGAACCTGCATCTCGCCGATGGGATATGCATGTGCTCTTAATGGGATCGCAAGTCTTTCACCCGAAAAGAGAAATCTGTCCCATGACAACCTGACTCATTCCCAGAACGTTTCCACGAGAGAATACATAGCATGCTCTAACTATTATTCTCTTAAAAGTTTATGAAAATTAACGATGGCTTGGTGAGACCGGTGCATCAATCACGGGAAAAGAAATTAGATGGCTTGGGAAAGTTGACGTTACATCATTATTAGTAGCAGCGATGAACCGATGTATTGTAATCGCCGTCGTTGTAGTCGTCGTCGTTATCGTCGTTGTTGTCGCAGCCGCCACAATCGCCACTACCGCCATAGTCGCCGCTACCACCGCAGTCGCTTCCGCTGCCGCCGCCACCGTCGTCGTCGTCGTCTTCGTCGTCGTCGTGACTATGCATACAATTACACATATTAATCCAGTTTTTTCATCTACACACAAAAGCATATTCTTTGAAGCCAAGATCAATTTACTCTGTACAATAACTCTTCTAATATGAATTATAATGCGCTTATTTATAGGTGGTAATAAGAATATCTCACTACAACCCACTAAAATTCAGACATGAAAATCCCTATCCATAATTATCAGACCAGACCGTGCTGAGAAATCGACGATTCGGCCTGCTACGTGGCTATCATACCTGGAGACAGGCAATAAATCAGAGGCATATTGAATAGCAATTACAACAAATGGACGCCCAACGAGACTCCTGTCCGACTTTGTCCGCTCTGCGCCCGCTTTTAGATTTATGTTCGTTAGCTTTCACCAGTCGGTGCTTCAGATCTCCCCTCAACTCTGCTATAAAACCATGCTTTATGTCCATAGAGAATTGCAATGTGCCCCAGGCCTCAGAAGAAATGACGATATGCACCTCAAATAATGCATACTGAGGTTAACAAAACCAAACGAAAATGTGTAGCGACAAACCAAACCGAAATTAATCACTGCAAAGTGTAGTCACGCATGCGTGTTTTGCTCTTATTTGAAAGCCGTTCATTAATTTGCATTATTTCACATTAAATTATGTCCCTGATTAGCCAGTCCCTGGTTAGCATCCGCTAACCCAATGAAAAGATGTAACTGGATAGGAATGTAAGAATATGCGTGTCAGCCAGTGTTCATCATCATCGTCGCCGCCGCCGCCGCCGCCGCCGCCGTCGTCGTCGTCGTCGTCGATATAGCTGTTTACATACGACCCACGTCACTCCGCGGTATGTGTGGCCAAGGTTGTGGTTGGATTGACCGTGAATGTGTTTTCTTGATACGCGTCTCCTAGCTCCTATATCTGTATAGTACAGCTCATAAAAGGTTAGTTTCCATAACAAAAACAGAAACATGTTAGGTAGTTCAATTTGAACACGATGCAGGAAATGTTTTGCTAGAAATTTTGAAGGTAGTTAGATAGGAAGACATTGCTACCATAGTCATATGCAACAGAAGTTTATTTTGTTTTGGAAACATGTCATAGGCGTAGGCGTAGGAACGGGGTGGGGCAAGGGGCCTCAGGCTTTTCATCTCCTATAGTGGATTCCATAGTGTCCCCATGGTTTTGACCAAACACATAGTTTAGACCCCACCGCCAGGTCAAAGTACGTTCCTAACGTCCTACACTCATGCATTTTCAGTTATTTCTGAGCTTCACTGTACGCTAGTTAGATGAAGATGTAACACTGTTTAAACGTGGCAAAGGTGTAGTACACGTGGCAAAGGTGTAGTACACGTGGCAAAGGTGTAGTACACGTGGAAAAGGTGTAGTATACATGGCAAAGGTGTAGTACACGTGGCAAAGGTGTAGTACACGTGGCAAAGGTGTAGTACACGTGGCAAAGGTGTAGTACACGTGGCAAAGGTGTAGTACACGTGGCAAAGGTGTAGTACACGTGGCAAAGGTGTAGTATGCGTGGCAAAGGTGTAGTACACGTGGCAAAGGTGTAGAAGATATTAAAAGCAAACTTAACAAAGACCGTGATCAAGTTTTAAAACATTGTGATGATAATAAATAATCCGCCACTAAATGCCATAAAAGCTAAAGACATGTTACAAATAAGCCGCCGACTACTTACAAATAATGCATCAAATCCCACCAAAATAAGAAACCTATATTCGGTCTTCAGCCAAATTCCCATAATTGCTTGCGCTTACTTACCGTACTGTTTAACATTAACCTGAACCTGCGGTACAGGAAATCACTAGTGGCGCAAGGAATTGTGGCTGAAGACCGAATACAACGAGTGACAACATTTGTAGTAGGTGATACCTTTTACATTGTCTAAACATGCTAAGCAACTGACCAAACAGGTAACCACGAAAATACATTTGCTACACAGAATTTCCAAATGTATATGACATTTACAGCTAGAAAACATTTTGATTAATTGATATACGTACATTTTAAAACTATGCATACAATCATGTATGATAGGATACAGCGTTCCATTGCCCAACAATGTCCCATAACCTCACGGTATACGTATGTTGATAAAGGAACATGCGAACAAAAAGGACCAGCAATCACATATCTGGTCATTCTCACAACCAATGATAACGCTAAATTTCAAAGTCAAAATTTGAATTTTAAACGGAGCTTTCGGATTGCTTTGAAATGTATCAACCTCATACCAACCTTGATTATTTCATCCAACCAGAGCGTTTTCAACTTTAAATTTTGAATCTGAAATGGGGATTTATGGTTGGTCGAGAGAAGAATCAACACTGTACTCACTCTAAGCCCCGCCCCTTTGTCCATATATGGCGAGGATCAGAAGGTTCGATTTTCAAATTTTTAGCAGTCCAGTGACCAATCACATTTTTCGCCAAACCGGAAATGCTCGTAGCGCATAACCGTTCCTAATCTCGCACAAAATAAAAAACTATCAAATTCGTTTTGATTACTAGTGTAATGGACCAGAGTGGCTATGACAGCAGAGCATTGCATACGTACGCATATTTACATCCAGGAACGTCACATCATATTCTTGAATTGAATGTCTTGCAAATAATTTCCCCATCTTTTGAGTGAGATGCTTATATGAACGATCATCTCGCCGCTTATCCCCCATGATATCGCCTGTAAATTGAGCCAAAGGGCTGACGTAACCCTAAGTGGTGCGTGCATGGTCAGATAATCTACAGTACACCCACACACACCAACACCCACACCCCGAAAGAATGTTGGTGTATTGGGGCGTATTCCCCAGCATATAAATAAATTGACACCATTTCATGCGAGCCCATAAGACTATAAATGTACGTGTATAACAGATAGACATATACTCGAGCTGCTAGGAGAGTACTAATTTATGCAGGATAGCCATGTTAGCCATTGACCATTGACTAACAGTGAGATTTTCTAATTTAGCTTCCTAGATCCTGCCCTACAGACTAGTTTAAAATCATCATTAGAGAATACCACCTTTTCAACATGGCGTGAGGAGATAGCCACAAAATCAACAATGTAATATTGTGATTGTGTAGCACTCGTCGATTTTTAAAATACCTGTGTGTCCTGCGAACATGCCTTGTACAGATGCGAACTTGGCTGGGGAATATCCGAACTGCTTGCTGGCGACCCTGTTATAGCATCCTGCTACGATATGGTCAACAGTTGACGACAAAAGCGTTCTCTCCGGATGAACCACCAATATTAAATCCAGTATTTGTTATTCCTCGGAAATAGCTGCGGATTATCTTCTTGTTACCTCTGCTAGTTCCTAGTCAACACTGTCACTAGTTTCACCATTGTTCGTCAGACTGCCATTAGAAGTCGCCTTTAAAACAGATCTTAGCATAAGGTTCTGCTGTCCAATGGCAGTTTTCGTACGACGCAGATCCTGGGCTTCGAGATTGACGTAAATTTCAGCTCTATGACGCAGTCCACTGCATCGTCTCACATTTTCCTAGCTGTAGCCCATGTGCCTTACTCGTTGTACGTTGTGAGATTAGACATTTCTTCATCGGTATTGTGCTCTCACAGGCTATTAATTATTGTTAATAATTCTTTTTGTTGCCCAATTTACACAAGGCACAAAGCGGTACAATCAAACGATGCCATAAGCAAAGCATTCTGATGGTCTGAAGCAATCCACATGATGGCATATGCTTTCGGCCTCTCCGTCCGCGACGACAAACTATACAGTTATCTGGAATATCCACAGGTAGTCATGGTAATGAGCTCAATGTCCGACACGGTGCTGTAGTTCAGCTACGATGTATTCCACAAATACAGCATTATAAATATACAGCTATATTCGTATTCCAAATATGCGAGAGGTATTAAACTTATAGCAGAAGCAGTTTTTTAACTTGCACTACTAAGCACGTCATTTGATATAAACTTATATATAAAATTATGTAAAACAGCTAGCGAAGTCTGAATAGCGTGAATTAACATGATGACCGTTACGGCGCCAAAATGAAACTGCAACTACCTTATTTACAGGTGGCTATCACTTCCTATTTCCACCACTCTGGTTGCATAACTCAAATGATATATCAATCAGGTGCGAGGAGGATCATTATCAGGTGTCAGGGGAAGCGCTGACCATAAAACACCAGAAGGGCAATTGATTACAGCTTAGTCTCCAGTCTGCCTGACCAGGCCGTCAATGGCTCATTGTTTAAATGTCTAACATGACCTGGGAACCAGATTGGAGATACAGCTGGCATCAATTAACCCTTCTCTGACCGCAGCAATTAAAGAATCTACCCTCTGTCTTAATACGCAATTATTGAAAATAATAACCACGTGCATTTACTCTATCCTTGATAAAGTGATGTCCTTATTATGGTCAGGAATCAATCGAATACCTTGAGCATAAACAACTGGCCATAGTTTGATCTTCAACTCTTTCCATAAGACGTTGCTGTACAATTGAGGTTTCCCACACATATTCCATAGTCATTATTTAACCTCTAGCACCTTATCTATAAATGGAGTGATAGTCTTTAGCATCAACGAAAGAAGAAATGCTAGGAATCCCCATTTATGCAGTATCTTCCTCTATGTTCAATGGCTAGATTTCAACTGCATATATCACGTAACCCACGTCGAAACTTAGGTGTTTGTACAGACCTTTGACGATCTTCATGTGACCTTGCACTATGTTGAAACAGTATTTACTCAAAACATAGAGAAGCACTTTATCAGCTTCTTTATTACAGCGCTATTCAGTGAGCATTTGCTAAGGTACCTAAGCCTGCTCACTACTAAACGGTGACTGCACATTCTATGGTTCTGCTATAAATCAATTAGCAGGTATGGGTGAAGATTCATGTTAATAATGTCAACATATTTCATCTTGAATTATACAAAGAAGTGGTAATTGGTTGAAATATCGGTATGCTGTAGCGCGCCACCCCCACATCACATCCACGTGCCACACTTCGACCGAGGGGCGTGGGCATCTCGTCATCGTCCGATGACGACGATGACTCGTCCGCTCCTTAGATCTCTGTGTATAAGGTGGCGGAGCCAGATTGGCTACAAACAAATTTGGTCGACAGCATAGCGAGTTGAAGGAATGACTTCGTTCTCATAGGGCGAAGTACACATACACAACTAGTGTTTTTATCCACCATGACGTCCGAGGTAAAACTGTGGGCACCCTGCCTTTGGGTAGACCATAAGTAATCCAGTGGAGGGGTAGGGAACTGATAACTTCCTCCAGAATCTGACGAGTCGGAGAATGGTTCCAGTTTATCGAAATCATGAAAGTGAACACAGGGCTAACAGTGTAACAAGTGCAGAATTTGGCCGCCATTATTTATTTACTTATGATGTTATTCGATTCCATCTACTAGATCCGGAATGTTCCAGCTGCTCCTGACGGTTGGAATAATGTTCTAAGAAAAATGGATCGTCCACAGATGTTCTGCGAGGTACTGTAGATGGGAATATCTGGGTTATAACGCATCAGTAAATAGAAGTATAACAGAGTGCTTCCTCTAACTTGCTAAAAGATACTTGACTAACTGAGTTACTTGAGTAACGAATTTCGTCCAAAATACTTGAGCAACGGAAGGTACAAGACATTAAAATAGTTAAGCTACTTGGGTGACGACGATGTGTCAGGTCAACAGGCGTCAACAAGTCCATTCTGGACGGGGCTGCTCAGCAGCGCACATGGCACAGGAAGACAAAGATCTGTTGAGACTGCACGCAAAGCCCCTACACGACCTCCGATGGGTGGTCACAGTCATGACAGGAATTATTCAATGTAATTAATTCCGATTTAGCCAGACTGAGGAGAATGAATTGAGAACGGCTATCAAATGAGTTTCACACAGTGATATTAGTCTAGTATAATACAAAGGTTACTTTACATAACAGTGGCCTAAAATAAGGTAATTAGCCGATCTTAAATCCTTTCTCTTGTGATACCAGTATAACGATTATCCAACATAATTAATTCACATTTAGCCTGGCTGAGGAGAAGGAATTGAGAACGACTGTGAAATGACGTTCACACCGAGATATTAGATTAATACAATACAAAAGTTAATTTACATGACAGTGGCCTAATATAAGATAATGAGCCGATGTCAAATCCTTTTGCTTGGGATACCAGTATAACACAGACACGCTGTCAAAATGGAAGGCTAAGCATTTCACGCACATGGAACAAGGGAGTGTCGTTTCCTAGATTACTGTAGCTAAAATGATATGGAAACAACCTATCTATAAAGACCCATTTCTTCATTTCCAATTATACATTTGGCCCTTTATTAAAAGACTGCCTGCCTGAAGAGACCGTGCTTTATTTTTCAGCAAGTAGTTTTACTGTATATATTTTAGATTCATAAATTACCCAGGTTAACTAACACAAGAATAAATTAACTAAGCAGTTAAGTAATTCCAAACAAGTATTAAATAATTAGTGTGATACGCTGTAGATGCGACTTCGGTGGCATTGTCAGAAACTGGCAGCCGTTTGACCGAAAGACAGACAGACATACATAAAGACAGACATAAATAAGGACAGACACGCAAACAGACAGACATGCAGGCAGGCAGCCAGGCAGGCAGGCAGCCAGGCAGAAAAACACACAGGCATGCAGGCAGGAAGAACAGACAGACATACTGGCCGGTCAACAGACATATAGAATGAATGACCAAGAGACCGACTTAGACTAGGTGTTAGTCAACTACAACACACATTTTCTAATACCATTTACTTAGGTAATTAAAGATTTTATGCATTTCAGTTCGTTTTAAGTGGAGAGCGTGGAAGCGTGCACGAGTTATCCAAGCTACATGTATTTCATTCACCTAAGTTTATATACGAAAGTTTGGGAATTGATTTGTTGAAGATTTTGGAGGGGTTCAAAATGAGTTGTGGGATATGTTCTGGATTAGCAAGTATTGCTGAATGTAGAATGTTCGATTTCTGGATACATGATGGTGATGATACTTTGCACAATTTGGGGATCTGCATTTATTGAGCACCGTAGCAATCAAAGAGTCCTGTCTTTTGTGGATACTAGTTATGACAGACTAATATAACCATTGAATTGATATACATATTGTTGGGGGGATTCCGTCCTGAGAGGTAACGACAGTTGGAACCCTGTTATAGCTAGCTAGATAATATAGCCACGCAGAAAACAGTGGTAAATCATAATATATGGAGAAGACTTGTTAAAAACATGGATTAGATGATCATAAGAACAAATTCTATTTAACCTGTTATAAAATGACCATAGTACTATAGACAGAGAATGCTCATAAAACTGTGTTTATTTTATTTAACTGCTTAACAATCTAAAGTGGCGTTTAACAAGCAAACCTAGTACTTAGTCATTTACATCTAATCAATAGAGTGTATGCCCATTCATCGATCACAATATATGTTCGCAATTTAACAGAAAACTTGATAAATTGACACATTACGTGTCCTTGGTGTCACTTTCTGGATTAGAAAGAGTCATGTTGAAGGAAAGCAGACCTTGCATTTTACATTAAAGTCCATGCTTTCTGCAGCTGCGTACGGGTGTACCACAGTCAGACTTACAGTTAGAATTACAATTGATTGATTGCGGGAGATTTTTAGATGTCGCTGTGCACAGAAGCCATCCTGTCATTGTTGATCTTCTATAAGCAATCCTGAGCCCACGTATTTACTCACCATTGCCAGACATGTAGCTAAGTGCATTGGCTATATAATACTGAGCTGATGATGATGTAGGTGGCAGAATGTACTAGAAGAGGAAATTTGGTTCAATATAGCATCCGCTAGTGATGGTTTGCTGGCTGCAAACAGTACATTAGTTGTTTCAAACAGTGCTGGCCGGTAACTGCAAAGTTCATATGTGAAAACGTCATCTAGATTCCCACAGTATGTCACTGCGGCTACCAGACGCTGGAAGAGGGGGAGTGGATCAATAAATACAGTTCCTGATATTCACAGATGACTTCCCAAGTGCCAGATATGGAAGAATATCTTGCAACTCTTGCAGGTGCAATTTCTAATCACCGGTAGGCTCCACTTTCACAAATTGCCACATAATATCAACCATATCTATGTACTGAAGCCAAGGTTGCACTGTTCGACATTTTTCATGGAGTCGTTTTCTCTTTTCATTTTGGAGTCTATTGTTTGCATGACAGGAAGACTTCTCCACAGATACCTCGCCACTTATCAAGGCTGGATCGCTAGTTCATAGAGATCTACCGTAGTGATATCTGTCCAGCCAAGTCCAATGGTAGTCTGACAGTTGTCTCTCCTTCATCTCTGTCTGTCATAGCCACATCGTTCATGTTCTCCATGAATTGCTTCTTCATCTCCACTGTCACCCACTGGCTCATCATTGCTCTCACGAGACTGTGATGTAAGAGGGACCAGAGTACCAAGCAATTGTATAGGCAATACCATGTTCAGAGATGCAGCCACCAGAACATGTTCCTGGAAGGCTCTATCATATATCTTACCAGGAAACATGTCTGGGAGTATATTGTCAACATATACCCGTTTCAGCAGGCGTCGAAGTTCTTATCCTGCCATGGTATATGGAACCTATAAAATTCATCAGCGTGAGTAAGCCACCCTGTCTCAGTACGATTCCATTCCATGCACGCAGCACCCCTGCCTTTTGACTCACTCTCGATGACGATCGTAGCTTGCTACCATTAGGGATGATGGAAGGTGATGACTGCATTATAGTGCATTGCATGGCCACGCACGGATACCAATGTTGATCAGATGCCTCCCATACCACTAGGGTTGATGTCAATCACGGATATGCGTAGGGAGGTGTTCAATAGTATGTGTGTGAGTCTGTGGATGGTGGTGGTGGTGGTGGAGGAGGTGGTGGTGGTGGTGGTGGTGGTGGTGGTGGTGGTGGTGGTGGTGGTGGTGGTGGTGGTGGTGGTGGTCAAATCCAACCCAAATGGGAGGAGGATGGGGTCGTTTCCCGGAAAAATTTTCAATCTAGATATTCTGAGATGGCTACTTCTGCATTTGAGGAGGAGGGTGGTGATTATGGAATTTCAGGTTTAGACACTAAACATGTGACATGGGAGGGGACAAACTCATATCCCCCAGATCCAAGTCTGGGATGGAGGCAATTGCCACCACTTTTCATCCGCATATGTAAGGGTAGGAACTGAACAGAGGAGTCTCTACATCTCAGTTAGCGCTTTGGGGGTGATAGTAGAATCCTTAAATGATAGTGGATTCTGTAGCATGAGATGTAATCACATTTGACCTGCCTTTGATATCAGTGATTGTTATCGTTCACCAAACTACTTTTGAAGTTGTTCTTTCATGTATTTAAAGCTATCAATTTTTGCATTTTATCTATTAGATCCTGCATAGTCGTTTGCTCTTCATCATTGTCAAGATATTGTCGTCCATGGAATCATGTTTTACTATGATGTCTGACATTGTTTAGAAAATATTTTCAAATAGAATCGTTTGATACCTTATCGATTGAGCACGTATTAATCTAGGTATGTATATATTTGTAACCACTACCCCTAAAATTTATCTACTGTTTTTATTTTCAACATCGCCTGATAGAGACCCAAACATGAAAATGTTCCAAATGCTACAATTCATGGTGACTTTCAGTATATCATTCTACACCGTATTTGAGATAGATTCGCGATTGAATGATTACTATTGCAATTTGTGGTGGCAATGTCACTAAATGCCATGCCCTAGTTGTATGATACTTATTTCAAACACCCCTAGCTGGCTCTAACGCTTTATCGATGTGGGAATTGCATACATTACACATTTATGCAACATAAATATAGTGATACATAATCGCTTGATCCTGTGAAGTGGTAGACCAGGAGAACAGTCATACAAGCCAGACCAGAAGTCTGTCTGGCCAGATATAGGCCAAGTCTCGCGGTATGCCGACTAACTTCGATTCATGGCGATAAATAATTTAATAAAGTATCCCTTTAATTATCAATGCTCGGATTTCAAGATGCGGGTTATAATTGAATAAATTGTTTGCTTTTTTGGTGCTTTAATTAACCGGTAGTTCTCTAGGGGCATGACCTGGATAAGTTTGTGTCGAAATGGAGATGCGCGAGTATGTAGAGAACCCGTCCTTTATTCTCCGTGGTCACTCAACCGTGGGCGTTTAATATACGGTTTATTATAAGATTCGCACACCCATACATTGATATATTTTGAGAGTCTCATATAATATGTATGCGATGTCATAAAACTGACAAGATTTCGTTGATACTCAGTGTTTAATTAGGGTGTCATTCTGAATTCCTAAATCGAACCTCTAAGGACGACACCAGACACATCGGTTGAATATACATTCATAGCATTACATACTTTCAGTCAAATTTATTCCAAAATAATCAGTAAAGAGTGCTTACTTAAAGCGTGTGATAAACATATATATATATTAAATATTATAAATATAGTGAAATGGGTTAAATCATAGCTCACACTCAATAAAGCCCAGCAACAAATATATATATATATATAAGAAAGAGTTCATGTAGACTAATAAAACAATTTGTCTTACTTATCAATAATACGTCATTATCATGTGAAATTATGACTGGAAATTTGTTTTGATAATTAATTAATCTGAAATACAGACATAAAAACTATTGATTACAGCCAAAGCCGTCAATAGCGACCGGGCACATGTGTAGGTGTGTATGTGGTGTGTGTGGGGGGGGGGTCGGTGGGGGAAGTGGGGGTGGTGGTGGTGGGATGGTGGGTGGGTGGTTACGGGCTCGGGTTTAGCAAAGGCTCTCTAAGTCAAACCGGTTTCAAGATAGTCAAGCGAATATTTGCTACATCATGCTGAATTTGATTCTGGTTTGATTCAGGTATTAAGGAGTCGTATTAAGCGACCATCTGGTTTTGGGAATGGCTTTGCTGTTCCTTACGGTGCTCCATCACGTATGACCCTCAAATCTAAATCTCAAATCTAAATACAACATGGAATCTAAAAGCTCTATAAGGATGCTAGTAAAGGACATGGCGCGGTGGAGAAATTTGAACAAATGTGTTTGCAGCTGAAACAAGTTCCACCCCTTCAGGCCGCAGCAACACACACACTTATTATTATCAGCATCATCAGGACCGTACGGTGGGGTGGGGTGGGGGGTCGTGGGGTTTTTTTTTGGGGGGGGGGGACGAAACCCCTAAATTTTGTTAATTCTTTTTAATATCTGCGTATTGAATTTAGCCTATATTTGATATAAATATATATGAGTCAGATATGACTATGTTAATATCATCTATTTTATTGATTTTTATGCACCATTTTACATTCAGAAATAAAAAATCCTCTTAACCCACCCCCGACCCACCCACCACACGCACGTACGCACGCACGCACCCGGCCGACTCCATCACGAACAATCCCAGAATCCAGAAATTTCAGAATCCCACCATACGGCCCTGATCATACATTGTCCAATGTAAGGCAGTTCTGCTGTGTGATTTATCAGTCAATGAACAACATGGTCTACAGACACACGAGCCCTTCTATACATAGTAAGTATATGAAAGGATCCGCGCTGTCACTCAGAGCATCTGATGTCATAATCAAATATGTCACACGTTAGCTGATGTCATAATTAAAATGACGAAAAGTTTGTCACTAAAGGGTGCCGAATTTTATGTTGTTGATGGAATTATTCGTAGGTTTCTAACTTTCTAAGGCTGTTTGAGGGTCAGAAAATGCTCGGACAATAAATCGTCTTGTGATCCGCAGTTCATGTTTGATGCCAGATACTGAAATTCTTGCCAGAAAGACAAGCACGCCATTGTTTACGGCTCTTAACATGACAATCGTGGCCAAATCAGTTCTGTTTTACCGTTTTCCTCCAACAAATTACGTGTTAGCATGCTTTTTATGCCAATCATCAGTGACGTAATTAATGACATAATCATTATTAGCGCCTTAAAACATCGATTAGGTTGTCCCAGTTTTGTCAATCCATATCGCCGGTTCATTTTGATTTTGTTGATCTGCGTTGTAAATTATTAGTACAACGTGCACGCCGGCTTGAATTAAAGCGCTCTAATGTACTATCCCGGTTCGCAAACATCGCCTGTACAAGCAAATCCCATCAATCAGGATTGACAGCGGCCAATCAGAACGTCAGTAGGTGGAGTTTGCGGCGGATTATTGGGCTATCAATTACAGATCTGAGAGCTGACTGACAGTTCATTCAAAGACGGCTGAAAGTTCAAAGGCTTTTAGAAAACGCCCCCTTTGTACGTGGATAATTGCGCAGACCCTATCAGTAACAGAGTCAGTTTGCCAAGTGGCCAGCCACTCTCTTCAAACAAGCGTAACAGTTCAAGTTGGCTGGAATTGCTTATTTTTCCTGACTGCACACGGCATCAATACACGTATTACAAGCACGACATGTGTGTATAATAATTACAGCTAAACATCAGTGTTTATAATTTAATAAACTTGAGATAAACTACATATCTCGTGAGACCAGTTCTCTACCCGAGAGTGACGGATAAGCTAATAAGTCAGTTGGCCACTACTGGCCTGTTTCCGGTCAGCGGTCAAGAGATTCTAGTTTTCGTTGTATCTCCACCAGCCTTACAGTATCAAACATAACAGGGGAGTAATACCACAGGCGGTTTGTTTATTATCCGAAGCGTTTTCGCCGTTCACGTATGTTATCTACAATAGCAGTGATGGAACGCTGTAAGTCCGTACGCTAGAGATTTTTGGATTAGTTGTTACGACGAATTTGAGTTTTTTCCTACTCTTGAGTGTTTGCTTTGCTGCGGATCAGCTGTATCCCATCGTCCTGTCTGTGGATGCATTATTGATCTGCGCGAACGCCAGCGAGAGAAGCTTGACTAGATAGTCCGATAGTCCCTCCGATACGACTCGAACGACTACCGGCTCTCAACACCACCGACGAGAATACATATATGTAAAATATTTACATTATATGTAAAATAATGTATTGTTGCTACAGACGAGGATGAGTACGGGAGTACCCAGCTAGACGTGTGTGCCGGGCCAGTCATGACCAGTGAACCTTGGAAATAGTGTGCTTTATATTACCGGCGATTCAGACGCCATATAGCATGATACAAGTGAATAGTTCTTAGGACTGATCCAGTTTCACTCGTCTCCGCGTGGGTAAGGTATCTATCTGCCCTCCAACCACTCTGCGTACACGCACTATAGCTCCATGTGGTGGAGGCGCGTTCGCGTAGCGTGTGCTTGGACAAAGCTAAGCATGCTACTGGTCGTGATAGGTTTACTGGTAAGCGCGCCGTTATGTATTAATGCCCAAGGTAGCTTGTTATCACATGGGCACGGTCAGCAGAGTCGGTGTGAACGCATCACGATCCCAATGTGCCTGGATATGCGGTACAACATGACACGAATGCCCAATCTAATTGGACATACGAACCAGAAGGACGCAGCCATCGCCGTACAGGAGTTCCTGCCCTTGGTCCAATTTGGCTGCTCCAAGCTGTTGAAGTTCTTCTTGTGCTCCCTGTACGCGCCCATGTGCACAGAACAAGTAGATGAGACGCTGATTATCCCCGCCTGCAGGTCCATGTGCTTAGAGGTACGTACATTAGTAGGCCTAAGCGAGCCCTATCTTATATAACATGCTCGAAAGACCACCGTTCGTATTAAGGAACCACTTTGCTTCAAAATGCAATAGAGGAACCCATTTCTAGCTATGCCCCGCCCATTTCTAGAACAGCTCCGCCCACTTTGCTCGCGTTTTAGAATCGATTTATATAATTTGAACCCTCAAGTTATCAGAAACCCAATTTCAAGATGATTATACAGGTTAGCTGTTGAATATTATGGCAGCAATAGTACCCAGTCAAATTATTTTCAAAACATTTTTATATCAAAGGCATGCAAATCGTACATTAGTGCCGGACTTTTTCGATTTTCCTGACGGAGCTATGCCTATGTGACTAGTGACTAGTGACGAAATTGATTATGACGAAAAAGAAAATACGAAATACGAATACGACGTCAGACACTTGAGCGACAGCTCATATCCACCATTCACCATACTGTCTATAGTGACTGACAACAGACCTGCTCAGGAGACCACATGCTTCCAGAGACACATGGTGACACATTGTTGGTTCTTTAAGAGAGGTGGTCTCTTCAGGAGGTTTACCTGTAGGCATATATCTTATAGCGAATTACTTGCTTTAACCCTCGCAGAATAGATGCAATGCGACACGTTTTCCGTGATGGTTACTTTTTAATAAATATTATGTTGTAAATTTTGAAACTAATTTCACTGGGAGCTGTTGCTGCCTATGGAAGCACCAAGTTCCAGTAAAATTAGGTTCAAAATTAGTCAGCAGCTTTCCTGTTAAAGTCTGAAAAGGTTCAAATATCACCTATCTATTATGATTGTCTGTACTCAATAAGGTGGTCGCATAAGACATGTTTGCAATACTTACATTAGTCGTTAGTGTTTGGGGAATGGGACGAGGAAGGGGCTGAAGAAATGCTTACGCGGTACAAAATTGAATGATAATTTGATGAGCGTGAGATAAGGTTTATATGCGAACATAATTTGTGTACATGTGTATAAGGTGATATATCGTATAACACGTATAGTGACATAATATTTGCAGCTATGAAAATAATCATTTCAATCCTAGTATAACTTCAGTCTTGCCCAAATGGAACACTATAAACTGTTTCGGCTTCCCACGCCACAATAACTATGGCTGTCAGTATTCAAGTTACACGTGTACCATCCAAGCGAGAACTGATCGAGAAAATCTCTTGTAATTTAATATATCTCTCCTATATAACTGGCAAGGGCCTCCATTGATTCTCTACACAATACAGTTTTCTGCTGGTTGATTTTCAATTTATTTTTTATGATATAAAATGTATTATATGTAATGTGCGCTGTAAAATAAATCAAATCGCGTGAACTTCAACCACTAACACATACCCTGCTGAGTTATATGTTTCCGTTAACGATTCTTTGAAATTAAGACTATTTGGAGCACTGCAAAATCTGCACATTGGGTGGGGCGGGATTGGGTGCGTGGGGTTGGGGTGGGGGGGGGGGGGGGTGTCTGCAAGGCAACATTTTTGGGGATGCAAAAACTAGGGTGACCATTTGTTAGTGTGTGCAGTTGTTATCATCCTTACAAGGACATTATTGAACCGTATAATCCTTGAAATTCCAGTGTTTCATTATCAGCTCCCAGTCACACTAATTTCAAAATATTCAACAGAATTTTCCCGTATAATACATGTTTGAATTTATCATTTCTGGTGTGTGAGTAAGTAGTCAATTCTACTTATAAATACTTTTGGGCGGTCTTGTAGAGGCTGGGAGGAGATTGATGCACTTACGAAGACAGCGTTACTGCCTTAGGGTATCAGACTGAATGGAATGGAACTGCTATTATAAATGATCAAATCCCCCGTTCTGTTGTATAAGTAAGAATAAGATTGGACCTTTCCAGTTTATCCGTCGATCATATAACGTCTTAATCAACTACGTGACGTGTTGGATGACGTAATAACCAATGACGCCATGAATGACGTAGATAAGTACGAAGCTTAATCTAAGACGGACTAAGTGCTGTTGCACGAATTGTGTCTTTATTATTTAATAAACATGCTGTTGAATATTTTGAAACTAATTTTACCAGTCCAATTAGTATCAAAATATTCAACAGCTTACCTGTATATGTTTCTGGAAATTGATAGTCAGGGAGTTAAAGGATCAATCGATCCCAACAAGGCGAAGTGTGGGAGGAGCATAGCTAGAGATGGGCGGGACATAGCTAACACATGAAAGGTTCATTAAGGATAGAGCATATAATCATTGTTCCTCTTGGCTTTAAAATGGACTGGTCATTTGCCTTGTTGGCGAGTGGTTCATTCTGGTCATACCAAGCCGTGCCCAAAATTTTGGCCAATTAATGGCGTTGCTGGCCGCACTACCAGTACCGTAAAAAACAACAGAATATTCCATCTACAAAGTGATATATGGTGATATGTAGAATCAGCACCATAGAGGTTAGGGCATCTGAGGAGGGGGGCAAGAGGCGGGACTGGAGGGAAGACGGGAGACCAGTGGTGCTCAGTGAGAGCCGCATATACTATCAAACACAACAACGAAATTATAACGACCAAAAGGCCGTCTTTATTAATTTGTCTCGAGAATTCAATAAGGCGACAAAGGTATACCATATATATGTTTATAAATGGTGGTATTTGATTCTGCTTATTAAAATGGAGGTATCTGTAGATGTATATCTGATTACGGGTGATTGCTAGCCGTTTATAAACGGGAAGATCATAGATAACGTTAAATTGTCAACCCGTCTCAAATCAGTCAACGCTTCATGTATTTCGATCTCAGATTTTCTGTAAAGTTTCACCACTGACCAGTTCTACAACAACTATCATTGAATTGATATAGTGTGAAGTTTTAACTTTTTATTCCAAGTAATGTGTCAGTTAACACTTTAACACTCATATCAGCCAAAAAACGGCTTCAGCAGTGGTCTTGAGAAATGTCCATTTGCAGACCAAGAGAAGACTATTTTTGAAAGTTTACCGCTGGAATAACTGGCTCGAAGTCAATCCTCTGACTACAATCTATATAGAGATAACGGGTAAAGTTGTCACAAAGTCACAAATTCTAATGTGAGGGCTATGCTTGAGCGATTAAACAGGTACTTATCCATGGCTTAGCCACATATTCCATGTCCCTTGAATGTGTGCTGGTTCTATGATCATTGAAGATTACAACCCCTAGATGATTGTCTGTGAGGATATACACTCGCAGGTTTGCAAAGAATCATTTCGGGACCATGTTATGGGAGGCACAATGCTTAAAACTGTGCTTGCATAAAGCTATGGGGGTGTAGTTGATGTAATGCAACAGTGATAAAACTAATTTGTCTGAAAATCTCCAACCTGTCTAACCGTACATAAGATTGCAAAAGACACAGTCATGTTACTCAGAATGAAAATACACCACCCTCCAAATTTGCAAAAATCATCACATGACCCATTTTCAGTGGGTAAAAATTACGTTCCAAAGGAGGTGAAACTCCATCTATACACATGCATCTGTATGTGTATAATTTATTTGAATAAAGGGTCCGCCTTATTATAACACTCATTCATGCTTAAATTCCTGTTCATATCCATGTGTTGTTTGAAGCCATCACGTGATGATTATGTTAATGGTTTCTAGTGGCACATTCCGATTTTTATCTAAATTCATATCAAAATTGAGATGCAATAGCACATTTAATTGAAGATACAACCTTAAATTCCAAAGAATAGGCCTACTCGTAACAGCAGATTACATGTAGTGATAGGCCAGATAACAACGCATTGCCATTCTTATTCAGATAGTACTATCTGCTATTTAGAGTATGGGCAGAAGAAATAAGGCATACGATATAATATTGTATAACTTATTAATCATACACATACCCCAAACGGTAGATAGTACGATCTGAAGTCATATACTCCAATGGTATCCAATAAATAACTTCCTGTTGGACAATGACATAACCTTACAAGACCACTGATTCAAAGATGACAACTGTATACAGCCCTTTATCTGAGACGTGTTGTACATAGGATGGGTTTCCGTGGATTGGAAAAATAATTAACATTTAAAGTGTCAACAATGATTCCAATTGGCCTTTCCTCATCATAGGTAAAAGTGGCATATTGCCCTGGTGCGCACTGTGTTACGGTTAATGAGTGCATATTCACACCGAAATATTTGAAAATAAAATGGTTAAAATTGTATACTTTTAGAGGCTTAAATTGCGTCCCTCGATGGAATGAAACGCAATAAATCTTAACATATGGTGATTTCATTCGGTATAAATAAACTTGGTATTTTCAGTTGTGAATTTGAATTAGGAACTCCGTGCCTCTAATTAAATTTGACAACTTAAAATTTTTTAAATTAATTTATACGTAATGAAATGAGCATATGTTAGATTTATTTCGATTTCGTTTCATTACATCGAGGCGCGCGATTTTTGCCTCTAAAAGTACACAATATTAACAATTTTATTTTCAATGATTCTGCTGTGAATAAGCATCTTTAAAGATGCTTCCGATGCATTTTTATTTCCAGAAATCCATTTCAGATTTAACTCCTTGATAACGACGTAATCCACAAAAAGTTAGATGTATGACATGAAAGAACTCAGTTACCAACATATTAATAAAACACACGCACCTACGAAATACGCTCGTGTCCTTTACAAAATGGTAGTGAATTCTGCCGTCAAATTTATGTTTATGTTTTTATATTTGTGGAATTTCTAGTTTGCATCTTCTTGATTAATGAGTGGCCATATATATAAGAATAGGTGATCAAATGCTAACATATACCTAGGGCTGCGCGATATACCGATACCATATTTAAAACCGATATCCTGCACTGACGGTTTCCTAACCGATTATAAAAAATAAATATCGAAAAACCGAATATGAACATATTTTCGGTTTTTCGTATCAGGATTGTTAAAAATAAAAGATATTAACGAGCATGAAAATCGTAATGAATAATAATGGCCATACTTTCCATTAAGCTATGTTCGGGGCAACTAATAATTGAACGTGGCCCAAATTGCGCATATTGTGTAACTCCATGTAACTCGCTGTACGCCGAGAGAAATCAAGCAGCGAATTAATTAAATAAATATCCACTCGTCTTTTCTCTGGTAGTCTCAGATAAATTTGCAATATAAAACACAATACTAATGTGGGAATTTGTCATTAAAATTTGTATCGGGGAAAACATTTCTAAACAATGGCATCCATTTTATTTACGTCACCGGCTAATTGACATAATGCAAAGTCGTCCCAACACTAAATCGCCCGAATGCATCAAAATCTCGCCAATAAATATAATGCTGAATACATTTTGCTTATTAGGATATAATTTTAAATAAAATTATTACTCAAACCGTTTTTAAAATGTTTTCTTCTATACACAATAAATATCATATAAACTTATGAAATTCGCGATCGCAATATTACAGTTAGTATTTTCTTCAAGGCATGATTTCGTCCTCGGGCCGAATTGGAAATGAAAGCAGAAAGGGAGATAATTACATCATAATTAATTACAATCGCGTGATTTACGTTTTTTCGCAACCTGTTTTGCTGATTTATGATTAATTTTGACAAAATAAACGATGTTTATTTAACTGTGCTTAATATTTAGGCGGTCTAATTAATAATTTCACTCCCGCGATGATGGATATTATAAGGTATACTAAGCTTTAAAGGAGTAAAACGTTACGAATGTATCAGGGCGTGAAAATACGTTCTGCTTTCGTGCTAATTTTTATCATTTAAATTTTTTGTTTCATGTCCATAAAACCGATATTCGGTTAAAACCGACATGAAAAGTCATATCGAAACCGAGATGGCAGTAAGCCAAACCGCGCAGCCCTACATATACCAACTAAAAGCATTCTATGCACGTAATTGCGTAAAATTTATAGTTCAATCAGCTATTGTCCTTTTAAGCGGTGCTGATGTGGCGTTGTGTAGAAACAACATACGCCCATAAACTTTTGTGCGAACCCTAGTTAGGTGAATTTTCAGAAAATAACGAATAATAACAAATACTGTCAAAAGGTTGATAGCCTTCGAAACTTGTGCACACTGAGAACTGCAAGGCAGCGGTAGTTTGTATGGAATGTCCAAAATGTCTAAACATAGACAAGATACATTGTTCTAAACCCTGTTCCATAAGATGCATAACAGACACCCTCTGAACATTGAGTATTCTAATATTTATTTAAAGTTTGGAGATCTAGCTGCATTAAATCTGGAAGGATAAATCATTAAATGCTCATCCAGTTTCAGTGGCAATGGTATTTAGAAGACTTTTAATGAGCTTTAATTTAGTCTTGTGTCCATAAATTTGTGAACTCATATGGGCTGAATGTGATAGATTTATTTGGTATCCAACTAACAACGGTATCCCTCTAGATAGCTAAAAACTGATCTGATTTTTCAATGTTTCATAATATTGATCAAGCATTCTTTGGGATTGGCAATAATTTATGGAGGATTTGAACTGTGTAATCTCGAGCTTTTGAAATCATGTTGTCATATCTATAATTGATCAGATATATTTGTATCCTGATTTAGTTCTGTGCGAAGTACAACACAATCCACCAATAACCTGCTAAATGACTTCGTAAGACTAGTATTGGCATCCACCAACTAGCAGGTCTGGTGAGACTACTGCATCATTGTGTAGTTTAGGCCAATAGAAATGTTGCATATGCCTATTCTGACTTCTGATTTTTAGGTACCAAGCAATATGGGTATTATATTCTATCCTTAGGATGTCATTCCGATAGCAGAGGTATGACTATGTAATGAACAACTCCAGTTCTTCTTAACAGCTCTACTGGACTACAATGGGTCTCCATTTTCTGGGCAAAGCATCAGATTCCACATCAAAGTAGCACAAGGCAGCTGTCGCAGACCCTTTATCTTACAAAGGCATTCATGACAAATCCCTTAACACAGGATGTACATGTTGTTTCTTAACAACTCAAGTCCTACAAAGCTTATAATCTGTATTCATCTTCTCATATCTCCTCAGCCAGATCATTTACCGGAAAGTATCTGTTAAACAGACACTTGAAGTAAGTTCCTCAGTAGCATGCAGTTACAATATCAGACCTTAGGTGGACTTGATACAAGGGGACAGTGAATTGGGCTGAATATGTTCTACCAATGTCTTGGATACTTGTATTTTGTGAATAGTCAATTGGCAATCGAATCTCATCAGCTAACACGACAGACTGTGTTGTACCACTATCCCACAAAATAGCTACTGGGTTGTATCACTCCTCATTCGAATCCGATGCCACGTCACCCATGTGTATAAAGCTTCTAAAGACTTATGACATATCCATTAGCGTTATCAACCTTTTAGAATGAATACTCTCATAGTCCGCTACATTGATCTTGTCAAGATGGGCAAATCTACAGCTAGCAAGATTCAGAGGTTTGCTAGATACACGCTTCTCATCATCTTCAATACTCTGTCTAGATCAGTGTCTCACATGGCATCTAAATTTTGGAGGGCCTAGTGACCCCACACCATGAAATCAGGTGGGGAGGGTGCCAAGCTGAAATCTGGGGGTCCCAAACTGAAAATCTGAGGTGTTAATGAAGTTTTTCTCATCCATGCTAAAATTAGAAAGTAGCATGAACTTACAGCTATGAAATATGGAGATCCTATACTAGATTTTGTGGGTATTTTTGTGAAAAATTCTTATTAATAAAATTAATTATTATTTAAAAAACATAGAAGATTTTTAGGGGTCTCATGAAACATACGGCCAGTATTTTGTGTCCTATATTGCATTTTGGGACTATATAGACAAACGGTCCCTTATGAGCTAGATAGACCGGTTCATGCTACAATTTTAAAGGGCATGGAGACCTTCATAATGGCACACGCCTTCGAACACCAATAGCCAATGACTTGCTACTTCCAGCCTAGTATCTCTCGTCATATCCAGAACATCGTTTGTACACTTGTGGATACTCAAAGATTTCTTACTGTTATTCCAACTAGTGTAGCACTGACCGGTATAGGGTGTAATAGTACTACCGGTATCCCTACGAATTGCTGCATTGTCATCAGCTATTAGAGCAACACTCCTGCCACTTTATACTCAGCCAGGTTTATGGTTTTATCTCTTTTAGATCGCTACAGATCTGCACACCTTTCATACAAAGCTTCACTCTCCCTGGCAAACTCTACATATATATTTTTGTCCATGTATTCTATTCGAACATCTTCTGAAGCAGCTTATTAACTGTAGTACTTCTAGCACTCGCCCATAAGCACACAATATGGCTACTCCAACTGTTTTATAAAACACACAAAGAGCAGAAAATACCTCTTGAGCCATCCATCCAAACAAACTTTGAAGCAACATCGACTATTGGCTTGGTCATTTGAGATTAGCAGTATGTCTCCATCACTCTTTCATCCAATGAATTAATCAAATCAAAGTATGCATCACTTAGAGTTGCACGATCTTTGCTTTTGGGCAGTCACACCGGGATCGATTAAAAGAAAAGGTCAAAGTCATCACTTATTTTAATCGATCCCGGTGTGACACACAGTCATGTCACGTTACGAGGATAATGATGTCTTGCCTATGGTTGCGTACATGCAGGGTTTTGCCAAGGCAGGGCCCTTGCACCATTTAGTACTCTAAAATTCACAATGTCCAAGCATTACCTTCACACATTGGTCATTGGCCCACTGGATTTTAGGCCATAGATATCTTCCATGTATGTACTTGATCAAACATGGTTTCTTGAGGAAATGGGCCATTTGACCCCCACTAAGCAACCAGATCGGCAGAACCCTGTACATGTCCTTTGAAATGGTCAATGTGATTCCAACTCATGTGTCTGCATAGACCTGTTGTTGTTAAAGGGTGACTCTGAAATGAGGAATTTCCTTCCCGCGATGCAGAAAAATCAACAATGTCCATAGCCATTATTATCTAACTTTGCTAAATTCTAGTAGATAGACATCATAAATTAGTTATACTCCCTCTTTCCCCATATCCCTGGAGTTTAGTCAAGAAAATATTTTTCATAAAATTGTCCATTTGTAAGTCAAAAGAAGACTCTTTTTGAGAATTTACTACTAGAATAACTAGTTAGATATTGTGGCCAGCCAGCACCCCATTGGTAACTTTTTTAAGATGGTCTTCTCTTGGCCTGCAAATGGATATTTCTCAAAACCACTACAAAAGCTGGTTTGGCCAGCTTGCGTGTCAAAGAGTTAATAATAGCCGGTTCCTTATACCTGACCACTCATTCACTAGGCTGATAAAGTGTATTTTATCTACAATAGCAAAAAATTGTACTGAGGAACATTATGAACTAATCTGATACAGATGAGCCAATTTTATAAATTGTGTGTTTCCGTATAAGGCTCCTTGTACCTTACCTGACCGCGAACACTTGTCAGTAGCCTGCTAAACTGTAATATACAATCTCAAAAGGGATGTTGAGAGTGTTTATTGGTTCTTGGTAATTTTGAACACTTTCCTGTTCATGTAAACACATTAGCGGTTGAGCCATGCATCAGTCATCAGCAGCATCAGCCAGTTGAGCATGATGGTCATTAAGTAGAAGTACACTAGTATTCATTATATTCACTCAGGCCCGTTTGTTGTCTGGAGCCAAAGGATATCAATTGGTACTTTAACCATTACCACTCTGGTGTCAAAATTTTAAATTTTCAAATTAAATTTAATGATGAACTGGTGTACATTTTTCAACAAATTTGATGGGAGATGGTCCTGGACAGCAAGATCTTCCAGCAAAATTGTTGAAAGATGTACACTAGTTTCTTTGATATTGACACAGTAAACTATAGAATATTGACATCAGAGTGGTAATTGTTAATACCGCATTATTTTACTGTATACTGTTTTGTTCGTCGTAAGGTGTGTGACAGTAGGTCGCAAGATAATGTGGCGTATAAGAAGTTTTCCTGTACTTGCAAATAATGTCCATGTAGCGAGGGGCACTTAGCATCCGGTTTGAGAATATTAACATAATTTTTGTAATATTGTGTATTTCTGTGTTTCAGGTTCAGTCCAAGTGTGAACCGATCCTACAGCGTTTCAAGTTTGATTGGCCTGATGTTCTGAGCTGCGCCAAGCTTCCTGCTCGTAATGAACGTGGAAGTCTTTGCATGGAGGCACCCAATGTGACGGACGAACCAGAATATGAACACAAGCGTAGAAAACAAACCAATCATCCTGACAAAGCAGAATTATGGAAGCTAATCGATACCTTACAGAATCGGGGTAGTACGACCAGTCCTAATTTAGGTGGCAAAGGTCTGTATACACCCAGTTATCACTGTGGGGACCGCTATGTGCACGTCAGTCGGAAGAACACATCCGCTGCCTGTGCGCCACGATGTAATACTGATGTGCAGTTTCGTAAGGAGGACAAGGACTTCGCGGCTATATGGATGCTAGTGTGGGCGTGTATTTGCTTCGTCTCATCCTCTGGGACAGTGTTTACATTTGTTATCGACACAGGTCGATTTAAGTATCCAGAACGACCGATCATATTTCTATCTCTCTGTTACACTATCTATTCTTTAGCATACATAATCCGGGCATTTGTAGGAGCAAAAACAATAGCATGTGACCAGTTAAGAGACGGCACAGAATTCCTCATCCAGGAAGGGTTAGAGAGCACGTGGTGTATTATCGTGTTTCTTATTCTATACTTCTTCGGTATGGCTAGTTCATTATGGTGGGTCATTCTGACTGTCACGTGGTTCTTGGCGGCTGCTCGAAAGTGGGGCCAGGAAGCGATTGAAGCATACAGCAGTTACTTTCATTTTGTAGCATGGGCATTCCCTGCAATAAAGACAATAGTGATTCTAACATTACGTCAAGTGGATGGTGATGAACTAACAGGCCTATGTTACGTAGGTAACCAGGATGTAGCGGCACTGACCGGCTTTGTCCTCGCACCCTTACTTATCTACCTCATATTAGGTACCATCTTTATTCTATCGGGGTTCGTCGCCCTATTCCGGATTCGGAATAACCTAAAAACAGATGGTACAAATATTCGTAAACTTGAACAGCTTATGGCTAAAATAGGCCTCTTCTCTGTCTTGTACACGGTACCAGCCACATGTGTGATAGGCTGCTATTTCTATGAGCGGATTAATTTTAACAAATGGCGTGTCATTGCTATGATCAATGGCTGTACTAGTGCCGGTGTTAAAGACTGCACCCTGGTAGAGTCCATCCCCACTGTGGAAGTGTATATGTTGAAGATTTTCATGTCCCTGGTTGTGGGGATAACAAGTGGCATGTGGGTGTGGAGCTCAAAGACAGCTAGTTCGTGGAAGAATTTCATTTTTAAGCGATTCACTCGGAGAAAAGCGCAGTATCAACAAGCCCCTGTTGTTTTGATGAAAGATGGAGTACAATCCGTACAGACAGTGCCCGCCGGTAAGCATGTCGGATCGCGGGTCTAATAACAACTGAGAAGACATATTTATACTTTACTGCAAAACTAGTGCTAAATCTGTTCATTTTTTTATGTTCCAAACATGTGATATGTTCATGAAGCTTATTGTGAGTATTAAGTCAAAGTCTAATAGCTCTGTTGCTGGCTTGACTGTCCAGGCAGTCATGCTATAAGTGACTGGCTGATGTCGACTATGTCATCTGCAGATTCTGATTGAGTGCGTGCGTGCGTGCGTGAGTGAGTGCGTAAGAGAGAGAGAGAGAGAGAGTGAGATGTGGGGGATGGGGAGAAGGAGGGAGGGATTAGGCCTAGACTGATAAATGGCTGTATATGCCATAACAACATCTTCCTCAGAATTATTAACTAGATTGTAATTAATATTGTGTAAGTAAAATGATTAATTACTTAGAGCTACACGATGCACGATTCTTTTTTCAAATCTACACACAGTCAAGTCTGTCAATAGCGGACACTTGCTTTTGGGACCACAGTATAGTGGTTCTTTTGAACAAGTGGTTCCACAAGCCATTTCATATGAGAACCGGTTTATATTAACACATGAGTTTTAGTGATACCGAAAATGTCCATTATAGCGAGGTATGGTTGTATAGAGAAATGCTACTATATTCATCTCTCCACAACGCCCGTTTATTTGACCTCTACATTTAACCTCTTGACCTCAAAACCAATGTAGTTCTTCGGGACCCCAAGGGTAGACAGCCAAGCACGTTTGGTCAAGACCCTTTCAGTAGGAACCTGTTATCGCCCCGGACGCACGCACGCACACACACACACGCACGCACGCACGCACGCACGCACGCACACGATTCTTGGCGCGACAAAATCTAGCATCGGATACTTTGGAATAAATTTAATGTTATTGTAACACCATCTTTTACTAAAATTAATTTATGATATCCGAGCAATATGCCTGTTACTTGGGGTTGGAGACCGTGATATTACCGGGATGAGAGCCTCTTATCACACACCCTGCTGTCAGAAACCAAATGCCATAAGCCAGCAGAACATTAAGACTTATGTGTAGTTTGGAAACACTGTTACTGAAAAGTGTTGTTGTTTATCTGCCCCGTGGTAACAGCTTATACGAACATTGAGTCCAAATCTGAACAAGCAACGCCAAGTTTCGTAGGCCTACTGAAGGGAAATGAATCCTGAAATCTAATGATTCAGCTGTGCACGGGTTAACACCAGACTACAAAAGAAAAGGCCATCATCAATCACGATGATTGATTCGTTTCTGAAAAAGCTGATGTTGTCGGTTGGTAAGCGTGAAAATGATCGCTTTAACAAATGACTAGTGTTCACACAGTCCGCCATTACAAGAAATCAGTCTTACCATCAGCTGCCGAGTCCGGCTAGAGGGTCTATTCTTAGCAACATCTTGTCGAATGTCGGCTAATTCCAAGCAACTCAATTATCGACTTGCTACAACGGGCTCGATTCATCCCTCACCTGTTCCCGGGATGCTTTCACGCGCCAATTTGAAGAATACATTTTAGTAATCGGGCAAAGTACAATCGAACCTGTCTATAGTGGGCACCTGTCTTTTGGGATTACAAAATTGTGGTTATCTAAGACAGGTGATCGTACGACCACTCATGTTAAACAACAATCAACTTGTGACCCCTAAAAGGCGTTTGATACGACACCCAACTTTTATTACGTGGCCATCTGTGAGCGCTATAAAGTGAATGGATCCGATCTGTCACTGAAGTATATGGCGTCATACGTCTCTTGTTAGTTGACGTCAGAATCAAATTGCGTACGTCAGACACGAAATGGGCAAACGTTCTACAGTAACTGAATTGTATGCCAAATTGACATATGGGGAATTCATGGATGAAAGGGTTAAGATAATAGGAATGCAGATATGTTTATGGCCTACAATACTAGCTAGATGACATTAATTTTTATAACCTAGTTATGGCCGAATAAGTAACTTCTATGGTCTCGAAACGAAGTCTTCTAAAGTAACAAACTGTTGCTTAATTGTCTTTGAGAAGTAGTATGGTGGATGGGATGTGCTTACATTTATGAAAAAGATTCACAAGTTCAAGTCTCGAACAGGAGTATCGTTAAATCTGTCAACAGGACACTTGCTTTTGGGGTGTTATCAAGCTGGATTATAAAATCCCCACCCTCAACCGTAATAAGCATGAAATAATTAGAAAAAACAACAAACCAATTTATCAAGGGGTTTGGGTTTTCGGTGGTAATTCTGTCTCTCTGTAATTCCGTCAACTGGCAGCTCCTCGATCTACGCATCCAATGAACAGAGAGATAGTAAAGCTTATTTACCCGTGTAATATGCATTATTTGCTGCGCAGGTGCTTGAGGGTCGAAGGGACGGTTGTTTTATGGTTTGTGGATGCTGGATCAGAATAAGAGTATTGTGACTGCTGGTGGTGGTATTGTTGCAGTGGCTGTTTCTCTTGCTGAGCTTGTATCGCTTATCATGACGCTAATTGTCACCGGAAGTTGATTAACCTCACCACGTGGATTACCCTCTATATTAGACTTAAAGTAGTCCCAGGCATATGCCTCCAAGTTTTGGATTGTCGCTTTCATCCGTGGTGACAGAGAATCCACAGTGAATTTCGGACACACTGTCGTAATCCTTTAGATTTTGTACCTGTTCCGTTTCATCCGTCTTCGATTACCACCATCTCAGCGTCACAAATACGGTTAATTGTAGGGTTATTTACACTTGCAATGCCTTGTGTTGTCCCTTTACCCACCCAATGCCCCCACGTTGTCCCTTTACCCTCGCAACGTCTTTCGTTGTCCCTTTGCCCACGCAATGTGACTATCATTCGCACTCCGTGATGAACAGCCGAGTCAACTTCTGGTGGTGCTGCAGCGTCCACTCTGTCACTCGTTACGTTTTAGTTTTCTTTAAACTCTCATCCAATTAAACTTGGTTTGCCTTCTATAACACTTGCCGACTGAATCGGCGGTACGCCTCTGCCAATTCACGTAATTTACCTGTGAGTGACTGTGATACGGTATGTAATTTCCCTGTGAGTGGCTGTGACACGTCACGTAATTTTTCTGTGAGTGGCTCTGGCTTGTCACGTAATTTCCCGGTGAGAGGTTGTGACACGTCACGTAATTTGCCTATGAGTGGCTGTGACACGTCACTATTTTTCCCGTGAGTGGCTGTGACACGTCACGTAATTTGCCTGTGAGTGGCTGTGACACGTCACGTAATTTCCCTGTAAGAGGCTGTGACACGTCACTATGTTCCCTGTGAGTGGCTGTGACACGTCACTATTTTCCCTGTGAGTGGCTGTGACACGTCGCGTAATTTGCCTGTGAGTGGCAGTTACACGTCGCGTAATTTCCCTGAGGCGGCACAGCTTGCCAGAAATGTGGATGTGAAAGGTGTTAAGACGATTCATTACGACCAAAGATAACGATTTTAAACATTTTATTCCATCAAGTTCCACCAGATCAGGAAACTATGTGAATATCAATGTGTCCTGCATACGAGGCAGACGTGGCTAACCAAATAACCTCATTGAAAGTCAGCTAAGCATTGCTGACTTGCAATCTATGCTATCGTGGTTTATGACCCTGGCACTGGACATAAAAGCTTTATTGGGGATCATGACCCGGCCACTGGACATCAGGTTTTGTTGGAGAAATGAAACTAAGCAAAGATCAGTCATATATTGACTAATATCTAAGTTTCCGAATCACGTGGACGATCGTGAACGTATGGACGGAATCGGTTAACTCTTGGCACGACAATAGGGTTATATTTGCGCAGTGATGCAATGTCTCTGATATGGCGGCTTGTTACGCGTACTGGTGAAATCAGTCATTGCCTACAAGTAGGCATACGTTTCAATTACGTTACCTATTTGCTAACATCTCCAGTTTTGGTTCGACTTATATATCGGTAACATAAAGCTATATGGTAACTCGTATCCTCGGAATACAATATATGTATCTAAACTCAATTTTCACCTGATAATAACATTACCTGGTAATTGCTTCCTTCGTCGTTCTTCATCTCGGTTTTGCATAGGGGCATATATAATAAATTAATAATGACATGTTTGGTAACTTTTCCCTTTAAAATAATATTTGTTATCAGCAATTCATCCAGTTTTACTCTCAACTAGCAATGGCGATTACCTATTTGGCATCTCTACAAAACAAGCAATGGAGCAATCCAATTTTAGCTATGCCACGCCCATCTCTAGCTAAGCTCCACCCACGCACTGTTCGTGTTGGGATATATCAAACCCCGAGCTCCCGAAACCCAATTTCCAGAAAACTATAAAGCGGAGCTGTTGAATATTTTGAAACTAATTTGGCTGTGTGCTGTTATAGGCAGCAACAGCCCCCACTCAAATTAATTTCAAAATATTCAACAGAATGGTTATTAAATATTAACCCTTTAACACTCATATCAAGCAAAAACGGCTTCTGCAGTGGTATTATGAAATGTCCATTTGCAGACCAAGAGAAGACAATTTTTGAAGATTTACCATTGGAATGACTGGCTCGATAACCGAGCCAGTCATTCCAGTGGTAAATGTTCAAAAGTAGTCTTCTCTTGTTCTGCAAATTGACATCTTCTATGAGAAAATTGAAATTTTCGTGAACAAGTTCGCGGATTAAAGGGTTCAAGACATACAATTCATACACATGACGGACGTCATTTTAATTGTGACGTCAGCTTACCCGCGGCGTACATTGTTTTTGATTATGAAGTCATATACTTGACTGACAGATTGGATTCGTCTGTTCAACGTCCGCGCATCACAACTGATCTACAAGACGATGATTATTTCAACATTGCTTACTAGGGGGTCTCAACCAAGTCTCTCTTCGTCCTCTTCCAGCATCTGTCTAAGCTCCGCACACGTTTTGCCCATTTTGGGATCGATTTATATACTTTGAACACTGAATTCTCAGAATCCTAATTTCAAGATGACTATAAAGGTGCTGTTGAATATTTTGAAACTAGTTTGGCTAAATTTTACTACACCTATGGCAGCAAAATCCCTCAGTCAAATTAGTTTCAAAATATTCAAATGACTGCTTGTTGAATTGTGTATTCCTGAATTTGTACAATTAACGGACTCTTCGAGCGTGATGACGGAGTTATAATACGTCATCCTGATTGTGACGTCAGCTGACTTCGGCTTAATTGATTATGACGGCAGATGCTTGAATGACAGAATGTATCTCTCTGTTGGACATCCAGATATGTAATCGTCACCATGACAACGCCCCGGAAACATACAGAGTATTGGTACTTTAAGGTCAGTCTCAATTGTAATAACTAAAATCCACAACCTCTACCTCAGCCTTTATGTAAAGTCAATACGTACAAATCTAACCGCAATATTAGACGTTTAGGCAGCAATAACTTCCAGTCAAAACATTGTCAAAATATCCAACAGTTTATCTGTACGTTTGCTTGAGAATAGAGCTTCTTGTATATCAGAGGTTACAAGCTTAAATACGACCTTTAAAATCAATGAACATTAATTTAAAATGTATACGGGTACTTATTTATCTTTAACACCCAAACTTCAAATTCATTCGTTGCTAGAAACCACGCGCATACCACGTAGCGTAATAACATGTCCTTAGCTGTTTGACTACTGCAAGCCGGTAATAATTTCAATTGGCAATAGGCTACCTCTGCACCTGCTGAATATTTGAAAAAAATTGGCTGAGTTGCTGGTAGCTAAGCCACCAACAACTTTCAGTCAAAATGTTTTCAAAATATTCAGCAGGGCCAGAGTTAAATCACCGTGTAATATGTAGTCCGCAGAAATTCAGCTGGCAGACAGTTAAAACACCAGTATCGAACCTGCTCGAAAGACCACCTGACTTTTGCATCAAAATGATGGTTATACTTTAAGCACAGTCTGCTGCTGTCTTCAGTAGAGTCGTTACTAGCTATGCCCCGCCCATTTATATCTAAGCTCCGCCCATTGTTTACGCGGGTTGGAGTCGATGTGAAACGTGAATTCCCAGTATCTCAATTTCACAGTAACTTATACGGGTTAGGCTGTTGAATATTCTGAAACTAATTTGACTGGTAGTTGTCACTGGCTACTCCAAGACACAAGTCGTTTCAAAATGGTCAAAAGAATGTTTATTAAGTTGGAAACATTTTCCTGACGGACATTTTGGGGTTTCGTGATGGAGCAACGTAATTTTGATTATGACGCCAGATAACACATTTTGATTATGACGTCAGATAACAAGTGACGTATTTTGATTACGACGTCAGATACTTGAGCGACAGATCGTATCCCCATTCTAAGTCGCACAAACTGAAAGCAGCTGTCTATATAGTGAATAATCGTATGTACACAATAAGGTGGTCCTTAAATACAGGTTATGCTATTGGCCCCCCACATGTCGGGCTATTGATTATTTAGTCGATAACGGATATGTATCCCTTTGAGGTTTAACAACGCTTTCAATCCAGCTACCTACACGCACCTTTTGAGGCAGCCATACATACAGTAAGCTGTAGAATAATTTGAAAGTATTTGACAGTTTTCAATCTAATTACTTTCAAAATATCCAACTTAATATTTGTAGCATCGTAGGTAGGCGGATAGTTACTTGTTGGTATCTGGTATGCAGGAGTGAAGGCTAACTGTTATTGGCTGATTTATCAGCCCGGTCTTTTCTGAATCAGGCGATTATGTTCAAATACATTAACATTTTCATAAACAGGTTGACTATTTTGAAAACCATTTGACTGAAATGCAAGGTTTAAACTGTGGACCTAGATGTAATGAAACGAAATAAATCTTAACATATGATGATTTCATTTCGTACAAATTAATATATTTTTTTTAAGTTGTGAATTTGAATTAGGGACTCGTGTATGAAATAAAATCATCATATGTTAAGATTAATTTCGTTTCGTTAAATCTAGTCACACAGTTTAAGCCGCTAAGATTATTTAATTTTAACAATTTTATTTTCAAGCATTCTTGTGTGCACGTTTAATTATCTGGTTCCGATTATCTGATGTACAATGGTAAACATTTAAAGAAATTCTACACATAGGTAAAATCATGGTAATTGTTAACAATTATAATAATATTTAATGACTAACATCTAATATGTGAATATTTGTTTCAGAGAATTTTAATTTTGTTCTTGAAATGTGTTGTAAATTTATTTTATAGTTAATTCTCGGTAATTTGGATTTTAAAAAACCCCACCAAATTTATATTTCTACAATCTTTTGCACACACGCTATTCGCCAGGTGCATGTACGAATGCCTCTAAATAATCAGTATAGGCAATCTGAGATAGGCACCAACATCGTCCTTGAGTATCTTATTAAAGGTCCTATGTAGCAATAAACAGGGTGATATTTGCACGAGACCTGGGGTGGGGGTGGGGTTGGGGTTGGTGTGTTATGTGTTGATTTCTGTGCTATTTACACGGCATGCAATGTATCGATCATATATTCCCTGTAAATATTGGGCGTCATTTTTTCTGTTTATTGTCTGTACTGTGTACTCAAACAGAAAAAGTATGTCTGTCCATGTGATCTAACGTCTTAAGCACCTAGGCGGATTCACGACAGTAGCTCGACAGTACATAGTTAAATACTGTTCAAGCCAAAATTATTGACTTCCCTGAAAAAATACGAGAAGGCCAAATTTAATTATTCAAAAATGTTCATCAAAGCTTTCATTTGAGATTTGTTGAAAACAATTTAACTATAAGTTGTGGCTGAATATATATATATATATATATATATATATATATATATATATATATATATATATATATATATAAATATAAATATATATATATATATATATATATATATATATATATATATATATATATATATATATATATATATACAGCAAGAACTCTGTTAATTGGTATCCAGTTCATCAGCGTGCTTCTGAATATCCTTGCCGTACATAACTATGAAGGTAGAGTAGCATAGGCCTATAGGGGCTTGATCACGCTTCATGTCCAAGAATAAGATATTTCGTAAAAATTCCGTGTACATCTGGCCGATCAGTGCAGAACGGCATTTCTAATCTACGCTTTAATAGCCGAAGAAATGTACATGTATACGGTTCTTGCTAACTTCAGTTCATTCTTGGACAGAAAGCTTCCTTGCTGACGCACATTACTGGTCCAATACCGGCCCAGTACAACCAGGTACCGGCCCAGTAACTTGCTTTATCAGAGTTATCGAGAATAGCATATACCTCTGCATGCCTAGCTATGTACCGATACTGAAAGCCAGTTGAGTGTTTGGATTTAACAATGAGGACAAGTCACAGACTCCAATAGTTACAAGGAATATGGCGTCCACATATTGTCTGCTATTGGTATAAAGTAGGACATAAATCAACAAATGCCACACATTTCGTCCAAATGTCGATTTTTACCAGGGGGTCCCGCTTATGACGCTACTTAGTAGATGAATGCAAACTGTCACTCACGTATACAACGTCATAATGAATAACGCCATACCGAGGCTGACGTCACAATCAAAATGCGCAATGAATCGCGTAGCTAAGTCTGTCATTAACTTTTAAAATTCCTTAATCCACAGTCTGTTGCATATTTCGAAACTAATTGCCTGGGCGCTGTTACTGCCATAAGGCAGCAGCAGCAGCACCCGGCCACATTAGTTTCAAAATATTTAACAGCTTACCAGTATAGTTTTGTGGAAATTGAGATTAAGGGAGTGCAGAGATCGATCGATCCCAGCACGGGCGAAGCGTGGGTGGAGCTTATCTAGAGGTGGGCGTGGCAGGGCATAATTTATCTGGTATTGCATCTCAATTTGCTACACATATTTAGGCATTTGCTAATAAGCTATATCTGCTATGCAAATTTTGTAATTTATTATTGATTTTCTTAAGTTCTATTATTAAACTATTCAACGATAAATCTCTGAAAAAGTAAATTCTTTACTATGTATAGCAAGCATATTTTGTTGAATATTTTGAAATTAATATTACTGGAAGTCCTTGCTGCCTTAGGCAGCAAGGGCTTCCAGTCATATTAATTTCAAAATACTTATCAGCTTTCCTGCTTGTTTGCTCCGACATTGAGATACAGGGAATTTATCTGTGAAAGACAACTATACAAATTATAATTCGCATAACAATACATGCTATGCAAATATCAAATTCTAAATTATGCCCTGTGTGGCATAGCTAAAATTGTTTTCCTCCATGACGTCATGGTTCATCGTACGTCTCGCTCTGCCGGCTGGAGATTAAGCGAGATTTTTTTCTAGTTCAACAAAAGGTTTTTTTTCTGAGTTTGTAATGTATTGCTTGGCGCTATACGTTTGAGTGTAGCACAAAAGGTGAATGTTTATATAATGACTTGTTAACTGTGTTCGAGATGACAGGAAGTCTGTTTATCACACAATAAAAATGTATCTGTTATTTTATTGTTTCATAAACCTCTAATTGATCCTCGTGTAATTGTAACTATTATCACAGCTCTGTAATACAGCATGCTGTTATTGCTCGGTGTGTCGTCGTCGACGTCGTCATTTTGTTAACTCACTGAATAATTAAGATTTTTTATTTGTGTAACGAATAAAAAGCGAATCATTTGACAATTGATTGAATCATTTTATTTTATTTTCATTATTGTAAGCAACGGCTCGCGTTATATTTATGTCTTTTCTGGGCAAGCGCACACGCTAGCACATACATACACAGATACACGCACGCGTATGCGTGCATACCGTTTGTACCGAACTCGCTTGCAGTCTTCTGGAGACAGTTGTCAAATTTTGCATAACCATGCATGATAAATTACCTGTCTGGTGATATATTGTCGCTGCGTTGGCTTAGGCTTTCACTTAAATTATTTTTGAAGCTATTAACCAGGCTTCATAATAGAAGGATCCATTTCTATCTATGCCCCGCCCATTTCTAGTTAAGCTCCGCCCATGCTTTGTGCGTGTTGGCATCGATTTATATACTTTGAATCCTGAATTCCTATAATCCGAATATTTTGAAACTAATTGTATCTCCCAGTCAAATTAGTTTCAAAATTTTCAACATAATGTTTATTAAATTGTAAATCCATTAAAGACATACAATTTGTACACTTGACGGACTATTTCAGCTTCATGACGAAGTTTTCTCTGTCAATTATTATTGTGACATCAGCCTACATGTGACGTAATTTATTATGACGTCATATACTTGAGTGGCAGATCGGATTCATCCATTAGCTCATCTGAAAGCAGAATTAATAGTTTTAACCCGTGCATGGACAAGTATGTCAAAACCGGCCTCTGCAGTGGTCTTGATGAGCGTCCATTTGTCGGCCGAGAGAAGACTATTTTAGTATTTTTGACAATTTACAACTGGACTGACTGTTTCGATAACCGAGCCAGTCATACAAGTGAAAAATTATTCAAAAATAATCTTGTCCTCCAAATGGAATTAAATTAGGGAATATTTTTATTTGCTTGACCAAATTTATCCATTCAAGGGTTAATGAGGGACGAGTCATCATCAATACGCATCACGTGTCAGGTTATGACGAGTGTCTGCCGGGCTCTAAAGATGGCAGTGACATAAAAGAATTTCTTGAGAGGTCTGCCATAGCGAAAATTGAACAGACATTGTCTATGAAAATGCCAATAGATTATGCTGCTTTCTTGGGAAAAGTCCAACGTGTTAAGATGACATTCTGGTTAATATTTGTGCGGGTCGTACTGAATCAAATTATAAAGGTGCATTTACAATACATAACGAAGACCTTATCAGTCTTGGCCAACTATGGTAAGTTCTCTGCCAATATTTCCAAATTTGATATTTCACTGTGAAGATGGCATGTCTTCATAGTGTTTTTATTCAATCCTGATTAAAGCTATTTACCTCTTAAGATAATAGGTATCAAAAAGTGTAAAGAAATTTGGTCAATCTGGTCACATTAGGTAAACTGGCATTTTTGTGTGGCATTTTGAGTTGTTTTTTGTTTGCAGATGGGTAATGATTCAACATGTGGTATATGCGGGTGGTGATAAAGACAATGGGAGATATGAAGTAGCTTCATTTACTATAGATGCATGGGAGACAGCTTGGATCATAAGCCAAGCCAGGAAACAATATCAGAAGAGATCAAAATACCATGTTGCATATAAATCCATTATGTTTGAAGCTGTGCCTTATTGCTGCGTTCACGCTGGCTGTTTAGGTAAACTTACAGCTTATCAGCTACAGGTAAAGAAAAAGAAGACTTGCTCTAATGAGGCTGTTGTTGAAACAATACCTATGACGGAGAAGCGGCCAGCGACAACTACCTCAATTTGCTGCATTACTGGAGAACATAGCGAGTCTTCTACAATATCATGGACCGCAATGATTTTCGACAGCTATAGTGTATTATAACTGCTGCAGGATAACTGAAAAACAAAGACTTCCTTCATTAATATGAACACATTGATTTCATAGCTAACGAACTCAAAACGCATAGAAAGTATTCGAAACGCATAGAAAGCAAAGTATATTTCTAAGGGCAATCAAGGTTCAAGTAAGAGAAAGCTGAAACGTACACAACTGGACACGCATGAATATGCTTTCCTACCATTGCTGTCATATATAGAATCTGATATCTCTGAAGAAAGGCTCTAGGAGGATATATCTCTTAACCATATGATCATTTGTCCAAAATCAAAGAACATTATGGGGGAGAGCTTCAGGTTGGTCAAGAAAGCAGGAAACAACATTTCTTAATCGCAAGGGCGGCTATGGGCAATGAAGTAAGCGCGACAACTTTGTTCCTCATGAATCAGATCCAGAAGTACCCTCGGAACAAACCCCCAAACCATTTTATATTATAAGCAATTCATGATGGGCAGCATACATGCATCCATATGTACTTGCTGAACTGCCATAGTCATATTTCTAAAGAGACGAAGCCAGTCCGAGTGATATAATGCATCATCTATACTGAAGCTAGCATCTACACAGATAATAATGGAACTTTAAAACTATCTAAAACATGCTGTTGGGCATGGTTTTCAAGAGTATTGCATGAAGGTTCATGAATTTAGACCGCTAAGTAAGATGTGACGGGGAAGTTGAACCCACAACTGACGACGTCGCCTAGCATCATAGCCCACACACGCATGGAAGCTAGGCGCTGTCGTCAGTTGTGTGTTCTATTCCCCGCCATGCTAATACACCGTAATGCCACGAGTACTTGTATAGCAATGTAAGATATATATCGCACTACTGAAGTATATGACACTAAAATTGACACTAAAATTATTGATATAAACCAAGTTTTTTCAGATAGCCTAGACGCCCGGGAACGACTAAGCACGAACTTGGCATGGTACAACTATTATGGATCAATGTGTCATGGAACATATGGCATCTCTATCCAAAGTAAAGTTCCAGTTGTATAGTGAACAACAACAGAAATGGCAATATCCACTACAAGCTCTACATGAAGCGTGCTGGCTAAAAAGCTTTGATTTTGGACAAAAGAGTATATAGATCAGATGTAGGCTTCTCGAAACCTTATTCTGTATGGAAGTCAACTAGGTTTTATTGACATCAACCAATTTCTTCGAAGAGTTTTTCAGAAAGATATCAAAGTCTGCATGTGCAAGTAATCTTGGGAAAGCAGACATTTGTCTCTTTGTATACGCCGCACCTTTCGTCACTTGAACTTTGACGCCGTTAGAGATATACCTTCTATGGATCATGGTGCTTGAAATCCTCAGTTATGAAGTCAATGTGTTTATATTCATGAAGGTTTTTTTAGTTTTTCAGTTTCCCCGTGCGTGTATAGTATCTCATGTTGACGGTGTTTCAAAACGACTAACAAACTAAATTGTTTATCACATGTTCAAAACTCGGTATTCAGACCCTTTGTTGATATGAATCAATCCCTGTGACGACGGAACATATCTTGCAAGATTGCCCTTTGCACAGTGATCTTCGGCGACACACTTGGCATGCACATACAAGCGCAGAGGACAAGCTCTAGGGTCCGCCGGCTGAGGTGTTAGGAAATGCAGCACATTTTTATCATGACCAGTGGTGTGTTTTGTCTGAGGGGTGATTGCGGTACGATCTTTTGCAGAAATCATACTTTTTCTTCAACACTCCAGCAGTTGAGGCAGTTAGTTACAATTGGTGGCTTCGCAACCATAGATCTTGTTTCAATAACAATAATATCCTCATCAAGCTTTTAGTTCCAACTTCCAACGAATGTGCCCCTATACGCATTGTCAGTCTGCCGAGTACTTGATTAAAAAAAAGCTGGCTCTGTCGATCGGTGTACTTGTCCTTCTTTGACTGAATACGATAAACCGTGAATTTAATGTAACAGCCACGGTTAAAGCCACACCGGAGGCTGTGATTCAGGTTCAAAGTTAATGGCTTCACACCTAACAAGGTAGTTTGATCTCGTCTGATATTGGTTTCTTGTGCTATGTTTGCAGCTGTTTCCCATGCTTGATTAGCCACTGCATCACCATCATGTTCCGTATCTTCATTCACACAGAGGACAAAGGCATCCTAGCTGTGCACATTCAGCCATCTGCAATCAAAACGCCAACACACAATATTGCTCAAAAGTTGACCAAAATTGAGCCACATTATCAACTATATAGTACATATTATTCTAAAAGTTAGATGGTATTTATCATAATTTTAGTATCCCATAGCAGTTGATTTAGCACAATGTATTGAAAGACTATGAGAAATATGCGATCTTGGAATTAAAAAACCCACATTCATAACAGAATCGACCATGACTGAACATTTCTCCATTATATATATATATATATATATATATATATATATATATATATATATATATATATATATATATATATATATATATATATATATATATATATATATATATATATATATATATATATATATATATATATATATATATATATATATATATATATATATATATATATAATCTAGTGTTATTCAGTACCATTTAAAATCGGTGCACACCATCCGTAAGAACAAATAGCAAACACACCTTGGCCAAAAAGCAATTTTGTCTTATGTACGCCCAATAAGACTACTTTTTTCAAATCAGCACTCCTTCTATATAAATGAGGCTTGTTAAAACATCGTTACCTAAAATTTTTATTTAATTCACATATTTCAATATTTGCCTGTTAATATATTTGATTTGGTGCCAGCTGATATCGCCCTCGTCTTTGTGTTCTCAGCACGGCCATAAAACACGACGCGTGCTGTCACCTGCGTTATTCACGCATATCATTGAATCAGTACACAATTTACTTAAATAATGGGGATAATAACCTGGTCTAATCAACATATTTATTTATTAATAAGTGCCTTATTATGTAAATATTTTGTGGCTCGTAAATTATGTTTCATTTTAGTTATATTTATAAATTAATCTGTATTTTATGCAAGCTTTCACACGTCATTTAACTTTCAACGTATAGCTTGGATGCAAAGCAGCTGTTAAACGTGTATAACCTGAATATCCTGACAACAATATGGCTGAAAATCATTGCTCCATATTGCAGCATGGATTTTCAGTCTACTTGATTTCAAAATAATAAGCATGTTTTGTTTGTGAGTGTATGTATGATAATGGGTCAGAGGTGAGTGTGTAAGTGGCGTGTAGACAGCCCGTGCTTGACTAATCGCTTAGTGTTAGGCATGGTATAAATACATTAAAACCTGGTTTAACATTTTAACTCTTGAAATTTCAATGTTTGTGTTTCATGACACATATACAGGAATGCTGTGGAGTATTTTGAAACTAATTTTGCTGCGACTTATTATTGCCAGCAACAGCTCTTAGTCAAATCAGTTGCAAAGTATTAAACATAATTTTCCTTACATCGCAAAGAATTTTCTATTTCCGGTGTGTATTGGTTAACTTGTTAACCGGCCAGCCTGAAGGGGTGAAGGTAACGATCGGATTAATTATGTACATATTCTACCACTTACTTTGATAAGTAGGCCTAAATAGGCTACATTTTTGCGAATTAATTTGAAAATGCAAGCTAATCGAGGTAACTGATCCTCGATTTAAATATCTGACGTCATAATAAAATACGACACAAGATGGCTGACGTCACAATTAAAATGACATATGGCTCCGTCATGAAAATCGAATACGCTAAGGTACTAAGTGTGCGTAGTGTATGTCTTTATCGAGTTTTATACTTATTAAACATTCTGTTGAATATTTGAAACTAAGTTGGCTAGGAGCTGTTGCTGCCATGCGCAGCATCCCCCACCCCACCCCACCCCCACCCCCACACCCCCATTCAAATTAGTTTCTAAACTTTCAACAGCCTACCTTTATAGTTACATTTAAAATTAGATTATGGAAATTAAGATTTCAAGGTTCAAATCGATTCCAACCCGCGTAAGCTGTGGGTGGAGCTTAGCTAGAAATGGGTGTGGCAAAGCTATAAATATATCCCTCTTTTGTCTCTTGCAACACGGGCTATCAGCCCATCTGCTTCGCAATATTCTTCGGGTTTAAATCGGATTTATATTAGCCCACTTAACACCGTGCTTTTAATAACATACACAATGTTAACATGTGTATTCGTTAAAATATGCATGGTACGTAGACCAGTCTATCCACAGATGCACGTCCACATTTATCCAGTCTCTGATGCGTTAATCCATTATACTGTCAGTCATCGGTCCCTTATTCTTGTTAATCTCTAATATTGTCATAAACTAATTACCTAATATGGTTCTCAGTGATAACCTGCCTTCATGGGTTTTTCCGTTATTTTTCAAATGATCATGGGCTGACTGTATATTTTATGACAAATGGAGATGTTCGCCGGCTCCAATATTGATACACCGTCTTTATTCTGGTCTACCCTGAATACATCAATCATAGAATAACAGCAAAACAAAGGGTGCAACCCAGGTAGTGTCGACCTAATTTTTTTAATGCTTACAGCAATGTGGCTCCCAGACTACTACGATGCTGCCCACCATCTGGAGAAAGCTAGGTATAGTCAAACATGTATCTGTGCCTAGGGGGTGAGGACTGGGGTGTGAGTCTACTTGTCTCGAGGAGTTGTGCAGAAAGGGAGTCTCGGAAACAGGTAAGGGGAACTTCGGTATCCTGCTATGAACAGCTAATTTATCTAAATCTATGACTATGAAAGTGCCGCTATGCATACGTAGATAAGCCCTAATGGGCAAATATAACCAATGCTATTTTATCAAACTAATAATTAGAACCCATGGCACAGGTGGTATTCAACTCCAACCAAATTTAACGAATCAGACGTACGTGCGTTTCAGTGGTTTCACGCACTATGTTTGATTTGTGATCACCGGAATATAAGTGATATAACTAATTAATTAACATACTGACCTTGCTGTGGTCCTTTCTGTGGCTAGTAATAGCTTGTTTAGATAGATAATCTGACGCCAGTGCCCCCACCAGGCAGCTATAGGCGGATACCGTGTGTACTTCCGATGGTTAAAAGTGCCACTTGAGTTCTGATTGCACACGAGCAGGCATTGTTTTGTATGACGTCATTGACACTGGTGACACATTAGTTGACCGTAGAAGCGGCCCAATGAGGGCAAACGAAATGTCACGACTCCTGATAATTCATGTGCAGGTCATGGTAGTTGGTGATGAAACTTCCCATAGTTTAACGCATCGGCCCCCATGGTACAGTCCATTCAGGTCTCCAAGGAAAGGATAATGGTAATAACCAGGGTCTCGCCAATTCCTGTTTCACAAGGATTAGTAGCTGGGTCTCGGTTGATAGGTGTTCCTATTGCCCTCCATGCGGTTGAGATAAGAGTGGTTAGTGAGAATCCTTGGTCCAGGCAGCCTATCAACGTTGACATATTTGCAAATTAGGATGAGGAGCAAGATTTCTTCCAGCCATCAAACAAAGTGAGCGAGCCTCTTTAAAACGCTTGAGTGGGAGGTAACTGTTGCCAATCAGTGTGTAGAGCTTGACATGGCCATTGCGGCGATATCAATGACTAACGAATCAGACTCAAGTGATGCACACTTTACTTCTGACGAAGGCATCACACTTACTCAACAAAACGAAATTGGTCCCAAACTGAGGCAATTTTGTCACCAGACCTATAATGCAGTATGACTCTAGTACCTCGTAATTTGGATACAGAGACCATAGTACGCAAGGCACCTCCAACATGTTTAACTGCAAGGTCAAAGGCCGACCCTCTAGTCTCGCCTGTAACCTTCATGTGCATGCATACTGAGGTGGAAAGTATATAGGGCAGCATGCTGGCAGCATCTGTTGCATTTGATCATGCTGTGATTTTCTGGACTGGCATGGAGGCAGCAGGACTCCTTGTGATGACACTAGACGTAAGGGCTGCTGTAAAGTGTATTAGGCGTCTAGTCGAGTTCCTAAGAAAGGGAACGAACTCTGTATCGGCGATTGCCAAACATTTTTCCAATAGGCCTAAAGTATATTTTTGTTTGGTTGTGGAACAGAATTAACCCCTGATTCAATGACTGAGCTCGCCAGGACGTTGGGGACAGAGCCAACGATCACTTATCGCTGTTACAGTGGTATGCTTTAGCAAGCAGATCAGTCATCTGGGTTTACACCTCCGCAACATCCCGTGCCTCATTTTGTGCAGGTGTACTATAATTCACCTGTTAAGAAGATAAAAAGGAAGTTCAGAAGGAAGAGGAGCAAGTCCATGTGTGGCAGGAGATTAGTTGTCCTGGCATTACTTGCGGCAGACTGGTAGGGGAGGTAACTGTGGAGGCGCACCAGTTCTCATTAGCGGTCACAAGTGTCGACATCTGTGCTTATCAACGTGGTTATCAGCTAAGCACATAAACTCGCTTTCTATCATAAGATAATTTAACTTATTATCAATTACATCTCTTGCTACGATGATGAATGTGATGTCATTAGTGTGCATACATTAATAGCCATATAGGCATGCGATTGAGGCCACGCTGGCCACACTCTGCTTGTGGACATCAGTGCACATTATCGACTGCACCACTATGATCATCCCTAACAGCACCAGCTACCCCTTGACACGATCACGTAGGAGACAACATTCGTGTGCAAGCTAATGTTTACAGGAGAATAATCTGTAAATAACGCTACCTAAGCGACATTAGGGGCCATCTTCAACATCAGAATGCGATATACGGACGATATTAAGAATTAGACCAAGACGATGTATTGGCTTTATTGACATTGCAAAGATATTTTATAAGTTACATCCTAGGAGGGTGATTGACAGCCTAATACCGATTGGCCTTAATAGGAAAGAGATTAGATATATCACAAATCCTTGTTGTTAGTAGTCAGCCACGAAAAGAACCGAGGACACTCCAAAGTAGAAACAATATATGGCTTGAGGCAAGTATATGTTCTAGCTCCCTGTAACTATGCAACCTATATGCTGAATTGATCTTTAGAGAAATCGATAGTATTGTACACATTATAAGAAACATCAGTATACATGCAAAAGATCTGGTATCGGCCAGGAAGAATGCTGGGACCATCATGGAGATACAGTGAAAAGATCTGGCCTGGACAGGCATTAGGGTGTCGAGACAGGGAATGGTGGGGTGCATTGCGGCCAACGAAATATTGGTAGGGAAAACCCGATTGTGTTTGGATGGGACAATCTGTACGCACTTGCTGTTAGCCAGAGAATAAATTTAGTATCGGGAACTGGTTCTTGTTAAATTAGTTTCAAAATAATCAACCGCTTACCCATGAAGCTGCAATAAGATTGAGCTTTCCGTGAATTCAGGATTCAAAGGGTTAATGAGAAAATGCATTTTAAAGGTACATATTCACAGCAGATTGTCTGAAAATAACATTGTTAAAATTGTATACTGTTAGAGGCTTAGATTGTATGCTTAGATGTAATGAAATGAAATAAATCTTAGCGTATGATGATTTCAATCCGTAAAAATTAATATAATTTTTTAGTTGTGAATTTTAATTAGGGACTTTATATCGAATGAAATCATCATATGTTAAGATTTATTTCGTTTTATTACATGTAGGCACTCAATCTAAGCATTTAAAAGAACACGATTTAAATTTTTTTATTTTCTAGCATTCTGGTGTGAATATGCAGCTTTAATAAGTATGATTCAAATGAGTAAATAAGAATTAACAGACTAGATAAAACCCACACATATTGTTATTCTAAGCTAGTCAGGTATGGGTCTATTGACCACGTTTTTATCGCTACACAGATCTATAATGTATTTAGTGCAATATCTCTTCGTTAGTTTTATACAGTGATGAGGTTGATTACCGATTGCATAAGAAATAACTAATAATGTCACATTACAGTACCGCTCGGAAATAACTTAATTGTTGCCAAAACTAAGTAAAACGTAGGGCCTACTGTTGAATATTTTGGATTTAATTTGATTGTTAGCCATTGCTGCCTAAAGCAGCAATGGCGTCCTATCAAATTCAGTCCAAAATATTCAACAGAACATTTCATACATCGTGTTCAAAATTGTACTTTTGTTTTGGAAACATAGTCATTATTTGTGAGCGGCACTGTACATAAGTAGCGTTCTGCTATAGACTTAGGTTGAATTCGGGTCAGTAGTCGAGGTTCCCAGCTTACCCCGATCGCGGGTATAATCGGAAACGGTATCACGCGGTACAAATTCGTATCATGTGGTACAAATTCTACTCGATTACTCCTGCTTCAAGCGAGGGTAAAAGTGTGCGCATGCGTAGATAAGCAAAGCAACCACGTGGTATCACCGATCGGAGTATAGCAACAACGAACCCGAATTCAACCTTTTGCCTTTTCGCGCCATGAAAATCCCAAGGACTTCTATGAATAGCATATTGTCTGTCTAGGTTCCCTGTCTGATATATTAACTCTTTAACCCTTTCAGGCCAGAAACGACATTTTTGTTAATGATATAAAGAATAATATGTTGAATTAATTTAACTAGGAGCTGGGGGTAACTGTAACTTGTAACTGTAACTAGTTACATTGCAAAACGTAACTGAAATTTCAGTTACTTTTAAAACTTTTTTACCAAATTTATTACAATTCTCTTAATTTGCGGCATAGTTTCTGTTATATACCTGACACTCCAATATCCCAATTTCAATGTAGTCATTCAGGTAAGCTGTTATGTATTGATGCTAATTTTACTGGAATATGTTGATGCCATGTGCAACAACTTTATTTCCAAGCGTCAGTGATAATTATTTTAGAAATTTACCATTGGAATGACAGGTTTGATTATTGGGGTAATCATTCCAGTGGTAAACTTTCAAATATAAATCTTGTAGCCCATAAAATAGACATTTCTTGGCCAATCTTGACTATTAAACGATTAACCTGCTCTATATCTGTATATGTGACATTTTAGCAATGATAATCTGAATGTTATTGCTACATCAGGCAACAACAAACTTTAATCAAAATCTTATACAGCTTTTACATTAATCTACAATGTAGCTTAGAAACAGGTTGTTTTCTAAATCATTATTAACTGTTACCTTTTCAAGATAAAATTTGTTGAAGAAAACTTTAGCTTTCTCATAGAAAATGTCCATTTACAGACCATGAGATTATTTTAGAAAATTTGCCACTGAAATGACTGGCTTGGTTATTGAGCCAGTCATTCCAGTGGTATATTTTCTAAAATATCTTATATTTGTCTGAAAATTGACATTTCTCAAAACCACTGCAAAAGCTGTTTTGTCCGGCTTTTAGTGTTAAATGGTTAAAAGGATTAAAACACCAAATGATGAATTGTAAAGAAAGTTAAAATCTGCCACAGTATGTGTTAACAGCATGTCCTGTTCTTTTCTTTGCGTGCCCGCTCCAGCGGCCATGCTTCTATTTATTGCTGGCTAGAATTGCCTATAGGCGCGGACATTTCGCGCAGGGGATTGTGGGGCTGTGTCTCGCGAGATCTCCATCGATACGAGATCTAATAATTCTCGGCGCGAAGACACGGCTCTATTTTTAGATTGCTGGATATCTCATATTATTATCTTCATGCACGTGATTCATGGCGAGTTCTCTTATTTGTTCTGGTCCGACTGTAATAGAGTTTGCGCGGCGATGGCCACTTAATTATTTTAATAAACAGCCAACGGAACTTATATGTCCACTTTAGCACTCTATCAAACTGACCACAAATGGCTTCTTGCGGTGATCGTGAGAAATTTCCATTTGCATTAGCTACTCACCGGAGAACTTGTTTTGAAAGTTTACCACTGGAATGACTGGTTGGATAACCGATCCTATAATTTCAGTAGTAAATTGCAAAAAACCCCACCCCAATGGTCTCTTGGACGGCAATTAGACATAGACATGTTCTTTGATAATGGATTTTTCTGTATATGACGTCATAATTATTTAGGTCAGATGTAGCTGGACGTCACAATCAAAATGTGTAATGAATTACGTATCTAGCTCCACCAGGAACATTGAATAGCCAGTCAAGTATGCGAATTGCACGTCTTTGCTATTTAATCAACATGCCGTTGAATATTTTGAAACTAATTTGACTAGAAATGGATCTCTCTATTGAAATTGTCACGAGAAAATTGAGCATTACATGGCTAATACCAATTGGTAATGCGTGGCCCACACAATATGGACCACTTGTATTAAGAGACCACCCATATTTATAGGTCACATATTTTAACAAGGACAATCATAGATTGTTGCCCTGAATACAATGCACTCGTTCTCTGACGGAGGGAGGATAATTAATACCACTTGCTAATGGACATTTTCATGTTGTCTATCGATCATATTACGTCATATGATGTCATAATCAACGACGTGACGTATAGGACGACGTCATAATCATGACGTCATGACTGACTCAATTTAGTCCGTCTTAAATGCTTAATAGTCCGACACGTTTTACGAATTGTATGTCTTTGCTATTTACAAAACATGCTGGTGAATATTTTGAAACTAATTTGACTGGGCGATGTTACCGCCACAAGCAGCAACAGCACCCAGTCAAATTGGTTTCAAAATAGTCACCACCTTACCTGTATAGTTTTCTGGAAATTGATAGTCAAGAAGCTCAGAGATCCATCGATACCAACACGAGCGCGGTATTAATGTATTAAAATAAAATCCGGATTCAGTGACCGATTGACTAACGTTAGGCCTATGGAAGTCATTTCAAGCAACCGCCACCAAGATGTGACTTACTTGGGCAGAATTGTGTGTTTTTCTAACAAAATTCTTTAGAATGTTTAACATCGAAATTTCAATATCTCAGATAAAGACAACTATACGAATATCTTTTTAATACTTTGACTGGTAGCCCACCCCACCCTACCCACCTACTTGTTGCTATCATAGACCTGCATTAAGTATAGCAACGACAACGACTGTCCATGTAAGGCTATCATCTTCTCTTAATGTATTTTAACCCTTTCATGAGGAGGCCGCCAAACCCGGCCTCTACAGTGCTCTTGAGGATGTTAATTTGCAGGTCAAGAGATCGTTTTTGAAAATTCACCACTGAAATGACTGGATCGGTAATTGAGCCAGTCATTCCAATAGTAACTCTTCAAAACAGTCGTCTATTGGCCTGCAAATAGGCACTGAATAACCAAATATTTTTTTCATATTCTTGACTCAATTTAGGTAATACAGGGTTAATAAATTATGAGGACGACGATGATGTACCATGTCTGTTTAACCTTTCCCGTATTGTATTATAGTATGATTCACATTTGTTGCATTCGAGATAGGGTAAAAATTACAGACGTGTTACAGACAGTCTTGAGGCGTACTATGTGTGTGGTAAATTTCAAAAGAAAAACATGCATAATAATATTGTAGAGGGAAAAAAGTAGACAGAGTTCGCTAACAATAATGGATCCATCTAAAATTAAAGGCTTGACTTCTTCGAAACTACACCTCTAATGTAATAACCCGTCATCTTCTTACGTTATCACAACGACTAGACTGTTACACAGACTCAACTTCGGATACCAGACAGACCGGGACCCAGTCTCTCTCCGTAGTAGACTGTAAAAGCAACACTGGATCGTGAAATCGCTACGTCAATGGCTACTCAATAGGCCCCTACATACGAGATACATTTCTCGATCTCGTATCGAAAGAGAACTCGCGGGATACGAATGAATAATGGATGTGTGATTATCAGTAGTATCATTTTGTCTTTAATCCATCCGTGGGAATAAATCCATGTAGGGCCAATGCAATTATGTAGCAGTATTGATAGACTACCAATGTTCCAAATTTCCAGTCAAAACTGCTGTCAATAATATTGTAGCAGATTGTTGAATACAGAAATCAACCGAAAGTGTAGGCCTATGCATGTGCTAAGTTAAGAAGGTCTACAGGAAATTCGGCCACATAATTCAACCATATAGTTAGATAGGTATATTAATACGCTAGTGAATTAATGGATTGAGGTTAAAAAACTTTTTACCATGGAGTAATTTCGTAGTGCACAATTACATACCGAAAATCTGCTAAATCTCCGGTGATTCACAGTTTCAGTGCCCTATTGTCTGTAGTATGTTTAGGCCCATAATTTCACCTACATAGACTTGAGCTTTAATATACTAGGTATATTCCGAATCTAACAAATTCTAGATGAAATAATTTTATTAAGCAAAAATTGGCTTAAATGTTAGGGTTTTCGTGCTTTTCGGTGCTCCACTGTCTGTATGTAATATGGTCGGCCCCAGAACTTCGCTCACATAGACGTAGAGGGATTTGAATACGATAGTTATATTGGGAATTTTAAAAAATTCGACAGTGAAGTAATTTCGTAGTATACGATTTCATCGCGTAAATCCGTTTCAATTTTGGCAGATCTGCGGGTTTTCAATGCCCTACTATTACCTGTCTGCAATAGGTTTGGCTTCATAATTTCACCGATATGGTTAGATAGCGATATGAACACGCTAATGAATCTTGAGTTTTCTACCACGTAGTATTTTCTGAATATTTAATTTAGTAGCCACGAACAGTTGTCAAATGCCAACAATTTATTATATTCTGTATCAGAATGTCTGTTCTTGATTTGTAATAATTTTTTTTTATATGGATGTATATAACTCAATATGAGCTAGTGCTTTTGCACAATTCTACCATCAAGTAATCTCATCGTATGTTGTTACATATTCGCCGTATGGCCCCATTATAATATGGTTGGTTCACATTCACGACGTTCAGATAGGTGTCGGTATGTCCTGGCATATCGCTTATAATGGGTTCAGCCCCAGGATGTCACCCATATGTTTAGATAGGTATAGGCATACGCTTACGAAGTAGTGAGATTTAAAACTATCTACCATGAAATGATTTCGGCTCAAATTTAGGCCGATTCAGGGTTTTCGTTGCACCCAGTCAAATTAGTTTTCAAAATAGTCATCAGCTTACCTGTATAGTTACCTTGAAATTGGAAGTCTGGGAATTCATTATTCAGTGTATATATAGACATCGATTCCAACACGCAAAAAGGGGTGGAGCTTACCTAGAAATATGCGTAGCATACCTAGAAATGGATAACTCTATTGAAATTGGCATGACCAAATTGAGCATTCAGGGCAATTACCACTGGTTAATGCGTGGTCCACACAATATGTACAACTTGTATTAAGAGAGCACCCGTATTTATAGGTCACATTTTAACAAGGCCACTCATAGATTGTAGACCTTTGCCATCCCGAACGCACATAGACCCGAATACATTACACTCATCCTCTGACGGAGCGAGGGTAATTAATACCACTTGCTAATGGGCCTTTTCAGGTTGTCTATCCATCAAATTACGTCATATGACGTCGTAATTAATTAAGTGACGCATAGGATAACGTCATAATAATGACGTTATGACTGACTCGATTTAGTTCATCTTAAATGCTTAATAATCTGACACGTTGTACGAATTGTATGTTTTTGTTATTTAATAAAAATGCTGTTAAATATTTTGAAAATAATTTGACTGGCCGCTGTTGCTGCCATAGGCAGCAACAGGAGCCAGTCAATTTAGTGTCAAAATATTCCACGGCTTACCTGTATAGTTTTCTTGAAATGTATCGTCTAGTAGTTCAGAAATCCATCGATCCCAACTCGAGAGTGGTATGGGTGGAGTTTAGCTAGAGATGGGCTAAACTGGAAAGGTTCATTGTATTAATAAACCACCACAGTTTTCAGTGCCCTATTGTCTGTAGTATGTTCAGCCCCATAATTTACCCCACATAGACTTGAGCTTTAATAAGCTAGTTATATTCTGAATCTAACAAATTCTGAATGTAATTTTAATACGCAAAATTTAGCTTAAATGATGGTGTATTCGTGGTTTTCGGTGCCCTACTTTCCGTAATATGGTCGGTTCCAGAATTTCGCTCATATAGGCGTATAGGAGTTTGAATATGCTAGTTATATTGGGAATTTAAAAGAATTCGAACGTGAAGTATTTTCGTAGTATGCAATTTCATCGCATACATTTGTTCCAATGTTGGCAGATCTGTGGTTTTCAATATCCTACCTTCTGCAATATGTGTGGCTACATAATTTCACCCATATGGTTAGATAGGGATATGAATACGCTAATGAACCTTGAGATTTCTACCAGGTAGTAATTTCGTAATATTCAATTTAGTAGTCACGGACAGTTGTCAAATGCCAACAATTTACTGTATTCAGTATTAGAATCTCAGTTTGTAATCAAATTTTTTACATATAGCTGTGCTTTTGCACGATTCTACCATCAAGTAATTTGGTAATATGTTGTTACATATTCGCCATATGGCCCCATTGTAATATGGTTGGTTAACATTCACCACATTCAGATAGGTGTCGATATGTCCTGACATATCGCTCATAATGGGTTCGGCCCAGAATATCACCCATATGTTTAGATAGGTATAGGCATAAGCTTACGACCTAGTGAGATAAAAAAATTTCGTAACGTAAATAAGCTCAAACTTAGGATAATTCATGGTTTTCATTGCAATACGTTCACCCCCAGAATTTCGCCCACAAATACTTATAGGAAACATGCTAGTTGTATTCCGAATTTAAAAAAATTCTACAGAAACGTAAGTTCATAGTACACAATTCAATACCGAAAATTGGCGCAAATTCTGTCAGATCAACGATTTTCTGTACCACACTGTTTGCAATAGCTTCGATCCCAGAAGTTCACCCATATGGTTAGATACGTATATGAATACGCTAATAAAGTATCAAAGGTTTAAAAGATGTTTACTATACAGTAATTTCGTCACATGCAATTTAGTAGTGGCACACCATTGTCAAATTCCAATAATGTACTATATTCGGTACCAGAATATCTCTACATGCCTTGTAGCCAGTTTTCGAACATAAGGCCATGTAGAACTCACTATGTTCTCGCGCTGTGCGAAATATTGTAATAATTCTACCACCAAATATTTATTATAGTAATGTGAAAATATTTCTATATATCCCATATTATTAGCCACGTGTACTGGTAGAACCTGACTTATCAGGCTAATACCCTAACATTTGCACATATGGTCAACAAGATCGTCATCATTACAACGGTTGAGGCCAATTTTGGCCTTTTTGTCTAGCAAAAATATTTGATTTAATAGTTTGTCACTGTTTCCAGTAAAGATATCGTGTAATAGGTGACATAGATATGATAGCTAAATGAAACAGATCACGATGTTTCCCACTGGGTCTTCAGTCAGAATGTTTTCTATTATATCATTTTCGTTGGAGAAAACTAGGTTCATGGTATTGGTTTTTCCTGGCCACTTAACTTTGTTGAAAAGGTTATCTGTTGGTACAGATCAGGGTCCTGTATTGCATCAAAAATATACTTGCTTTGTGCATTTCACTAGCATTGCAGTGTCTATTTCACCAATATATTTCCGGGTAATAAGTTCTTCACGTCTGTTTAAGAAGGTATCAAGATTTAGGTTTAAAATATTCTTTACAGGTTTTCTTTAATATGTTTGAATGGGTGTCAGGGTCTGTACTGCTTCTTGCGCTGATTTTCTACTGACTGTTTTGCCAGCTCTTTTGATTTCTTTATCTTTACAAGTTATTGATACTTAATGACCCAAATTTGATCTGTTGCAGTCTGTTGATGCAGTAGTGCAATTTCCTCATCACTGGCTTCTCTTAATTGTGTCTGTTCCTCTCTCTGTTAAGGAGTTTGGCCTGGAGAAAAAGGATGGATGAAAAAATTGTTGGACTGACCAAAAATATAAGCTGCTTTTCCTAGCCCATAGCTAACACTGCCCATATCTTTTTGCCAGAAATATTCCTTCTTTTGTGTTTATTGTATGCCTTTATATAACTTCATTTTTTCATGAAACAGTTGAGTGTATTCTCAGACTTATAATAACCTCCGGGCACGCTATTTACCATTGATGCCTTGCATCAATATGTGTACTTGTTATATACTATTGATTAGGCCAGGTTAGGACATCATTGCTCAGCAATTATACTCTAGATAAGGTCAATTCACATACATGTAGGTGTGGTGATAAAGATCAAAGGACAACGACATTGATAAGAGTCAAGCCATCTTGGTATAGCAGACACAATTTATAAACGCTGCGGAATTAAACTAGTGTACTGGAAAGCTATTGAACATTTTGAATCTGACCTGGAAAAAAAATGTTGCTGCCATATAAAGCAACAGCTTTTGAAAGTAAAATTACAAATGTAGTAAGTATAAAGTACTCAGCAGATTATCTGATCAGAATGAATTTGCCATTGTAACTAATGAAAGCAATAAATTAATTTCAAAATATTTAAATTCCTATTTGAAATTAAGCAAACATCAAAGCTGATGGGCATTTAGAAGCTAATTGCACTGGAAGCTGTTATATTGTCCCATGGTAGATGGTGGATTATCTTATTGTAGAAAGTAAATGCTCTAAGGAAATCTGTTGAACACTTTGAAACCAATTTCACTGAAAAATGTTAATACCTATGGTACCAAAGCTTTCAGTCAAATTAGTTTCAAAACATTCAACCAATTGTTTCTTACAATAAGGTTAATGTTTGTTATATAGCATGTCTGGGTTGAAAGGGTTAGAGGAAGAGATATACATGTACATCTATGAAGGCTGTGGAATTAAACTAGTTGACTGAAATTTGAAATTGCATATGGGAGTAAAAAAATTTTTACGAATTTTCAGCAGGTTTTATATTTTTTAAATCTGAAATGGATTCAGTTCTGTCAGTATATTATATCAGTGGCTATAGTGGTATTTAGATTCTACTATATATCTCTACTTGATTGACTACATTGCACCTTTTATGATTACATTGATCTTCACATAGTCCTTCATAATAATTATCAGTCAAAGTAACTAATGTAACTGAAATGTAACCTTAGTTACATTATGCAAAGTAACTGAAATGTAACTAGTTATATTGCTCAACAAATGTAACTATAACTGTAACTGTAACTGACATAGTTCAATGTAACTGTAACTGTAACTAGTTACATTTAAATGTAACTGACCACAGGCATGGTTGCCTATAACAGCAATCGGTTCTAGTCATATTCAACAGCTTGCCTGTGTAGTTGTCTTGCCTGTGTTTCATTTCACGTGTTACCGCGCTAAGTCAGAAATAGCGCTACTTTGTAGAGAGCAACCACGGACGACAACTACTTGTTGACTAGTGAAGAAATTTGTCAATAAAAATTTTCAGACAAATTGTTATCAGCACAATCTTTATGATTTTAATGACCACATATCGCGATGATAGGTAGCAATTAAATATCGCGTGTACGTAACGTAATATGCTGAACACTTACGGCCCTATTAATCCTTTAACCTTCATATCAGCCCAACACGGCTTCTGCAGTGGTCTTGAGAAATGTCAATTTGCAGACCAAGAGAACATAATTTTTGAAAATTTACAGCCGGAATGACTGGCTCGATAACCGAGCCAATCATTCTAGTGGTAAATTTCCAAAAATAGTGTTCTCTTGGTCTGCAAATTGACATTTTCTTTTGAAAAAACAGAAATTTTCTTGAAAAAAATTCAAGGGATTAAGGATTAAATGGAATGAAATGGGTTAACTTATTACAGGACTACGTTACATTTAACTGTCTTTGAACAAAGCGGTGATACCCGGGGATATAATAGTATCAAGATACATATAAACCTTCACAGAGCCTCTGACATTATCAAAGGCAAAGGAACACAGGGCGAGAGAACGTGTTAACCGTGCCTGCAGGCAAACTGGCAAAGATACCACTTATTTATTTTGACAATGACTTGGTTCATTCAGGTTGATGTTTATTTAATTAATTTGTGTCCATAGCTGAAGATGTCTAATAAACCTGGAACAACATACAACCAAGGCTGTCATGTGTATTTGTGGTCACATTATGGTGGCCGTCTTGTAGACGGATATAAATTGCCCGTTTTAGATGGTTTTTCTGAATATAATAACAAAGACGTGGTGGTTTGTGCATGAAAAATCAAACATGGTCAGCAGGTGGCGCTGAATGTTGTTGTAGTTGTCGTTGTTTGGTTCCTTGTTTTTTATGTTACTGTCTATCTGGTGTTACTGGCATTTACATAAGTGTTTTGTCATGTCTCTTTATCCTTGCGCTTAAGGAGGCGGTAGCTCAGGCGGCAACTAGCAGAGCTGTGAAACCGGCGACCCCTGGGTCACGTCTCTGGTCGGTCAACTGACGATCGCTGGAAACATAGGCAATCTCCTTCACTCCTCGTTGCCTCTCTCCACCCAGAAGTATAAATGGGTATCTGTGTAAAAGTTGGGAAAGTTACCAATAATAGACTGAAATAAAACCAGCCTAGATATGGTGTGGATGGGACCTGGAATCAGGGACTCGATAGCCGCCAACCATGCCAATAACCTCCTTTCCTTGGGCATATTTAGACCTTACTCTGCCAGATTAGTAGCTTGTGATGCTATTGACTCCCACGGTATGGCCATGATTTCGCCGTGGAAATTGATCTTATCACCTACAAGACGCAATTGAATTATTGTCTTACATCTATGGGAAACGGGCTGTGGTTGTTCTCCAGATTATGTGAATAGCAAGCATTTGGCTATCCGGCCAGCTTGTAGCCAGCACTACCCGTGTCACAGATGGTGTTGCAATACAGGGGCTCCGCAAACTAACAAATACATCGATAGAATTTATTATGTAGCGCGTAACAATATAAGTTAGGCTGGAAATTAAAAGGCCATAATAAATACGACGTGACGTGATCACAAAACATAGCGTGATATTGATACGACTATGATCAGAATAACAGCTGCTGTGATACGAATTAACTGTCTAGCCGATGGATTTCCGCAGCCTACATTTCCATGGGGGATAACTCTGGATATGCTGAATATTTTGAAAACAATTTTAATGAAAGTTGTTTGTGGCTACCACAACTTTCAGTCAAATTGTTTTCAAAATATTTGGTAGGTCACGAGTTATTGCCCATTGAAATTATGTTCTGGTGGCTAGGTGCAGCACTGAAAATTAAAACCAATGAGGTGGTGCGTGCGTATATATGCGCGTGCATGCGTGAGTGCCCGCGAGTGTGTGCGTACGCTATGAGCATACAGAGACGCGTATATATGCGCGCGCATGCGTGAGTGCCCGCGAGTGTGTGCGTACGCTATGAGCATACAGAGACGCGTATATATGCGCGCGCATGCGTGAGTGCCCGCGAGTGTGTGCGTACGCTATGAGCATACAGAGACGCGTATATATGCGCGCGCATGCGTGAGTGCCCGCGAGTGTGTGCGTACGCTATGAGCATACAGAGACGCGTATATATGCGCGCGCATGCGTGAGTGCCCGCGAGTGTGCGCGTACGCTATGAGCATACAGAGACGCGTATATATGCGCGTGCATGCGTGAGTGCCCGCGAGTGTGCGCGTACGTTATGAGCATACAGAGACGCGTATATATGCGCGTGCATGCGTGAGTGCCCGCGAGTGTGCGCGTACGCTATGAGCATACAGATACGCGTATATATGCGCGTGCATGCGTGAGTGCCCGCGAGTACGCTATGAGCATACAGAGACGCGTATATATGCGCGTGCATGCGTGAGTGCCCGCGAGTGTGCGCGTGCGCTATGAGCATACAGAGACGCGTATATATGCGCGTGCATGCGTGAGTGCCCGCGAGTGTGTGCGTGCGCTATGAGCATACAGAGACGCGTATATATGCGCGTGCATGCGTGAGTGCCCGCGAGTGTGCGCGTACGTTATGAGCATACAGAGACGCGTATATATGCGCGTGCATGCGTGAGTGCCCGCGAGTGTGCGCGTACGCTATGAGCATACAGAGACGCGTATATATGCGCGTGCATGCGTGAGTGCCCGCGAGTGTGCGCGTGCGCTATGAGCATACAGAGACGCGTATATATGCGCGTGCATGCGTGAGTGCCCGCGAGTGTGTGCGTGCGCTATGAGCATACAGAGACGCGTATATATGCGCGTGCATGCGTGAGTGCCCGCGAGTGTGCGCGTACGCTATGAGCATACAGAGACGCGCATATATGCGCGTGCATGCGTGAGTGCCCGCGAGTGTGTGCGTACGCTTGAGCATACAGAGACGCAAATGTATTATGTATGTGTAGCTTTCGAAAAATATTGCTATCAAACATGGTAGAATTCCAATTTCACCCAAACTAACGGTGTTCATTCAGTATGCTATGTCACTGCTGTAGTCAGACTCCCAAAATCCGGGGATGCAAAAGTAAATTTGGGATTGCAAACTTGCAGCAGGGCTGTGAGCTATTGGATAATCGTAGCTGGTTTTCGGGAAATGCTAGTGTTTGGAGTGGGTGGTAACTCCAACCCATGGCTAGACGCGTGTGCCATGATGTGTCTTTATTACTTTACATCCCATTCAAATAATACTGCATTATATGGGTGTTTCTTCACATTAGTGTTTCTAATTTAGTAATCAGTGACGGCTGGAATATCACCTGGTCACGTGTTGTCTATGGGTGATCGTTGAATTGATGGAGCCATCTCTAGCTATTCCCCGCCTATTTCTTGTAAAGCTCCGCTTGCCTTTGTGAATGTTGAAACCGATTTATATACTTTGAACTCTGAATCCCCCTGAATCCTAATTTTAAGGTAATTGTACAGGTATGCTGTTGAATATTTTCAAATTAATTTGACTAGGAGCTGTTGCGTAGTCAAATTAGTTTCAATATGTTCACATTAAATTGTATATTCACCAGAAACATGCAATTCGTACAATTCTGTGACGGACTTTTTCGATTTTCGTGACGGAGCTTATGATTTTGACGTCATTATGGGTAGGCTCTAACGTGAGCAAACAAACGTGTTACTTGGTTATGACGTCAGATACTGGTCCCTCTATTCAGATTTCAGAAACGGGTTGTTTAAATTCCACCTTTTACAAGTTGGTTATATGTGCCTACGCGTGTGTATTTGTTTGCTCGATTTACTAGGGCAACGTAGGCCTATACTTCGGCATACTGTTCAGACACATACATGCATGGGGGGGGGGGGAAGGGGTTGTTGCTTATGGTTACCATGATGACTCTTGGCGATGACGGAGGAGGTACTATATCTTGTCTATCCTTGTATGATCGATGCGTTTAAATCGTTTGATCTGCACTTGGATCGCGATGTCGACAAAGCACTACTATCTGGACAAGTGCCCATTGAATTGGCATACATAGTTGTTGATTTTTGTCAGTTAACTATTTAACATATGCGAGAACTCGATCCTACTCACATGTCGTTGTTTAATGGCTAAATTTGGTAACGAAAACACACATATATTCTTATTGCATGTCCATTTGGAGCCCAAGAGAAGGCAATTTTTGAAAATTTACCAATGAAATGACTGGCTCGGTTATCGACCCAGTTATTTCAGTGGCTAAATTTTCAATACTAGTTTTTGGGTTTGTCACGAAAGGGTTAACCGTCTTTTATCATCATCATCCGCGTCGCCTTCGTCGTCGTCGCCGCCGCCATCATCATCATCATCATCATCATCATCATCATCATCATCATCATCATCATCATGAACTTGTTCGTTTGAAAAATCTTGTTATTTAATTTGAAATGAAATTAACGTTAAAACTCGCTGTTGATTTACAACACTGATGGCAAAAGCTGTTGCTATCTTATAAGTTGATAACACAATGTGACTGAAGGACGGTACGGTTTCAGAATATTACTGTTATTACGTTAGAGAGCAACAACTTTGGCTCAAATGTGTAAACAGTTTTCGCATTTATATCTATATGTAAAATCAGTTTACAGCAAAAATCTGCGAGCTGTATATCACAGTCTTTAAAAAGTGAACTCGTATTTTGTGCTGTAAGAAATACCAGAGTTTGAAAAAAAACAAGAGATTGTGTTTGTTTATTTTCCATTAGCTTCTCTCTGGGAGCTTCCTGGATCACATGGCGGAGGAGCGTCTAATTACATTAGCTGTTCTACCCACACACGCCAGTTCGTTGTTTTCTCACACGGCGTTTTCAGTTTCGTTTCAGAATAGCAACCGGCCTTTCAAGACCATTGGCTATATTACTTACCTCTATTAATCCAACACGGGAGAGATAGCAGAGGCTTATAGCTCCGTCAAGAACAAATACCAGAAGTGGGCGAAGACAAAGGTTTATTACGCAATATGTTCTATAATAGCAGCAGATCAATAATCTAAGCAGCAAAAAAGCGGTAGAGAACAAGCCGTATCCAGAGTTAGAAATAACCGTATCTCATCATCTCTATAACACATATTACATGCGCATTGCAAAATAATTAAAGCAACAAGAAGCCTTAGCTTCAGCACGAATATTAATTATTAATATTGAGTAGGTATAAACCGTGCCATACTAAACTAAAAATTAGCTAAACTATAATAACAGACCAAAATATCAATGATAATAACCATCGTTGATGAGCGGGCGGGAATAGCGTGAATTACCATGATGACCGTTAAGGTACCAAGATGAAACTGAATCTAACTTCTAGGTCGCTACCGCTTCATATTTCCATTTACTTTGATTGCATAACTCAAATGATATACCAATCAGGTGGGAGGAAGCTCATTATCAGGTGAGAGGGGGGAGCGCTCACCATAAAACACCAGAAGGGCCATTGACTACGCAGTAATCTTCCTGACTTATTGCCTGACCAGGCCATCAATGGCTCATTGTTTAAATGTCTAACATGACCTGGGAACCAGACTGGAGACATAGCTACCATCAATTAACCCTTCTCTGACCGCAGCAATTAAATAATCTAGCCTCTGTATTAAAAACAACCTCAAAACATAGGCGTAGGAAGGGATATTACTTACTTCTAAAACATAGGCGTGGGAAGGGACATCAAGTGGTCAGTTGCCCGCACCTTTAGATTGGAGGGTGCATGAGTTTGCCTCAACCCAACTTTTTGAGTGTCTAAATCTGAAATTCAATATTTAAACACCCACTCCACAAAAATTGAAGTAAATGCCATCTCAGAGCCTCTAGATGTCAAATTTCGATTTGGATTGGCTTTGCCCACACCACTTGCCCCCAACCCCAACTTTGGACACCTTCCTACGCCTATGTAAAAGTGCATCTCGGTAGACCGTACCGACCCCAAGATTATGGTCACACACGTTATGACCATGCACCTGTCTGAAGGAACCGACAGGTTGTGGTCCAAAAGCAAGTGTTATATAGACAGGTGTAACGGTCTTTTTCGGATTACACGGGTATTATTAATTTTTTGCCAGTAAGATATGGCAATCAAATCGTCTTTAGCCATACTGTTTTCGAAGCAAGCAGTTACGTAGCACTCTGTATTTAACATGTCGCCTTAGTTTTAGCCAAACACCAAAATACAAACATTATGACTCCCTAATTGTAGTCTATCATAACGTAATAATAACGCAACTGCTTGCCTTTACCGCGCTCTGATAGTTGATTTAAGGGAATTCCGTCATTATGATGCCAATGTGAGGACTTTTAGGTTTTCATGACGAAGCTTATGATTATGACGTCATTATGATTGTGACGTCAGCAAACACGCTACGTGGGTCTATTTAACTATGACGTTAGTTACTTGAGCAACAGATCGGATCCCTCCATTACCTTAACCAGGTCCAGTACCATACTGTTCATCTTGAATAGGCTGCATGGAGTTTCTGGAAACTGACCAAAGCGTCACATTAAAGTCCAATGCACTTTCCATTTATTTCAATACCGGTGATAAGGCTCCCATGACCACCACCTCAATCGGACTGTCCGATAACATAAGTCAGGCTACGTTGTGGACCAATCTTATTAACCCTTTCATGACCAAGGCGTCCAAAACCGGGCTCTGTCTTGTTCTTGAGGAATGTGCATTTTGCAGGTTAGGAGAAGACCATTTTTGTTAATTTGCTGCAGGAATGACTGATTCCAGTGATAAATTGTCAAAAATAATCCTCACGTAAATGGACATTTAATAAGCAGATATTTTGATATATTTGACCAAATTTAGCCATTAAAGGGTCGCTGAAGGGCTAAATGATAGCGGGCTGGTGTGGGGTGGGGTGGGGTATCCTGAAAGCATTTCCTACGCATGACAACATGGTGGTAGCACATCAACCTCATATCCAGCTGAAGTACATTCGTCATTTGGTGTTAATGTGAATCCACAAATATGTCCATAAAATTCGTAGAAAAGTGACGGGGTGGGCGGCTGTTCTGATTGACTGAGAGAGTGGTGACGTCACATTTGATTAGGCTAGGCCCACTTTTCTCTCGACACAAAATACTTGAATCTTATTGGTCGGGAGTGACAGCTATTGCTTGGATAGAGTGTAGGGCTGGGCGGTTTCCAGATAATACCGATAATACCAGGATAACCCCAATAATATTGTTATCATTATCGTTATCGTCGCATTTCTAAATACCATCAATACCATCAGCGATGGTATTGATAATATGACGACGACGGTATTTTCCACTTTTGCTGTTATAAATCCAGCTCATTATCGATGATTAATATTACCTGCGACTGCACAGTCACGAGAGACATTTCTCATTACTGGTGAATTAGCAGAACACCCCCACCCTCCCCCACCCCACCCTCCTCTGTAGACTGATTCGTGACATAATTTTTATTGTTAAAATTAGAAACCGAGATCGTACTGTTCTGTAAGGATGGAATGTTTACACTACCGGGCAGCTGTACCAATAACAGGTTAGCCGGGAGAGCAACTCATATACGAGATTGACTCACCCACCATATATTTCACCTTCCCGGGCAAGCGTCAAGTTCATCATAATCATCATCATCATATTCTCGGGACATAAGCCACCAGAATACCACGGTATTACACGTTATCACAGTATTTTCCTGTGATATCGTTATCATCACCCAAATGTTAATACCGATTAGCTCTAAAAGTGTGGGTGGGTACAAAACGAAGGGTCAAGTGACCCCTTATGGCCAATCAGAACAGCTGCTTATACAGTCGCCACTGTTTGCTCCGTGGAGCTATTGACAGTGTAATGAGCCGTAAAACTGTTAGGGGTGGGTCCAAGACGAGGCCACATGATCGCTCAATCAGAACAGCTGCTTATACAGTCGGCAATGTTTGAGATGGGCTATCAATCGAGATCACATGACATCGCACAGCCAATCAGAACAGCTGCTTATACCGCCACTGTTTGAGATGGGCTGCCAATCAAGGTCATGTTACATCTCCAAGACAATCAGAACATCCGCTTATACAGTCACCACTGCTTGAGATGTAGAGCTACTGACACATGGTGACATGAATGGAAGGGCACTCATAAGTTTAACAAATAATAAGTTTTACTATGAATATGGTATTTTGCCCAGGGTTTACGGGGTTTATTAATATAAATAATAATCCCCTAATTATTCCCTAGGTTTACATAAACTAACCTTAACAGCACCCAGGCCAAATTAGTTCAAAATAATACCCCGATGCTTTAATAAATAGTAAGACATTCAGTTGTACAAGTGTTCACTTATTCTGTGCAGAGTTATAAACTTGTATATACAATATACCTGGATGTATGGGCCAAGGTGCTCTAAGCTAATAAAACTCTAATAGTCCAGTGAAAATAAGGTTTGACGCACCACTGATTGCAACAGAAACGAAACCATTTTTTTCTTTAAAATGTAGAATGATATCTTAAAAATCTAGTAAAATCCTTTGAGTGGAACATGTTAAATTCAAGATGGATACCAAGATGGCCGCCAATCGCATATAATAAAGTGTGTATCACGATAACTGTTCATTTTAGACCACATAAATGTATTACAAACAGATAGAAATATGCCACCAATCTACCAGATAAAAATCTCATTATCACAATATTCCCACTCTATGACGTCATAGTCCAATAGGGCCACCAGTCTAAATAATAGGTGACACTAAAATTCGATGTTTGAAATGATTTCTTCATTCATTTAATTTTCATTTTCATCCAGGTCATCATTTGATGTTTTGGCAAATGCCCCTGCACCCAGAACAAGCAGACGAACAATCAAGTCCATGCCGATGACATCCGCATTGCATAGTACCACAGCCTGATCTGCAGGTGCACATCACAAGTTCAAGCAAGAACTGCGGGGCAGGATCCAAGTCAGACTGTACTGGTATCATTTTACCTTCTGAAATCTTCCAGCCCCATTCTTCAGCATTCAAGACATTCCCTTTCAAGTGCTGGATCTGATGGGACACACAGAGGCTGTGGTACTTTATCGCAGATGTTGGTGGTAACATGTTTGGGTGGATGGCCTTTTTACTGATTGTTACAAGCTCCTGGAATCGTTGATACCTTATCATGTTCAGATTGTCATTTCTGATCCTTTATACAAAATAGCCATGGCCTTCTTACCAACATATATGATATCTTTCTAGGGTTGCACGATTTTTTGATTATTCGATTAATCGCGATTATATAATTCAAAATGATCGTGGACGATTATAAAATGAAATAATCGTATAATCGCCATGTTGAAATTTTTGTCAAGACACTTTTACACTTGTGAAACTCTGCTCGCGTTACCAAGCATGGAAACAAACATCCGGCTATCAGCCGAATGTGTGAATGATTAAATAAACTAAATAAATAAATAACTGATTTGTTTGTATTGACTCATGATTAGTTTTAGATGAATAAAGATTGTTCACTTGGTCGCTATTTGTCATTGTTGTTGTAATCACATACGCTTATCCTGCGTTCCCCATTCTCTGAATAGTTATGCACTAACGGTTTTCCCAAAAAGTTCTAGAACTGATACCATGGAAATTCAACGCATTTTCTCACGTAATAAATTCTCACCGCCTACGCCTATGTTTAATGTATACCTCAAAACATCACCGGGGAAGTGAAATCATTTGATTTGAGCGCCTAAATATTGCGTATCCTTTAATAAAGGTCATTTATTACATCTAAATTAATCCACAATTTGATATAAAATGGCGTCGCGAAAAAAATACAAATCACGTGATTCGCCTCCAATTGAAGAGTTTATTTTAGAGCGAGTACTCGGATATAAATATTCTGAAATCGGGACTCGGAACTCGGGAATTTCCATATATTATCATTGCGCAATAGGAACTGAGTATTATACTGATCTGAATAACGGGTACCCGTTTGATAAACTCCCGTTAGCGTATAATATCTCGCGAGAACACTCCGCCTCCCATCGCAAAAGAGCCACCGGCTCGCCAACTTAAGAAGCCAACTATATTGTCATTCGTAATAGTTCAATTTGGATCATTTAATGTTGATCGGCGTTACAAAATTGATGTACATTTTCTCCCGTACTTGTTTGGTACATAAATTTGGTCTTGAAATATATTTATAAGGAAGCGATTTAATCATGCCAAGACTGTTTTAAGCACATTTTAACTACAAAAGTGTGGAATAAACTTTGTCTTCTTCTTCTTTTCGTTCGCTGATCATACCGCCAGTCCTGTAAGTGACTATCGACATGATCATAAGCGTCAAGTGCGTGGGTCCATGGTTTATTAGAGTGCGCCGTGCGGCCTGGAACCTCCGCCTTCAGCACTCGAGGTTTATGTCAGGGTTACCTCACCCTTACCTCCTTTAGTCGCCTCGTATGACACGCAGAGGATACGGAAGGTGTATTCTAAGCCCCACCTAAACTTTGTTATGTCTTGAACATACGTGGCCTACTATTAGTATTAATCTAATAGGTGGTCGAGATTTACAAATCCGAGGCCTATATTGACTTCTAGAGGGGCCGGAAATGTATCAGGGCAGAGATTGGTCTGAAGTTGACACACCCTGTGACACGATTGTTATTATTATACACGCTATTCTTACAAATTATCTGCTGAGTTAGGGGGTGGGCTTGTAATACAGAGTTTTGCCGTTTTGAAACTGCTAAGAAATCATTGGAGCTCATATGTCAAAGTTAGGAGGTGGACTTCTATTAGAGCATAGGCTACAATTAAACGAAATACGGTACCTTCCATTTCCCATCTAGAAAAATCTTGATACATTCCTTTGTTTGCAATCAGCAACAGGGGTATTCTTGTTCATGTATGTATACCCATGTGCCTAACCCATAATCTTACAATCTGCATAATAACGTCCTCTAAGCAGCATTGACGTAGTTAATATAGTACTTGATTAATTGTATGATCGCGATTATGAAAAGTGAATAATCGTGCAACCCTATATCTTTCTTCGATGATGCTGCACTTTCAAATACTTTGGCCTGGTCATGGAATACCTTGTTGTCATTCATGAGTTTCAGTCCTACGGATTTGCCTAAACCAAATATTCTCGACGTTGTATTGCATCCGAGAAAAGCGTGGACAAAAAAGAATATTCTCGTAAACGCTCTTTCCTAGTGTATGCCTGATGGAATTCACACTTATACATTTTGGAGGTGCTCCTTTCTTTGGTTCAGGAAGGAAGTAAATATCATGCTTGTTCCTCCCAGCACAATGTCTGAGGAGAATAAGCAGGTCAGTGTCATACCCGACAAGTACTGCTTCACAGATCTTTGAAACATTAATTGCAGCTTGCATGATTAATACATCGGCATCTCCTTTGACATGTGCTACCTCACAATCACACTGGGCTAGCTTTTCACCCAGTAATGCAAAGAATCGTTGTTTATTTTCACTATTGGAGAGCAATTCTTTCTTGGTCAACTGCAGTTTCATGGATGGACTGAAAATCAGTTTGCTACCCTCACAACCTGCCCTGCGTCCATGGGTATTGTCTTTTCTTGACGGACATGTCTCGTAGCCATCGAAAACAAGCACTGATTGGCCATAGTGTGTTGTCACATAGTTGCTATAGTCTTGCAATATTTTGCCATACGTGCTACCAACTTGCCAGGGAACATGGTGGAGAAGAGCGCCCCCAACCCCCACCCCCATCAAGTATATAGTTGAACTTATGACTTTGTGATGGTTGTGGTGGTACTGCAGACCAGATCGCGTTTGCTAGCTGAGGTTTTATGGCTTCTAAGAAACTCCTTTCCTTCGAACAATGCTGGAGGGTAACTACAGAGTTCATAGGTCAGAGCATTTGCCAGATCGCTTGTCTGAGATCCTGTGATGATTAACCTTTGAAACAGAATTAAGGGATTTGTCTGGACCATATCACTCCCAATCTTGACAGCAGCCTTGGATTCAAATTTCATAGCCTGTTTCTTTCTCCTGAAGGAATGCGTGAGAATGGCTTGCCCATCTATTTCATGAAGAATGACATTTCCTAATTGCTTTGCATTATGTATGTTTATGTGTGCTCCGACTGCAATGCCATTAACTATGTTCCAAAGTGATGGATTTGTGTCAAATAGTGCTCGCCATTCAATGAAGGACATACGCTTTCTAGAATCGCAGTGTCCCTTGTTTGCCTAGCTAGCAATAACTCTTTATGTTGCACACTTGTGTCATATGTGAACTGCTCGATGGCAACATTAACTTCCGTATAGGCGGGTCTTGATAAGCACAAAACTATTCGCTGTGTTTCAGTCATGCCCCTACTGGTGAGGCCATCACTCATCTTAAGACATTAGAACCTGTTCAATCACAAGGTCTGGTGATAATCCAGCCAAAAACCTGTCTGACCTCCGAGAAATATGTAGTCCCTGGGAGAATTGCATGTAAACCTGAGGGTGTGTTTCATGTAACCGTCTCATTTTCTGGAGGTAGAGGTACACTGATTTTGTGTACAGATTGTGACCGGATCATGCCAGGTATGACAACATGGCTTGCATAGTTTCAAGATGAAGGAACCAATCACCCGTTCGTTCAGATCTGATAAAGTCACGCACAATGGTGATCATCGCCATATAATTAACCCATAGCTTGGCAGTGCAATATTCTGACGACATAGTCGCCATCTCTGTTTGAAGTTTCTTGTGAAAAAATGCAACTCTACTGATGACTCTACTTCTTGGAGAGTAATTTTGCCTAACACGAGGTCATTGTACATTGTCTCTATTGCATTAAGTTCCTCTGGGACAGTGTTACTTCCACTTTAAATGTCTGTTTCCTCTGTCACATTATCTGGAGATAGCAGAGGCAATTTTGTTGGAAAGATCTTACACAGTAAAAGTGTGTGAATGACAGCATCAATAAGGAAGTGGCCACGGAGAGCTCTTGCCACCACTTTACCACTCAGTATGTGGCAAAATGTATTTCCAGCAAAAACCAAGGGCTTGGAGACCTGTCCCTACCATCAAGTGTACGATGATCCCAAGAAAGCTCATTAATGTATGAAGCCACCCAACCTTATAACCATTGATTGTAACAGACTATCCGTGAGAGCACTTTCAAGAATTGACATGGCTTTCTACCACAACGGCTGGTCAAATGTGACAATGGGTGGTACTTCACGATGCCTGGCATGTTCGGATATGAAATCCAGAGTGGAGTTGACACAAGTCATGTCACTTGGATTCATATCGATCATTGGGAGAAATATCATAGATGCTTGTCCCGGGTGTGTCCCCTTGGATATTGATTGCATATAACCAGACTATGCTGGCCTAGGAGAGCGAAATGACAAAGACGTTTTCCAAAGAAGGCCCACGAAAAATGTGTCATTGTTTTCTGCTGATGACGGCAGGCTTTTTCCAGTCCGTGACTACTTGTTATGAATGGCTGTATATTGATGCGTCCAACTGCAGCAATGACATCTGCACTCACATCTATGCGCTTTATCACTGAAGCAAAATCAATTTTGGGCATCACCATAGCTATCATGCCCATACCATGAAATGTAACACAACCATCAAGTGTTCTACTATCATGGTCAACATTGTCTGCCGCATATTGCATGAACCATCATGGACTGGAAATTTTTGATTCCTTGTTCATTGTTGCACATCGTTCAAACCTCTGTACTTTAGAATATGAACTACAAAACCGAAGTTTGTTCAAAGTTTCGATGAGGAATCTTGATGTGAATGAGAATGCATCTGAACAGCCAGACCTAACTGCAATGGAGCTATGATATGTCTGGGGCATGCAGCCTGCATGATCGCCTGTCATAAGGAACATACCCTTGAGTCTTTGTCCGTTCCAACAAACAAAGCATTCAACAAAGTTGCAATGAATGTGGTAGAAAGGCTGTTGCTTAATCGATGGTAGACATTAAATGGCTAGAGGATTAAACATCTTTAGATTGAACGATTGACTTAATGTCACTCTTGATGATGTGGTCAGCTGCTTCTATAAATCTAAACGCCTCAAGATCATTTTCTTTGGGATCTCTGTAAAATTAATTTGGAATGGCTGAAGCTGTACGTCTGAAGGACACTACAGTTTGGGAACCATTTATCTCTGTGATGACTATTTTATCAACAAAATGCCCAAGAAGTTTGTCTTTCATGCGTGTTGAACCATTTGGTTCAAAATCTGAACCTTGTAAAGCATCTGCCATATTTTGAATAATTTCTGCGATTGTTGTCTGCTGTTTATCATTTGCCTCGAGGTTTTCTGTGACTTTTATGAAAGCCGCAGCTCTAACAGTATCTTCTGGCCTTCCTAATTTTATTTTCTTTAACAAACCATCACATTCTTTCTTGTATGAATGTGGCACATGTTTACCAGTTCTAAAGTTTCCATTGCAGGTTTGATGGTAAACAGCGCCAGTTGTGTGAAGGTCCTGTGCGATTGCCACTCTTCCCTTGACCTTATCTGACCATTCATCCTGATATTTATCATATGCTCTCAGTAATGTGGTATCAAATTCGATTGAGCTCATGCAGTTTCTTCTTTCGATCATAGTTATCAATATTTCCACATAGCAAACAATGGTCCTGATATGAGAATGTGGGTTTCTCTGAGCGGAAATTGCGAGTTGAGTCAGCTGAATGGGCATAGACCTCTGATACATGCTTTCGTTTTTTAATTAAATTTTGTATGGCTATAGGGTTGCAAAATACCTTTCGGCATTTAATATGAACTACGTCTACAGGTTTTACAACTATCTCTGACTCACGTTCAATACTTGCTTTAGCAATACCATCACACACTTTGACAATTAAAGTAACTGTTGGACCATCTGATAACGCCTTCTCGCAGAATACACAACCCGACATGTAAATGATATGACTATCAAGAGACTAGAATCAATATTTTATCAATCAATTTAATCAGTTTTATTGGATCAAGAGTCGATAATTGATTCAAATATCAAAATATTGAATCAATATTTTATTTGTAAATTTAATCAGTTTTATTGGATCAAATGTGAATAATTAATTTGATTTGAATAAATTATAGTGTAACAATGAAGAAAATTGGGAAGTTTTACTATTTTAAAAGCTGATTCATTATATTGAGGAAAACTGCTTTTCAGTTTAATTTGATTGTTCATTTATAAAATTAACCTGGGCCGTATGTTACAATAAATAAAATATATTGGAAGGAGTTATTTAATTGTTTTCCCGTGTTTAGTTTACACATGAGCTTAATGTTATCATAGTTATAAACATGACGAGTGCCGTAATGACGTCATGAATTTGCTATTTTTCTTTGGTTAATCAGTTAGAGTCTCCAAACCCCATGCTCACTCCCTTAACGTTGACATTAGGGCCTATCTACTTCATTTTTCAGGGCTAATCATCTGTAATAAACACATGGGTGCATACATAATTTATATTTGATGCGAAAATGCCTATCCTCTGCATATATAAGCAGTTGTCGTGATGTGCTGCAGCGACATAGCCATATTTGATTTCTCGCGTCGCGTTGAAAAGACCATAAACCTTAACTGTACAAAAGAATAGTTCCACTCAAAAGATTTTAATAGATTTTTAATTTGTCACCAGGAAGTACCTACTGAACACATTCTACGTAATTTCATTTCTGTTGCAATTAGTGGTAGGTTTTGCCAAATTTGATCCATTTTGACTGGACTATAAGGTTATAACACATTCAGTCATGCGTAGGCCTACCTGAAGACTATGGGAGACTAGGTCGCAAGTATACTCTAAAAGGCTTAAAATTCTAAGCAGTCTTACAACCTATCGATTCTTCAGAACACAGATCTAGCTTTTCTTGCCTGTAGAACACCAAAATAGTAATGCCAATCCATACATGTGCACCCCCTTGGCTTTTCCATCAGGGAAACAATGTCTTTAACATAAGCAATGAGATCCTGCAGAACTAACTCAAAAAGATATCATGACCCCCGCCCAACCACCCACCCACCCGCCCCACCTACCCACCCACCACCCCTCCCACAACACCCCATATTCTAATAATATTAATAATATTAATAATAAGGTGAGCGTTCATACCCTAAATTTATCTGGCTGCTTGTTGTAGGGTTTGTGGAAATATATTGGCCCATCAACAGCGCATCCAGTCATATTTGTTTCAAAATATTTGTCAAAATGTGTACTAAATAGTAAAACAGTTAATTTGCACAAGCGCCATTCTATTCCCAGCAGAGTTATAAAACCTGTATATGCATTATAGCTGATTGTCATGAAATTACATAAGTTAATAAAGATAGCTCTATGACAAACCCCAGAGGGGGTGACTTGGAAGGTGACCTTCCAAGAGGCTACCACCATAGCAGTATCTCGAAAACACCTGAAACTATTTTATCTCAAATTTTAACGCCCATCTATGTACAACAGCGCATACAGTCACATTAGTTTCAAAATATTTGTCAGAACGTTTTATAAATAGTAAAACAGTCAATTTGCACAAATGTCTGTCTATTCCCAGCAGAGTTATAAACCCTGTATATGTGTTATGCCTGAATGTCACGAAATGACCTACGTTAATAAATAATACTCTTAGTATATACTCCAGTCAAATTAATTTCAAAATATTCAGTAGAGAGCAAAACCTCTGTAGAAGTCTGGTTTGAGCCATTTGAATGTTAAAGTCGATCAGCATGTAAAGGAGATAGATCACCAACACATGATGAATGTTAATAGCTGGGATTAAGTAGATGTAATTAACCCTGGACCAGCTAACGGATTATACATATCTGCACCCGATCCTACCCTGGTGTAACTCACATTTGAATTAGGAAAAACATGATTAACACATAATAAAGATATGCTAGAAAACACTCATGGTCGGTACATTATGAATTTATCACAAAACATACTCAATAGTGTAACTTCAGAAATGCAATAAACCCTTGTTAATTCCTTATATCATGACAGACCCAGTTATTTTACTATTGACGTTCCAGTAGGTAGCGAAATAAACGAATTTGTTAGTAAGGGGCCTAGAAGTCATACATACAAACAGATGGACAGATGGATGGGTGCTATCAAGAGGGTATGCAAGGTTAATGTGTTAACATTAAACTTAGAAATAAGGGTATAGGTATCGACAATTTGCTTGTGAGAGTCGATAACCCTGATCTCAAGCATTCACAAAGTATCCTAATGAGATTATGTCCCTCACCACACCCAACCATCACCCCGACCTGCCCACCTATCATCACCATCATCACGACCACCAGCACCACCATCATCATCATCATCATCATCATCATCATGCCAGCCATACATGAATCTATGTTACATGGTTGAGAGGGTATCGTTTAAATTATTCATTTCTCCTTTCTTTATTTAATATACTGGTGCTATTAACTTTAGTGCTACTCATAAGGAAAGCGTTCACATCTCTAGAGTTGATAGCTCTCTCTTGGGATACCCACCCTTAGATGTTTAATGCTCACATCGAGCAAAGACTGCTTCTACAGGGGCCTGACAAAATGGTATTCAAGTGGGTACATCATCAGAGCTTGATGTTCATGCGACCTCAAACATCTACCTATATAATTATATATGGGCAAATGTTGAAATATCCAAAATTACATCAGCAGCACCAACGGACATCCGCACGTATGCCTGGAAGTATGCCTGAAACCAATTCTACGCCTCGGGAGTAAATTATATTTTTAGACAATCTGTATATTTTATCTGTTTATTCTTCATTGTTTATATTCTTTACACATATACCTGAAGTGCATAGGTTTATTTATTTATTAAATTCAATTCTTTAAAGACAAACATTGAGCGTTTTAAATATAGAATGATACTAGAGGATTAAAGGTGCATATTCACAGCAAAACGGTTCAAAATAAAATTGTTAAAATTGTGTAATGAAACGAAATAAATTTTGCCATATGATGATTTCATTACATATAAATTAATATAAATCTTTAAGTTGTCAAATTGAATGAGAGGCACGAGTCCCCAGTTCAAATTCACAACTAAACCTGCGAAATTTATTTATAAGATTTATTTCGTTTCATTACACCGAGGTACACAATGTAAGCATCTAAATGTATATAATTTCAACAATTTAATTTTCAAGCATTTTGGTGTGAATATGCACCTTTAAGCTTGTCGAAATCCATATCATACTACAGTAATGAGGTTACTACTTTGTGACTCTATAACTCCTTCTTTACCAAATACTTCAACAACTACTTTGACTAATAAATGCTGAAATCTGCATAGTCAAATAAGCTACATTAATGATAAGACTCTCGCCATTAATCTCGACTCGAGCAAATTAATTATTATGGATTTCTGCGTTTATTAGCGGAATATAGTGGTGGAACGAGTTATCTCCCTTTATAGTCAGATTTTCAGATGTCCTCGCTCTCTCTCTCTCTCTCTCTCTCTCTCTCTCTCTCTCTCTCTCTCTCTCTCTCTCTAAGTAACCCTTACTAATAGCCCCTGCGGGTTTATTTCATTGTCACAGTGGACAGCTGAAATGCTTGAGAATAATAGACTCAGGTTCAAGCGTAGTGCCAGCATGATAGTTTGGAGATCTTTGATAACAACATCGAGTACAACATCTACAACATCGAGTGTAACATTGATTTAAAAGAAGAGAGTCAGACTTGAATTTATTAACAGTAAAACCAGCAATTAAGAAAAGATAATTAATTAAGCATACATTTTATAAACCTCGTTCATCACTCTCTCGATCTATGAGCTTTTATATTTATGGTACATATGGTCAGAATTTAGATACATGCATTCGTTATTATATAATGCTCGGATAATTCCCTCATTATAGATATATTTTAATCCCTGTTCATGGCATAGCATGATATTATTGATGGGTCCTAGAAAATAGTCTATACCCATGCATGAATGTTCTCTCTGAGAACTATGATCATTCAGACAAACCTAACACTCACTTTTCACTAGATAACCTAGAGTTTCGTCCAATGACGTAGCAAACGCCTTTACAACTACAGTCTGAATGGCCACATCGTTATCGCTTAGACCCTCCATGTAATCATCTTCCGAAGCACGATAGTAAAACAATGCATTCTCAGGAATGTCACACTTCACATCAATGTTCTCAAAATTGTAAGCTTCAATCACAGGATCAGCTGACCGCGTTTACGGATTATCAAGGTCTGCCACTGGCGGGGCATCTTCTGTTGCTTCGTCTTCTTCTTCTTCATCTTCATCATCATCTTCTTCTTCTTCTTCTTCTGGTAATGCAAATTCTGCCAGAGTCTGTGCGGCTAGTTCTAAGGTCACAACATATTCTGGTAATATGTTATTAAAAATGGAGGGAGGATCAGGTCGAAGGCATGATTCTCTGAGACGTTAGAATTTTTTACCATGGGCTAGCACGATAAACCTGATATCCCGTCCATTGCAATTTGACAAAATTGGTACTCTTTCTTTTTTCTCGATACTCCTATTCTGACAATAGGATATCTAGTGATTATAATTAGTTTTTCTCTGCTAAGGATAACGTACACCCCGGCAGAGATTACCTTTTCTGTAATGGGCTCGCATTCTGTAGTATTGTTGATATTTCACTTCAAATGTCATCATCCAACATTAATGCCATAGGCATCAACAGCGCCGAATCAAATTAGTTCCAAAATATTCAATAGCTTACCTGTATAATTTTCTGGAAATTGATAGTCACGGAGTTCATAGATCGATCAATCCCAACACGAGCTAGGTGAGGTGAGCTAGGTGAGCTTAGTTTGAGATGGACGGGGCATAGCAAAAAATGTAAAGCGCCATTGTAGAGTTATTATTTGGTATTAGGTTACATTATATCAAACAGACATTGTGGTTAGGGATTCTGATAAAATATATGCTATTAAAGAAATGGCCATTACCTTACACAAAAATTCTTACATTTTAGTATGTGAGTCAGCATACCGAGAGCGGCCCTCATAAGAGAACCATCTAGTCCATATGCTGGGATATTTGGACGTAAAACGTGACTACTCCATAACTTTTTAACTCCATGCCTATTTATATTGCTGTCAACTCAGCCTGATGCCAGGCATGTATAAAAAAAATGATCACCCGCGCAGCAGCCATGAAATCTTCATACCGTTTGTATGTCTATGCACCGGGATCATCCATCTGGCTGGTAATATGACACATACGCGTCTTTTAAAATATAAATTACGCTGACCACTGACTCTAGGATCCGTTTGCACGGTTAGTCACAATCAACAGTCTGATATTCACGTTGTGGATCGGGACCAACTATTCAAAACTATATGTGATCGTGCCAAACACCAAACTCCAACTGCGCAAGCAGAGCCTGGTGTCAGTGTTCAGCATAATTTGTATTTTAATTTTAAAAATACAGTAGCTACTAGGACGTGTATATGCTATCTTACCAGCCAGATGGAAGATACTGGTGTATAGGCATATAAACGGTACAAACGTGTTGGAGGATCCAATATATATGTGGGGTTGTCGGTGTGGGAGTTAGGCCATGACTACTTGCACCATAACATCACCCCTCGTGATTGACTCATGCCTGTAAAATGTTATCATCTAATAGATGTCTCCATCTCTAGCTATCTATGCATAGATAGGCATAATCCCTCCATATTGACGGATTTAGGATTGCACATGGTGCACGGTGTGTGCGCGCGCGCGTGCGTGCGTGTGAGCGCGCGTGTAAGTGTGCGTGCGTGGGCGTGCGTGTGTTTTGAGATGGGATGAGGAAGGGTGCTCTTTTAGCTAAATGAGCTTTTGAGCTCATTCTTAGAATATGTTGGTCGTTCTTTCTGTTTTTGGCTATCTTCCATGGCTCGAAGTTGTGAAATTGACAATTACTAAGTATCATTAAGTAATAGTATGTAACAGGATGGTGATATTATGGTACAGTAAAATATTGAATGGTTTCAAGATTTATTGATAATTCATAGCTAGAACTACTCTTTAAGCGGGAGCAGTTTTCTTCTGTACATATTCATTATGTCAGTTTGTAGTCACGCAAGAATCCTTCAAAAGAGCAGCGATGTGATTTATGAAAGCTAAGCTGTGATGTTTCTTACTGATTGAAGTGATGCGTAAATCCACGCAACATCTCACATGATGCGTTTGACGGCGTATCGGCAGGCGGTTGTCGTAACGGAGAAGTCTGGCGTCGGGGCCGGAGCACGCCATGTGCTTGAACTGGTCCGTTTGATGTGTGCTGATTTGAGCTCTTCAACGCTTATATGTGTCAGCTAATCACTTAAACAAATCCACTGTGTTAATCAGTAGCAGATTGCCCACATTTACACGTATTATACACAAGTCTGAAGATATATGAGTAAAACCTGTGTATACCGGACAGCCGTGCGGCCACTAAAAGCACTCGCTAAAACGACATCTGGCCGTGTAATACGGACATTTAACAGAATAAATGTCTGTAGGACCCCACAAGATGGCGACTCCTTGAGACGGGTGGTCGCAAGACCACCCGTCTCAAAGAATCGTCATCTTGTTATCCATAAAAGCAGGTGCCCGCTACATGCAGTTCTGAAGATATACACATTACACATTCAGGACTTCAATATCCCGATACACTCATTGGCACGCAGACACACTTCAAAGGTAGCAATATGAGAATACGTCTGAGAAACTACATGGTGTAACATAGCTATCCTTCCTGTATAATAATGTTCCAGACGAATGAAATGTGTTTGTGCTGTTAGAGCACTATTTCTCTGCTGTGCGTTAAATATAGAAAAACGTGCACCTACCTTATCGAGAGCACGGAAATATAAGACAGCATTTGGCCTAAGCGGAACCCATAAAGGCCTGTTAACAAACCATATTAAGTTTATTTAAATGTAATTATTATTATTATTATTATTATTATTATTATTATTATTATTATTATTTACTTCAATTGGCTTCTACTATCTATTGTATTGTTTCCAGAGATTGGGGATAACAACGCTCCGCGCGATTTAAACCGATCGACATGAATTCACCTTTCAAGTTTATCCATCCATCATCTGACGTCATATGACGGCATAATCAACTAAGTGACGTGTAGGATGACGTCCTAATTAATCATGGCATGAATGACTCAATTTAGTTCGTTTTTGACGCTTAAAATAGTCCGACGCGTTGTACGAATTGTGTCTTTACCCTTTAATAGACATTATGTTGAATATTTTGAAACTAATTTGACTGGGCCCTGTTGCTGCCATAGGCAGCAACAGAAATCAGTCAAATTTGTTTCAAAATATTTAACAGCTTACCTGCATAATTTTCTGGAAATTGGTAGTCAGGGAGTTCGGGGATTGATCGATCCCAACACATTGGAGGTGTGCGCGGAGCTTAGCTAGAGATAGGCATGATATAGCTAAAACTGGAAAGGTCCTTTGTATTTTCAAAAATCAAGCTACTGGAATGCCAATCTGAAAATGCCCTTGTCTCTGGCGTATGGCCCGCTGTATATCTAATCCGTCTATTCTGGTGATTGTCTGTCTGCTATTCAGTTCTATATTATGAACAAAACTTTGTAGAGCCAATGATAGAAATTAATACGTTATTTACGTCTTGTAGGCGTTTCTCGGCATTGTACAGATTGGTTTAACCCACTCTTCGTTTACTTGAAACATCAAGACCACTCAGTTACTCCATGCTGAATATCGATTTTCTTAATTTAGGGATGTCCGACCTGTCGCTCAAGTCCCAATCAATTACGTCACCATTTAGCTGGCGTGACAATCTAAATGATGTAAGTCCGTCACGAAGGTGTGAATAGTCCGTCACGAAGGTGTTAGTCCAGTCAAGATACCACTAATTGCAACAGAGATGAAACCACCTAGAATGTGTTCGGTAGGGCCAACTAGGTGACACGTGAGTGGAACCTGTTGAATTCAAGATGGCTGCCAAGATGCCTTCCAATCGAGTTTGATACAGCACATATCTCGAAAACGGTTCATTTTAGACCACATAAAGGTAATACGAGTAGATAGAAACATGCCCCTGATCTACCGAAAAAATGACTCAATGACGTCGGAACCCAACAGGTGACACTGAAGTTCGAGGTTTGCAAACCATTTCTACATTCACTGGTAGTGCTTAGCTCTCATTATCATCCAAGCCAACAACAGAAGACAGAGAGTAGCAGTTAATGGCTCTTGCCCCAGCTGGTCACCAGTGATTAGTGGGATACTCCGGTGAAGTTTGTTGGGGCCAATACTGTTCAGTACCGTTCGTCTATTTTATTAACGACATGCCGCAATTTGCCCACAACTTAGTCAAGATGTTCGCCGAAGATACTAAATTACCGTTACGAATCGCTTCAAAAGAAGACCGCGACCAGCTCCAACCAGATATCAACAGCCTAAAAGAATAGGCAGATACCGGCCGAATGCGATTTAATGCGTCCAAATGCAAAGTAATGCACTTGGCTAGATCAAATATGAAGTCGATGTATACCAGGTCAGAGACCAGTCAGGAGATCACTCTAGAAGACGCCACTTGTCAAAAGGACCTGGACGTTTGCGTCGGCACTAGTCTAAAATTCGTCATAAGGAGACAGCAGTCAACAAGGCCAACCAGCTCTTTAGTGTGATATAAAGATCCCTTATCTGCCTGGAGGTCAACACGCGTCTGCTGCTGTACACAATCTTAGTGCGCCCACATCTGCAATATGGGTATGCTGCATGGTCCACGTTGTACAAAAAAGATGTATATACCCCATCAAAAATTTCCAGCGCCGAGCAATAAAACTGATAGCAGGAGTGAGAGACAGCCCATATGAAGATGGCCTAAAGGCACTAAAGCTGCCAAGCTTGATATACCGGCGCTTGCACGGCGACCTAATTGAGACATACAAGTAGGTTCATGGTATCTATGATGTAAATCGTGAGAATTTGGTGCCATCCGAGGGCGGATATCGCATGAGAAGCCACAGCTACAAACTACTAAAGCAAAGCTTTAAACGCAACACGAAGAACAGATTCTTCAGTATCCATGTGGCAAATTACTGGATTAATCTACCTGCGTAGGTTGGTTGACTTCACACCTTCAGGGGAAGTTCTACAAAGACCAGATTTTCACAACTGACTTTCCCATCCAACTCGTCCGCACCCACCCACATGTACTACAGGTACAAGAAGAACCAACTGTAGACATGGAAGAATACAACGAAGAGCTGCTACATGTTGCATAGCCTATTCACCCGAAAAGAACTATGTAACTATGTAAGGAGTATGCAACTATGTAACTAAGTCATTATTTGGCACGTTTTGACAAATGCCTCTGCATCCACGCCAAAGAAAAATCAGTGAATGACGATGGCACCTGCATTACAAAGTTCCACAGCTCGGCTTGCAGGTGCAGCTCCCTAGTTCGAGAAGGGGCTGTGGCGCAGGATCCAAATCCGAGTGTACTGGTGTCATTGTTCCTTCAGAAACTTTCCAGCCACATTTAACGACATCGAAGATATTCCGCTTCTACTGTCGGATCTGATGGAACACTTGGATTCTGTGGTACTTCATCGCCGCAGATGTTGGTGGCAACATGTTTAGTTAGATGACCTTTTTACTGCTCGTGGAATCTCTGATGCCATTCTGCATGCCTTTATGCAAAATGACGGTGGCCTTCTGACCAGCCACTATGACCTCGTCCTTCGATGATTGCGTACGTCTGAATAGTTTGACACGGAATATCTTGTTGCCACTGATGAGTTTCAGTCCGACAGCTATTCCAAATACCACAGGTGTTGTATCGCACCCGAGGGAAGCGTGTAAAAGGGATATTCGTGCAGACGTTCATGCCTGATTGAATTGACACTGACACATTTGATAACTGCTCCTTTCTTTGGTTCAAGGCGGAAATAGGTATCATGCCCGTTTCCTCCAGCTGGATATATGTCAAATGATGACCCGGATGATAATAAGAACTAAACATTGCAAGTGAATGTAAAAGTTTGCAAACATCGAATTTCAATGTTAACTATTGGGGCACACGTCATGAGTGGTCCAGGGGTGCAGAAGTCATACTCTTTCAGTAGATTGTAGGCATGTTTCTATCTACTCGTAATAAATTTTGTGGTCTAAAGTGAGCCTGTCTCGAGGTATATGTCATATTATACCCGATTGGCGGCCATCTTAGCAGCCATCTTGAATTCACATGTTCCACTCAAAAGATATTTTTAGATTTGAATACATAATTACTGAGATCTAAACACACAAAGTAAAAGTAATTTCATTATTGTTGCAATGGACCTTTCCAGAGTATCCATTTATCAGCTGACGTCATATGACGTCATAATCAGCTAAGCGGCGTGTAGGATGACGTCATAATCATTACGTCATAAATGATTCTATTTGGCCAGTCTTTAACTCCCAATAACCCTATGAATTGTATGTCTCTAATATTTAATAAACATGCTGTTGAATATTTTGAAACTAATTTGACTGGAGGTTGTTGCTGCCACAGGCAGCAACAGCACACAGTCAAATTAGTTCCAAAATATTCAATAGCTTACCTGTATAATTTTCTGAAAATTGATAGTCAGAGAGCGAGGTGTGGGTGGAGCTTAGCTAGAGATGGGCGGGGCATAGTTGAAATGGATAGGTTCGTTAATGATGGGTCAAACCCTAGATTGACCGGACTATGTGTGAATTGTATGTCTTTGATTAATTTAATACATTCTGTTGGATTTTTTAAACTAATTTGACAGGGAGCTGTTGTTGTCCGAGGCAGAAACGCCACCCACTCAAATTAGTTTTCAAATATTCACCATCCAACGTGTATACTGACATTGAAATTTAGGAGAATTTTGGAGAATTCAGGATTCAAAGTTTTAAATCGCTTCCAACACGCGTAAAAAGTGGCAGGAGCCTAGTTCAAAATGGGCGGGGCATGGCTAGAATATTGATCCTGACATTCATACAGAAAGACTGTTAATACATTTTTTTAATACTTGATTGATTGTTTTATAAATATCGTGACCTGTCAACTTTAATCATCGCATTGGCTTCCCAAGCAATCCCAGCGACCATACTTCACATTATAATCACCGGTGTATGACTATTATAGGCTATAATGTGCTGTTTTATTGGCGATGATCACAAGATGGCGCCAACATGATAATACTAATTATCTCTACTCTCAAATGATATCTATTACATACTATGTGCGGTGATTACCCACAATTACTGTCTTATGTGGTAAGGGGAGTCTAACTTCATGGCACGTGATACGGTATTGTATGTAGCTGGCGTGAACATCAAGAATCGGGTAACGAGGGTCATGGGTTTGTGCGCTAAATATACCGGTTAGATAGAGATAAATTTGCGTGAGTTTATGAACATCAGACATAAAATAGCGAAGAACTGTGTCTTCTATGGGTCACATTCGCCCATGTCATTCTATAGGTGAGCTATATGGCTAACAGAGGGTGTGACTACCAATACTACTTCACGAATTGTCATTAGATGCTAGATGAATATTTTGAGTTCTGTTCATCTGTAGCCTACTCAAAATATCGGACAGATTCCATAATTCGAACGCAGCCAGTGTTCTAATAATTCAGAATGTTAATGTTCCTTTTTATGATGTGTTCCCCGATCACTAATGACTGCTTGTTAGAGCGATATTGCGCAATTACTGAAGTCGTTATTCCTGCTATGATAGACGAAGATACAGATGTAATGCTTACCCCTCAAACCATAATGAGCAACCGAGTACTTAATTAAAACAGCAGATGTTTGCTAACGAGATAACCTCAGTGTAATAGTACGAAGTGACATCAACAGGGCTATTATTACAAACATCAGCGACTGGAGTTGAAGACAATGGATTTATGTTTTGAGCCACCACGCCCCATAAGTCGGTCAATCTGTACACATTTTGTGGTCTAAAGTGAGCCGGTCTCGAGGTATATGTCATATTATACCCGATTGACAAAACATCAAATACTGTATTACTCTCACACAGTAATGTGAAGTGGGTATTGCGATCGGGATCTGTCTGCCTGCCTGCCTGCATGTCTGTCTGTCTGTCTGTCTGTCTGTCTGTCTGTCTGTCTGTCTGTCGGTCGGTCGGTCGGTCGGTCGGTCGGTCGGTCTGTCTGTCTGTCGGTGTGCCCGGAGCTGTATCTAAAGAAACTGCATATCAGACTTAGCTCAAATTGTAACACAACGAGGATTTCTAGATTTTTGCTCCGATTCGGATAAAATAACTCGGATACGAATCGGTGCAAATTCTGGATCTGCGCTTATCTCGGCGACTTCTGGTTCGATTTGGCTCACATTTTAACACAGGAAAGGGTTGTGCACTATGATTCCACAACTTTATGCGTGGCCTGCAAAGAAATCCGAAAAATCTGGGGGAAAATCCGGGAAATATCCGGAATATTCGAAAACTCTTTAAGATGTGACAGAATGGGCGGGCGATGGTTTGCAATCTCTGATTATTACTATTGGTATTTACCTCTTATTTGTTCTTAACAAAGCCCACGTATACACCCATGGCATCGAAAAAGACGCGTATACTCGTTTCCAAGAACTAAACTCAGTGATTGACGCGGTACACATTCCCCACAGAATTTATTCCTCCTAGCATTTATGAGACAAACCTAATAAATCATCTGAATCCATTTTGACAATCTACTATGGTCGCGCCAAAGAGGATTAGGCAGAGTGATCTGTAAATCTCGCCAAGACAACTGCATTCCCGAATTTCCGCTAAGAATGTATAGTTATATACAACCTTTCTAAAGCGGACACTGGCTTTTAAGACCGAAGATGGCGGTTCATATGGCGGTGACTGATCCGTCTCCTTAATAAAACGTCATGAGTTGGCCCAAAAGCTATATATAGTAGAAATTACAACGAGTTGAATTAAATGGGCACGTCTTGATAACACATACGATGCCGGTTAGACAGATTTTACTTCATAGTAAGGAGCAATCTATGATATGTTTGCTAATGCAGTAAGATAAAGGAATGAATAATTGAAGATGATCTGAATTAGTCACGAACAAGTGACACGATCTACTTTGATCTAACCGACTTTATTCAATCAAATCAATACTCAGTGCTGAATAAATATTCGAGAACATATGAAGAAACCTCCATAGATCAATTACTATCACAAAACACTGAGAGTTATATAAAATACAATTTCTCAGGAGGGATTCAATCTGCTGCTCAAGTACCCGACATCATAATCGAAATACATTTGTTAGCTGACCTTGAAATCAAATGCCGCGAAGGAGACAAAGATGTGTCGGTTTATGCCTATGTCTTTAGTGGAATTACAATTTCATAAACACTCTTGAAAGTATACTCATTTAGTAAATTTGTCAAAGACTGTGGTAAGTTTGATAGAAAATGGTAACTGGTGTGAAACCCTCGCCCTCATCATCTCTGCTCCTCTTTGTCTCTCCCTCACTCCCCCTCACGCCATCTGTGTCTACCCCCTCTCCCCCTCTCTCCCTCTCTCCCTCCCTCCCTCCCTCCTCTCTCTCTCTCTCCTTCCCTCCCTCCCTCCCTCCCTCCCTCCCCCTCTATCTCTCTCTCGCTCTCTCTCTCTCTCCCTCACTCCCCCTCACGCCATCTCTGTCTGTCTGTCTGTCTGTCTGTCTGTCTGTCTGTCTGTCTGTCTGTCTGTCTGTCTGTCTGTCTGTCTCTCTCTCCCTCCCTCCCTCTCTCTCCTCTCTCTCTCTCTCCCTCCCTCTTTCCCTCTCTCTCTCTCCCTCGCTCCCTCCCCCCTCCCTCCATCCCTCCCTCCCACACTCCCTCCCTCCCACCCTCCATCCCTCCCTCCCTCTTTCCCTCTTTCCCTCTTTCCCCCTCTCTCTCTCTCTCTCCCTCCCTCCCTCCCTCCCTCCCTCCTCCCTCCCTCCCTCCAACTTTCCCTCTCTCTCTCCCTCCCCCTCCCTCCATCCCTCCCTCCCACACTCCCTCCCTCCCACCCTCCATCCCTCCCTCCCTCTTTTCCCTCTCTCTCTCTCTCTCTCTCTCTCTCCCTCCCTCCCTCCCTCCCTCCCTCCCTCCTCCCTCCCTCCCTCTTTCCCTCTTTCCTCTCTCTCTCCCTCCCTCCCTCCCTCCCTCCCTCTTTCACCCCCCTCTCTCTCTCTCTCTCTTCTCTGTCTGTCTGTCTGTCTGTCTGTCTGTCTGCCTGCCTGCCTGCCTGCCTGCCTGTCTGTCTCTCTCTCTCTCTCTCTCTCTCTCTCTCTCTCTCTCTCTCTCTCTCTCCCTCTCCTCCCTCTCTCTCTCTCTCTCTCTCTCTCTCTCTCTCTCCACCCACAGTATTGTAGCGTAAGAATGCACACGAGTATGCCTAAGCCAATGCAACATCAACACTGCATCATATAGATTTAAGCTGAATTTTCATGATCAGATTAACCGTGCGATTTGTTGTAGGCCAGTGACATATACAAATGCCTATGGGTGGCACAACCAATTATAAGGCAAATCTGATCGAGAAAAATAACTAAATCTACTCGCGCGGCAAAGCTATCAACATCGTCTTGCATGTAATAACACCGTGGTATTCAACGTCTAGTGAGCTGTAGCGCTAGAAGGTACAGTGGGTTTGGTCAGTTGTGTCCTTTGTGTACCATAATGGAGACTAACTATATCATATTAGGCAAGGCTCTAATGAAACACTGGATATTAAACAGACAAATATTCAAATCGACCTTTAAACAATCTGTAGAGACTACTATCCCTCTGAAAACAATAAAGCCAAACAGGAGAAAACTTCATCCAGTATACATTTAAACAAGTACGTACTGGTTAAGATCAGAAGAAAAGAGAGCAGCTAGACAAACAACCTGAGAATGAGAGACGGGGTACAGTACAGATAATAATGCAGAGCAAGGAATCAAATCCAAACCACAATAGAAATCTAACGAAACAGTACGAGAAATATAGAGCAGAACCAGTTAAAGACACCCCCATCATGTTCTGGCAATATGTGCAGTCAACGACAAAATCTAATCTCGAGTTATGTAGAGACTCCAACAAATCACTAATACAGACAAGGAAAGGGTCAACATGTTGGCAGTGTTCATCTCATCTGTTTACACACTAGGAACAAGTAATAAAATACCGGAAGCGGAATATCTAAAAGTACCACATTTATGTAACGTCATTATAAGCCAAGTGGCAATCAGAGCAAAGCTGGAAAAGCCGAGGACATTGAAATCTGTATCGTAAAAGAAGTCAGTGATAATGTATGGGAGCCGCTAGAAATCATATTCACGAGATCGGCCGCAAATCTGTTACCAGATGGCTGGAGGTTAGCAAATGATGCAGCTATATATAGGAAAGGTGATCGCAAACATCCTGGAGACTACATGCTAGTTGGCTTTACGAGCATCCTTACTAAGGTACTGGGATCATGCATCCGGTATGAGTCTCATGCGGCAAAGCATGGGATTCTTGGAGTAGAAATCGCTTAAACTATTTTATGCGGCTTTACTAAGACTTCAACTTGTATACTCTAAACAAGCTTGGTGCCCACACTACAAAAACCATTTGCGATTGAAAAATTGCAGAGATGTACAGCTAGACGAATACCGGGGTTATCCACACTTAGCTGCGATACGGGAGTATTCATAAACCGAAAATACCAACCATACCCTAACGACGCTCCAGAGGAGACATAATCGAATTATACAGAATCTTATCAGGAAAAGACAGGAAAAATTATTCCAGGTTCATGCCTCTAAATTGTACAAAACGATGCCAAGATGCGATTTTTGGAAATACACATTCACTATATGAGCGGTCACCATATGGAATCCGTTATGTGATTCTGTTGTAAGTGCTTCAACTGTCAAATCTTTTGAAAGTCTACTCCAATGCTGCTGAATCTCATAAACTCAGATGTTTGACTATGCGAACCCATTAGAGAATCTAGTCATAGTGTAAACACTGTACTGACAAAAGAGCACTCGCATTGAAACTTACGGTCAGAAGAGTATTTGTGAGTATTTGTGAATATTTGTGAATATGTTTGAAACACCAATTTCACATTCCTGATAATAACCGATCCATATGCTCGTCCAATTAGTCATGTCATGTTTTCAATGGCGGTATATAGCCTGAATTTATGAGCTGTTTTCTGAACTATTTTATGATTAAAGCAGCATTGCCTAATAATGTTCAAAGCTGGAACATACATGATGATTTGATAGCATTAATCAGTGCCAGTGGTTTCATCAGCTGAAAAGAACCTGTTTGCATAATGGCAAGATGCTTTATGCATTGACTGACGCGGACGTGGCAGGATGTTGTTCCTTACATTCCCAACATATTTCAATTGTTCTGATATTTCGTGACATTAAGAGATGCGCAAACAAAGCCTTTTTTGTTCTGTCATGCATAAGAAAGAGACTACCTCAAGACAACCATTAGTGCGGTGTCCTTCTCAATCATTGCTTTCTGCACTTGACATGGCGCTTAAGTAGTTTTGCTATGGCATCGTTCTGATCAGAGTTGATACCAAGATCTAATCCTAGACGACCTGCTTCAACGCAATGTTGAACTGCGTTAGAGCTGTAATGCAATACTGTTGATGTTATCAATGTCTTACCGATCTTCTCAGGATTCGGTCGGTATGGTTTATGGCGTAATGCATCGAGCATCGCTTACATCGTCATAATTTATGAAACAAGTAGCGCAGTCCAACCTTTCAGCGGCCAACTGAATATATTCTCTGATCAAGGGTGTTACCTGAGTTCCAAATTGTTCAGGCAGGTGAGTGAAAAATCTTTTAGATACCTGAGGGTATCAGTATTAAACAACTTGAGATATATTTAAGCCATCTGAGCACCACAAATTCCTAGGCTATCATCCTAATAAGTCGTATAGTTCAACACACTAGTCACTCATACTAACAGACTTGTTAGCTTCTCATGCATGATACCTCGACTGGAACCTGTCATAATCAAGTGAACCTTTCCAGTTTTAGCTATGCCCCGCCCATCTCTAGCTAAGCTCCACCCACACCTCGCTCGTTGGGATCGATCGATCTCTGAACTCCATGACCATCCAGTTCCAGAAAACTATACAGGTAAGCTGTTGACTATTTTAAAACTAATTTGACTGGGTGCCGTTGCTCCCTATGTCAGCAACAACGCGCAGTCCAATTAGTTTCAAAATATTCAACAAAATGTTTGATAAATAGCAAAGACATAAAATTCGTACAACGTGTTGGACTATTAAAAGTTTAAGGCGGACTAAATCGAGTCATTCATGCTGTAATTGATTGTGACGTCAGATGATGGGTGGATATAACTGGAAGGGTACTTAGTTTCAAATTATTTAACAAAATATTCCTTACATCAAAGGAATGTGTCATTTTGGTCTGTACGTGTTAAATGGGTAATCGTTCAGCAGGAGATGATAACACCACCACCAATACCTGGTCACCAGGATTATGAAACTCGGTCTGTTTATCATAGCGAATCCTCATCTTTTATTTTGAAGTTGCTATATTCGGTTTGGTGACATCCCATGCTTTCCATTACTTTCTTTGAATCGGGAGACATATTCCAACAAATATTTTTCCTCTTTCAGTGACAATCATCTCGTTCACCTGATAAAATCTTACTCTTGGTCAGTTTGTATCTCCTAAGAGAACCCACACCTCACGAAGCGCTGTGCAAATACGCTCACTACAACCTGTAACGTAAATTTTCCGCATATGCACAGGTTCAATCCATCTCGTCACCATAGCTATAACTGATGAGAGATATTTATATCCAGATATACTTCATGGCAAGCCACATGCACAGTCCACTAATACCTTGCTTAATGGCTTCTCAAAATTCGCATGTGTACAAGAGTGACTGCCATGGACAGCATGCCTCTGATATCAGTAGGATATTAGTCCTATAACACCAATGTATGCCCACCTGATAACTAACTCTTCAATCATCACTGGCTGGGATACGAGGAGATCTCCGTTTCCCCATCAAAAATCAGATTTCACATAGTATGTAGAAACTGTCTCATCCTCTGTATCTTACAGAACCATTCGTGACAAATTACTTGGACTAGAATCTGCCTGCTGTACCTTACTCAGAGAATTAACCGATCAGATACCTTTTTCTCGGCTATCTTTGCTCATGGCGCCCTTATGGCTATTCTACTGTTTCTTACTGTAGTTACAATTAGCACGGAACTGTCCAGTAATGGGCGCACTAATAGCATTCCCGTCCATGAGTTAACTCATATAGTAATCTGCTAGGACAGTAGCTCTTCGACACATCACCCACCCCACCCCGATTAAAGCAACTCCCCTTAATTTCCTTATAGATCTGTCCCGCCTATCAAATGCAAGTGTTCTCTCCATAACTTCTTTTATTCCATGAATGTTATGAGGAAATCTATTAAATTGGCATCACCCATGTTTAATTGGAAAGTGGCACTACTATTTTCTTACTAAGAACACGACCCTTTAATCAGTGTACGTCTGCCATTTATCATTTGTGCTATATCAGTGTGATATAATAATATGAAAACTCTATTTAGATTTATGATAGGTATTATACCTTATGTTTTTCTCTTTCTTCTTTAAGAGATTGAGATATACAGCGACATGTTTGATTATTTTTATGTCTTGGGGTAGTCTTCCTTTATCTCATTGTATGGCAAATATTTCTTCCATTATTGTGTAGTGAGGGTTTCCTAATGTGGGGGCTAATGCGTAAGATAATTTTTATTTCTAGACTTCTTGGTTATATGCTTATAGATAATCCGCATCCAGTGGTAACATAAGATATTTACCTATTATCTATATTCATTTAAGACTGTGTGAATTTGTCAACATCGTGATTAGCCTTATCTATCGCTGTGATTTAGGGTAGCATAAAAATCCTAAATGTATATGTTATTAATTGTGGGCCATACTATAGCAACAGCGCCCAGTCAAATTAGTTTCAAAATATTCAACATAATGTTTATTAAATAGTAAAAAAATACAATTCGTACTACGTGTCGGACTATTGAGCGTTAAAGACGGACTATATCGAGTCATTCATGACGTCATGATTATGATGTCAGTCTACACGTCACGTAGTTGCTTATGACATCATATGATTGCGTCAGGAAATGAACTCATGAATTGATGCAGGTTTCTGATATCTATTCCTTCTGTTAGGGAGTTGCTGGACGGTTAGTGCATGGACTATGAGGGTATGTCAACAAGGCTGGTTATAACAGATGTTTTGTTCGTTTTGGTCGAAGATCTTCGTGTTTGGTGTTAGTTCATATTTAGTCATCATCCACACAACCTAATACTACATTAGTTTGTTCGATCAGCTCTTGAACAAGCATCTTTTACTTTGGAATTGATTAGCACAAGCCTCTCCGGCGATTTTGCTGTCTATGTGAAAGAGGATTAAATTTTGTATGTTTACCCTCACCATCTGATTATTTCCCATATTATGTTGGAGTGATCCAATGTGGTGACATGCAGATATAGGCCATATGGACTGGTCCAAGCCAATTATCTCTCAATGGTGTCTTTGGTGATGATGTTCACAGGTAATGGCAGATGTCCTGTCGAACCTGCTTTAGCGCCCACCTATATTTATGGATCATATCATCTGAATCTCAAAGGCAGGGACTTGTATTCTTTAGAGATGGCCGCTTATCTATTAGGTTCACTTCTGTCTGGTTGGTAAGCCTATTTTTGTCTTTGTAGACACGTCTCACTGTACTAACGCGTCATATATGCTATGATGACTGCCAAAACAACCTCCCCCCCCCCCCCCCATCTAACGTGGTGAAAATACTAGAATTGCTATAACTTCGGATATATTCATGCTGCATACCTAAGCGTTAGGTCTATACACACACTTTCTACCATTGGGAATCCACTGGAGGGCTTATTTTATGATTAGACCATCTATGCATCATAAAAATCTGGCTGTCAAAACCCAGCCAAATGACCGTAATACAATAAAGTCTGACATTGAAAACGATTGGTCGCATATCAAATGGTCTGGCGAGTACGTGCTGATTTTCTCTTGTGATCCATCTACCACTATGCTTCAACTGAGTAGTAATTATGTTATGGTGGGCTGGAGTGGAGGTGCACATGCTGGTGAATTTTCTATTTACAATCATGATTATGGCTGGGAGGGGGCAGGTGGGTTTGAAGGATGTGATGCCAGGCCAGTGGGAAGAAATATCCCAAGAACTTTCAACCACTATGTATGCTGGCGAATGAAATTCCCCGCTCTCTAGTTCAAGTGGAGGGAGTCCTTTTGATGACACTGGATAGGCGTGCCAGTGCCAGCTGCACAACTAAACTAGCAAGGATCATTTGATCAAACCAATTATAATCGTGATGCCATTCTCACGAGCAGCATATTATGGTGGCTGGGTGCTCGAAATATATGCTACAGAGGGGATGTACAATTCGTCTTGGCGGGATATGTTCATCGAGACAACATACGTGTGCCTGGGTTGTGGTCCTGCCGGAACAGTAGGATTGGCAATAGCTTAGAACCAAATGGTCATGTGGAGTTTTTCCACATGTGAGGAGATGTCTGGTGACGTCAAAGAAATGAGCAATGATAAACAAGAAGGTGTTTACATGCATCATAAAGAGTCAGACTCGCATCAATAATGATCAGGATGACCGCCACTGCATCCGCAGCACTCTCCCCATACGCATAGACTCAATCAGTGATGCCCCAAATCCGGATGCTGCTCTGATTAACATTGTCACAGGACAGGTGGTTCATCCTGAAATGACAGCAGACGATGTCCTCGGCACCGGCAAGATTCAGATGGCAGTGTTCATGATTGGGTTGCCCGCGTAATTCTATGACAAACTGTCAAAGGTTGTGCATGGCCACAATGGCGGGAACATTGTATGACCAAGAGCTTATATAAGCACGTGTTATTGAGCTGTTGGTCAGTGCACGATACATTAACTTTGATGGCGTGCTCTTTTGCGAGCTGGCTGCCTTCCCATGATTCTTTTCACTGAAGACTGGCAATTTAAGATTGCCAAAAGCAAGCCAACACCGAAGAAGAATATGCAAGCCACCGTATCAGGCGCAACTGGCCTATTCCAGACAAAGTAATGTATGATGTGTCCGCGCTGTTGTGGATAGTCGGCTGGCCATCTGGCGAAGTCCAGCTCCTTGAGTATGATGTTGTATTCCATGTATTTGTCTACAAAACACAGCAAGTTGAGAACGTTAGCTTAGTATTCGACAGGTATTATGCGGACAGCATGAAAATGTTCACGTGGATACCGAGGACGGGATCAGTTTGTCACACAAGATGCTGAATCCATCAAAGCAAGTCACCTTCTGTGACAAAGAACAAAATCCAGCTGAATGTCGTGTTGGCAGAAGCACATGCGTAGGGCCCATTATGGTGCGAAATAGTAGAAAGTTTGTCGAATTGATCTTCGCTGGTGTCAAATTGAATCCACGGAACTGTAGTTGAATATGACCGAATTCCAGACCTTAACGATAATTATTTTTTATTTTTCATGTTGTTCATGTTATGAACTACAAGAATCATAAAATTCAGGGAAAAGCTAAATTCCCTAGAAATGGGAACTACATACATAATATATCTCAGTGAATTATTTATTTTCTACTCAGTACATACATAATATATCTCAGTGAATTATTTATTTTCTACTCAGTAGTGGTCAATATTAGTCTTATTAACTCATTAATGATAATAAATCATCCCATGTGGAAAATATACAAAATTAGAAAATGATTTCTTCAAATAATTTCAAAAGAACTGTACATAGATGGATAATATCAATTAATTCATGTGTCATCTATCCACACTAAACAAACGTGTAAGACAGAAATTTGATTAATGAAACCAATTTAATTGATATTATTACCTTTTTACTAATGTAATTCGCCATATTACTAAATTTACAAAATCTCTTTTACACTCTAATTTTATAGGGCATGGATTTCTTTCTAACATTTTCTGCCTAGAGGTAGACATCATGAGACTATACAAAAGGCATATTAATAATATTTTAAGTGTTATGTTCTTAAAGTAATATTTATTAAAACAAAACGTGACGTGCAGCCGGAATTTGGAGCACCTTTTTGTGTTATGTGACAGAATGTGAACATCATATAACTTTCATAAAAGTGCGGTCTTGAATTAATAATAGCATATCGAATTACAAAATATTGTAATAAATACACTAATATACCTCATATATATATATATATATATATATATATATATATATATATATATATATATATATATATATATATATATATATATATATATATATATATATATATATATATATATATATATATATATATATATATATATATATATATATATATATATATATATATATATATATATATATATTAACACACAGATGTCGGTTACATAGACCATGTTTTCACATGCTTTGCGATCTTGAATTAATAATAACATATTGAATAGCATATTGAATTACACAATATTGTAATAAATACACCAATATACTTCATATATATTAACACACAGATACCCGTTACATAGACCAAGGTTTCACATCATAAAATGTTTAATTAGACAACTTTTCTGCTATTTGCTAACCAATATGCACTTGGGAAGTTAAAATATACAGTACATATATCAAATTAAAGCCCACAATTGTGGCTCATACTTAAGCCCCCTTTATTCAGGGGAACACAAACAGTTAGTTAATAAAATCAGACATAAATGCACTAAACCTGTGAAGCTAACTCATGTTATGAACAAATTGGGTGGACCCAACTTAGATGCTACAAGCCAGAAGGCCTGTTCGATCTGGATTTCTACAGAAAAGACAGATAGAAACACGGCTTGATCATTGTCTGAGTCAGCGATATCCCTGTCGAGATTGGCCATGGAGTGTGGATAGATCACCAAGATCCCCGCGCTTCACATGAAGAGGCAGGTATCATCATTGCATAACATGCAATCGCTACTTACATCCTGGAAAAATCATTTCATGCAATATGTGATTACACCGATGTCATTGTTCTACTCATCCACTACTACAATAAAATGTGTACGAACCGATCATCAATGACTGTATTCACTAATACTAGATACAAGAGTGGGTTGTGGTCGATATCCAGGCAATGACAGCAAGATATCGCCAGTGACCTGCTCACCATTCATGGACTATCTGGCGCTGATACAGTTGCACAATGGACCTTTCCAGTTTATCCATCCATCGCATGACGTAACAATCAACTACGTGGCGCATAGGATGGCGTCATAATCAATAATCTTACCTGTATAGTTTTCTGGAAATTGATAGTCAGGGAGTTCAGGGATTGCTCGATTCCAACATGGACGAAACGTGGGTGGAGCCTAACTAGGGATGGGGCGGGAATCGCTAAAACTGGAAAGATCCATTACATGGAGTGGGCAGGCCATTGTGTTGATGATGCCAATGCCAGTGTAGACGCTGTTGTTCCACACGCTAAAGAGCTCATATGCCCTGCATATGGAAAGGTGGCAGAGGCATGCACATCGGTGACAGACTGCATGCCGAGTCTATGAAAGTTGAAAGCGAGAAGGAGGATGGCATCATTACCATAGCTTTTCTTTCTACCTACTTCCGCTAAAGCATTCCTGGAGAATGTCCCCAATGGTCACCTGTAGTTTGCGAGTCGGAAGGCTGCATTCGTGTAATCGCCACCACCAATCGGCCCGGTGAGTATGGCTGGGAGCCAAATCACGCACGCTACCCGCTTACACATATATTGCTTCGCCATTATCCGCAAGTTGATTCATTGTAATTGCAAGACGAAACATCAACTACAAGTTGCTCTGACATTGTTTGCATCATGTGCGCCCTGTGTGGAAGGTGAAAAATTATGCACACATCCTCTGGACCATACACATGACCAGTCCGCAAAAAAGGAAGCCGCTGAAATCGGCAATGGGGATGGGTAGCATGTCCTTAATTTCTTGATTGTACGTGTAGGAAATTAGCTACAATGTTGAACTTTAATAGAAAAACGTTAGTTACCTCTCTGGAGAAATAAGTCCAGCTTGTGGTTTAGCTTTCGTGTCCATGACGTCCGCTTCTTCAGAACAGACTGGTGGTTCTGAGGAACCAACCATGGGGGGGGGGGGGGGGCACAAACTCTAAACTTGAAGCTTGACTCATTTCCCCAGACAATTTAAGTAACTAAAGTTTTTCAACTATGGATAATTATGGGGATGGATTTAACATATTTCGGTCACTCGATACTTTAGATAGAAGCAAGGCCGCAGTGTCACTAACAGGTTCATGAGTTCTTTGTCACACAACATTGAATTACTTTGCTTGTTCGATCAATGCGTTTATCAAGGTAGCATATACAGTGAACTATCAATAATCCAACCACATACATCTCTATGGAGATGGCTATGGAGTCAGATTGGAGCTGGTGGAGTAGAAAGTGTGGATTTCGAAGGTAGATGGACGGAGAACGGCTGGTTACGAGAAGGAAGAGAGAAGGAAGGAGGGAGTTGGATTGAGGGACGGATGGAGGAGGGAGGGAGTGAGGAAGGAAGGGAGGAGCTGGAGAGAAAGTTTAATGTAGTGTACTATTGTCCTCCTACAGCGTACTCTGTACTATTTCTACGGCACTTGATGTTTTTTTGCTTAATAGGAAATCATCATTCCTGCATTTACATTGCATAGATGGCATGACATTAATTATAATATTTTGACCGTAAAGAACTGATATTTTAATATTAACTACATTCCATTTGTTTATAGCTATAGAAACTAGTATAGTATGGGTGGGTGGGATGAAGGGTTGGGGTATGGTGGGTTGGGGCGGGTGCTATTTGACAGCATGACCCACAAGATGGAAATGGGGTACACAGTTTTATGTTGATTAATAGCAGTCCATAAGAGAATCTCTGGCTGAGCAGTAACAGTAGGTAAGTTAGACAATTTAGAATAGTGGGGATTTGACAGCCATGTTTGATTTTCATGATGTATAGATGGTATAATCATACAAATAAACCCTCCACCGGAGTTCTAATGGTCGGAAACCTGGGTATAGAGCTCAAGTTTAGGTCTCTAGCATTAGTACACCCGGATGTATAGCAATTCCAGTATTTTCATCACTTGGGGTGTGGGTGGGAGGGGTGTTTTGGCAGGCATATTGAACTTCTGCCTAAGGAAAATGTTCAATTTGTAAAAATGTCTCTGCCATTGCATCCCCCATGGTTGAAAACATGGCTACAGTGGCCACATTTATAGCCCTATTACAAAGGCTTTGAAAATCACGGAGATTTTAATGATTTTGAGGGTCATCTTGGATTTTTTTTAATTCCACTGCGCGAAATGTTACACACCCTCTGAAAATTATTTTCTAATACCATTATGACCTCATACTAATCAACAGAAACAGACTGTGTACTACATTTCTCACCTATGAACTGATTCCCCGGACTACAATAAATTAACACGAGAAAACCAAACATATAAATCTCACGTGTCGTAGCATCTTTACGGATTTTGTTTATTAAACTTCTCAGTATTTGTTCCAAACCTTATTTTGCAACATTTATTTAGGCAATTTCTAAAATTCTTAGTACGAAAAATATTCGTTACGGTTGCTATAAAATTCTTGTTTAGAAAATCTTCGTTACAGTTTCTATGGCGTAATGACATATAAAGACATGTAGCTTCTGTTATTTATAACGCGCGTTGTTGGCCTCGTAGGAGTTGATTTGTTTTATCATTGCGCTTCGTTAATTTTGATAGGTTATTCGACACGGAATCCTTTCATGTTTAAATATCAAGTTATTAAATTTGAAAAAATTATGCTGCACTTTAATTTTATAATAAGAATCGAATAAAATGCGAACATGCGTGATGCTACCGACTTAGAAGATGCCCAGAGATAGAGAGAATTTACTGTAAACATGTCTATAACGACAACCTGCCTTACGGGGCCAAAACCCAGAAGTGGTCTTCAGAAATGTCCATTTACAGGCCAAGACAAGACTTCTTTTTTTTAATTTACCACTGGAATGACTGGCTCGGTAAGCGAGAAAATCCTTCCAGCACTAAATTTTCAAAAAATACTTTTCCCTTGGCCTGCAATTTTTTGATATTTAGTAAATAAATATTTTGATATTTTTTACCAAATATAGCCATTAAATGGTTGAACCAGAAAGGTTAATTACGAAAAATGATTCACGATATAAGGAATGCTATCTTGAATATGTTGAAACTAATTTGCATATCAGATAAATCGGTTTCTATCGCTTTAAATTTGTATTGTCTTAAAATTGCTTTCCCATAACTTCAGATTAACCTTCGATGGCCAAATTTGATCAAGAAAATAAAATAAGTGTTTATTGAATGTCCATTTGCAGCCGAAGAGATGGTTATATTTTGAAAATTTACCACTGGAATAACCGAGTCAATCATTCAAGTCGTAAATTCTCGTAGATATTTTATAAGACTATTGCAATGGCCGGAATTTGACAGGCTTGAGTACCAAATGGTTAATACCAGGTTTTGAGAGTAATCCCTGTAATATTGCACTACCCTCGTGCGTCATCGCCTTCAAAGCCATTGCTTATGGCATACCTTTCTTATAATATTAAAACATCATTTGTTTTAGTGAACGCTACTGTTACCCAATAAGGTGGTCGCTAAAGGCAGGAGTGACTATAACTTAGCCAAATTAGAATTTAATTTCGTGAAATTTCAAGCACCTGGTTCATCGAGTACGTGAAACCTGGTGATAAACTGTGCAAGTGTTATTTTATGACTATGATGAAGAATTATTACTACGCCATGGGCAAGGACTTCAGCTGTACGAGCAGTATACGGACAAGCAGATAACACAATACTACAATAGAGAGTTACATCAAATATATACAGTGAAAAGAAGTGTGATGATATGTAGGTAAATTGTTGCGAGGATATATGTCGGTCGGTTTGTCGGTCAGTCAGTCACTCAATGCATCTGTACGTAGACAGGCAAGCATAAAGTAAGAATTACCTGCAATGTGAAAAGCAGCTGATGCAAACCCTAAACCGGGGCATTGGGTACATTTATCTGCTATTGTATTTGCTTTTGTTTTGGGATTATTTTTTATGGCACAGTCGTTTGTTTGACTCTAACAAGAACGGGCACCCACGCGCACCCATCCATCATGCTTGTAACAAGCTGATGTTGCTGCTGCTGCTGCTGCTGCTGCTTCTGAGATATTATTGCATTCGCTTCCCTGTAGCACCCATTCTGCAACAGTGTTCGTCACTCACACCGCCTCCTCTTGTCTCTCATTACGGTACTCGGGCGGGGAATTCGAGATAAGCCATCTTCAGTTTACTCGCAGATTTCTTCCCATCATCATCCACTCTTCCCATAATCATCCACTCGCTCTCTCCTCCATCACTATCTCTCCATCTGCCCCTATGTTCACCCCCACCCACCCCACTCATTCTAACACTCCACATATCCCTTCGTCATACCCGTTCCACCCTCTCGGCCCGTCTACCAGTAATGTTACTCCATCCCTCCCACCCTCCATCCTTCCTCCCTCCCTCCCGTCTCTCTCTCCCTCCCTCCCGCCCGCCCGCCCTCCCTCCCTCCCTCCCTCCCTCTCTCTCACACACACTCTCTCTCTCTCTCTCTCTCTCTCTCTCTCTCTCTCTCTCTCGCTATCTCTCTCTCTCCTCTCTCTCTCTCTCTCTCTCTCTCTCTCTCTCTCTCTCTCTCTCTCTCTCTCTCTCTCTCTCTCTTTCTCCCTCTCTCTCCCTCCCCCACCAATAAACACCCCTCCTCTCTCTCTCTCTCTCTCTCTCTCTCTCTCTCTCTCTCTCTCTCGCTCGCTCTCCCTCCCTCCCCTCTCTCATCCCGCTCTCCTCCCTCTCTCTCCCCCTCCCTCCCTCCATTCCTTCCTCTCACCCTCTCTGTCGCCACCCCCATCTCATACTCGCTTACTATCATAGTTGACAGATATATCTTCTTGGTATCGTCTTGGCAGTGAATCAGTATTACCAGCGAATATCGGGATTAATTAAAAGACGCAACGTGATTAATTGTATAGACATTTATCATGTTCGCCCGCATGTGTCAGTGACACCAGCGCGTGTTGCCTGAGTGCCATTGTTCAGCGCTAATGCCTTGTGGACGTGAGCAATAGATGCAGGTCTCGATACTGCCTGTTTAATAGCAAGAATACGTCATACATTTCGTCCCAGCTATGGCGAAGACTATAAAGGATTTCCACACGTACGGGCATTGTAGTCACAGAACTGGCAGCAGTGCGAATAAGCCATCAATAATTTCCTTCCAAATAAATAATATATCAATAAAACTTGGTGGGTGTTTTAAAAGCTATTCGCTGTATCAAAGTTCAAGAAATACATAGTCACATATCCTAAGCGCGTGAAATATGTTTCCTGAATACAATTAATTTTCGCAATAATCCAATGATGGAGGGAGACATTGCTAGCTTTGCCTCGCCCACTTTTAGCTAAGCGGCATCTGATTTTACTCGTTTTAAAAAAAGATCTGTTTATTAGGTTGTAAACTCATCAATGACACACAATTCGTACACTAGTGACGAACCTTCCGATTTTCGTGACGGAACTACACATTATTATGTTTCTGACCTCAACTAACTAATGACGCGGGATAATTCACATTTCCAGAGTATCCATCTATCATCTGACGTCACATGACGTCATAATCTGTTAAGCGGCGTGTAGTATGACGTCATAATCATTACGTCATAAATGATTCTATTTGGCTGGTCTTTAACTCTTAATAGTCCGACACGTTGCACGAATTGTATGTCTTTACCACTTAATAAACATTATGTTGAATATTTTAATCGATCGATCCCAACACGAGCGATGTGTGGGTGGAGCTTAGCTAAAGATGGGCGGGGCATTGGTAAAACTGGAAAGGTCGATTGATTATGACGTCAGATACTTGAGTGGGTTTCACTCTTTTCTTTTATTTAACTTAAAGATTAACGTACTGTACTAATGTTAGGGAGGCGCAAGAAGCTGTACGCCTGTAAGCAAGTGTACACGCGCGCGCTTATGCGGCGCGAAGACGTGAGCACGGAATATGTGCCGTAGCGCGCTAAAGAGGAAATGGCCGTACTATACACGCGGTTTATATAATGAGTTAATTAAAATAGTTATAGAAGGGTCTAAACCCAGATTTTATGGTTGGCAAATCTTAAACTAGATCTCGTAGCGACCATCAATCTAGCATTTTATGTGGATAAGCAAATTGGCTTTGAAGAGCACATTTGAAGAGTGTGATGATGCACCGCTCCGGGGGAATCAGAGCATCCTGCTTCACATTAACCAGTTCCCGCTTTATACAGCATGTGGATAATTTTCATAACATAATATAGACCAATTACTACTCAGTATTTTAATTGCTATTGAAATTAAGGCTGGTGTTGGTATCCCGAGCAACTTCTGTCAGTCAAATTATTGTTTTATGTGTTCTGTGTGTTTTGTGTTTGTCTCCTCCGTAAGAACAATTTTTTGGTGGGATTCCGACTGTAGTGTGTTATTAGAATACTCATCTTTTATCATTTTCTTTAATCAAGGAAAGCTCTTCGCTCACCAGAGAACTCGCCAGAGGATGCGGAGAGAATGTGAGCTATTAAACAACGACAACTGATCGGCTTGGATATGCTGCCGCGGCTGCCAGACCAACCCTGCCCTGCCTGGCCAGGGTCCCGGCATGCCCACATAAAATAGCGCCATGCCCGAGGGTATCGTAATGGCTCCGTCTGTATACGATCTGCCAAGGTGTGATCACAGACTATGGAAGAAACCAGACATATTCTTGTTAATATCAGGCGGGTGTAGAGAGTCGAATCTTCCACTTGGAAACGAAAATGAGACTCCGCAGGAAAGCTCTGTTATCCTGTGAAGTGCACATGTTCAGAGCAGTTTGTCTCTCAGTTGATACAGAAGTGCATGAAATGGTTTCTGAAGGAAGCACTCTCTCCCACTGCGATCTAAAAGACTCTGGTTTTCACTTCTCTATTATTAGGTAGTAAATTCAATCTTCGTTTATAAGCTCTTCAATGATGAGAGGAAGCGGTCATAAAAATGTTAAGCGTGGAGATATTAATTTCCCGCTACACGGCTAAGAATTTATGTCCGTACGTATGCGTCTCATTAACCCTTTCTAGCCGCACGTGCAACATATAGCTCATTATTTACTATTTAAACATTGTTCTCCTGTTTATTGTACTGAGATAGGTCCAATTATTTGTTTATAATTTTCATGGAATAGAAATCCTGCGATTTCCGTGTTGAAATAGGTAGACCTGCCATGTTAAATTGCAGCTATGAAAGCATACAGCAAAACGTATTACATTATAATATATGACCTACATTAGTAGTATAGGTAAGATATATGAATGAATTAAAGGTGCATATTCACACTAAAATGCTTGAATGTAAAATGTTAAAATTGAATGCATATGATGATTTCATTATGTATAAATTAATATAATTTTGCTAAGTTGTGAAAATTAATTAGAGGCACGACTCCTTAATTCAACTTCACAACTGAGTAAAGTATAATAATTTATACAGAATGAAACCGTCATATTGACATATTGAGAATTTTATCAGTCTTCAAGGGCTGGTCGTTTGCATTCTGCTAAGAGGAGATAACCGATCCAATTCGATACTGAAGTTATCATTCGCTACTAGAGATCAACTGGTTATGTTGCTGCAACGAAGTTTGCTTCTAATGACGAACGAGGTGTGGTCGACTCGTCTTCTTCTCTGGTGGATAATGAAAAATATTTCTATTGACTACCGGGTCTGTTTACTACTATCTGGCTAAATGTTCGAAGTAGGGGAAGTGATATTCTTCCTGGACAACCATTCAAGGTTAACGAAACTGTAAGCTGTATCTAACTACTTTTTATTAACATATAATACAACTGTATGAAGCTACAGACAAGATTGCCAAGTGCTATACTTTACATAAAACGTACAAAGCATCTATCAAGCCCTTATTTTCTACTCAACCATCGCGACATTTGTCATACAAGCTTACGATTGTACCTGCACATATTAGTTGGTATTTATTGGCCGCTCACACTTAGATGTATTTGGGCCATGACTCGCTCTTAGAGGTGCTTCCCCGAAAGGTTGCGTTGCTTCCCCCGAAGGGTTGCTCTAAATAAGTGAAAACTGAAAAAAGTCAGATAATTAAGATTTTGCTGGGGGGGGGGGGGTGTTGCCTGTTGCTGCCTAATGAACTGTTGTTGGCGAGTGTCGATGTTGTATGGCGTGTAGAGGAGGGGGTGGGTGGGGGAATTACTTTATTTCTCAAGGTGGTGGGATGGGGCTGGATGGCGGTCTGTAAAATAAAATCTTAAAACGGAAATCAGGACAATTTGAAAATAAAAAATATTATGATGAAACTGAATGATAATACTATCAACTAAGAAGAAACAAATTAACATAATGGCATGTGATTAACTGAATAAGAAACGGGAAGAAGAAACTAAAGATCTAGTGTGTGCAGAAATGAGGACCTGAGTTAATAACTTAGAATTATAACCTGTTGCCGTTTGAAATGATAAGTTGATTGTGAGTGTTGCTGTTTAGGTATTGATGGGCCTAGTCGTTGTCCGGCATCAGTCAAGGCGCAGGCGGCGAGGAAGGCTGTTCTCTCATATTCAGGCAGATTGGTTGTGAAGGAGAGCTTCACCATTTACACCGACAGGGATGGTGATCTCCCAAGCAAGGCCATGTCGATCATGAAGGTGTACCTGCACTGCTTCTGCAGCCGCTTATATACTCGCCTCCAAATTACCACTTTCATTTTGGAGGGAAACAAATATACCCTTAAGCAATCAATCTATTGTTTCATTTGTCTATTACTTAATTTTACCGACTTTGCCAGTAATAGCTACAGACGATGATTCATGCTCCGAAACTTAGTACCATTCCATTGGTCAGAATTTCAGTCGTCGATTGACTAGTTGTTGTCGGTCAGAATTTCAGTCGTCGATTGGCTTGTTGTTGTTGTTGTGTGTCGAATTTTCATTGGAGCAATTCCAACGTATTGGTTGGTTAATAGTGTGCAATAGTCCCTCCACTTTATCCCGCATTTGTAACGAAAGTCTCCCATAGTAAATCCATAGGGTTTTCTCAGTACATGAGCAAAGGGGATCAGATGATCCGATCCTTGTAAAAGGTTCTAGTTGATGTCATATCCGATTTGCATATATTAAATTTTTGACCTTCCAAGACAACGGGCTGCTAACTCAGAGGGTTGCTAGGCAACCAGTTGCCGGACCCGTCTAACTTCGTGACTTGAACTAGCCTGTCAGTGGGTCTCGCAAAAAGTTACCTCAGTGCAGAATTTACATAGATTTAAATGGAGAAATGTCCTTGACACTTTAGGCGTGCGAGAATGTCCATAAAACATCTGGTCCATTTGCTTGTTTTACCCCAAACGGTTCCATCCATTATTGTGCTTAGGGGCGTATATGATCTCAAGTTGCGTGGAAAATGGGTGGAGCGAGCTATCATTATCACTTTCCCAATGATCTATAAACTGGGTCTAGTTGAAACACAAGCACCCAATACTAGTGGGACGATTTGTCACTAAAACTGTTCAGGCCGACTTGTCAATTACTCGTGTATACTCTATGATATCTATTCATCAATCAAACTTGCGTTGATGGATGTACTCGTCGCACAATGCTGTTCATCAAATAGGGTACAAAATCCGGGACAATTTGGTCCAGTTAACAACCCCCACTGCTTTCATCGATATGATGTGTGTGGATCCTGATAACCAGGACAGTGTAGCGATCTGTTCTTTTACTTGTACGCATATTTTTCAGTTGGGACTTAAAACGAAATGCCGGAATGGATGGATTCATGACATCCATACATTCAGACATTTCCAATATTTATTTTGATTCATTGGATCGCAATTTAAGCTTCTAAAAGCATAAAATTTTAAAAGTTTTAATTTCTAGAATCTTAGTGTGAATATACATCCTTAATTCAGAAAGTGATTATTTAATTCATTACTTCTGTGACGGTTTCTGTTATAAATACATCCATTATGTATTAAATCTTTAATCATTAACATTCATCATCTTACAAATGGGGAGCTTCTACAATTTGGGGAATGGAGCTCAATATAGACAAATTGTAATAACGCCATCATTGATATGACATTATATGGATGGCATGCAAGTAGCATCTACATATCTTTCCACGTATTGCCATAACCATACTTCCTAGATCCGTATTTAAAACATTTTAACAGAACTGGGATCTTGAATTCAGATCTGTCTTCATATTTATTTTCTCATATGTATAACTTTGTATTAATGTGCTTTTCACCTTCGGCCATTGATATTTCAATTCGAGAATGCAATGATGTATCATGAACCATTGAAACTGCATTTAATTTGACGCCACGTGACCATACCATGATTATTCGCAGATGTCATTAAACTTGGTTTAAAGAAAGTTTATTTAGGCTATGTTGGAGCATAATAAGACATGTCTTATGGCCGTGTCTCCCACCTGTGTACAAATATGATACAATAAATAGACCAAGAGGCGGAATAAAAATACAAATAACAGTCATAGGAGTAATAATAATAATAATACTAAAAAGGAAGAAGAACATAGAGGGGGAGGAGGAGGATGTGGGGTGGGGTGGGGGTGGGTGTGGTGAGGAGGAGGAGGAGGAGGAGAAGAAAAAGAACAGCAATATCCGCAACAACAACAATAATAACAGCAAAAACAGTAATATCAATTATCACTATCATCAGTATTATAATTATTATTATCATCATCATCATCGCCGGTGACATCAATGATTAACAATAACTTGGTAGGTAACTTAAGGATGGTAGAATGAAATCTTTGGGAAAAGCGAGAAAGCATGACTTGGAGAGGTAGAAGAGGGTAGAGGGCGGTAGGAAGAGCTCAATGTGCTGTAGGCGTCCGTGTTGGATCGCACTGCATGACCATCCAGATACTTCCGCGGCCATGGGCTTGTCGACACGACATTAAACTTGACACCTATGTTATATTAACCCTTTAATGCCTAAATTTGTTCAACAAATTTAAATATTTACTTATTCAATGTCCATTTGCAGGCCAAGAGAAGACTATTTTTGAAAATTTACCACTGTAATGACTGGCTTTGTCTTGTCTTAAATGGGCATTACTGGAAACGACTACAGAGGCTGATCTTTGCCGGTTTCGTCGCGAAAGGGTTAACAGATAGCCGTAATCTTCTGGCTGACAACATAATCGAAATTGACAGACAATACTTCATCGCGAAGCTGGAGAAGTCCGTCAAGTATGTCTTTACTATTTTATAAACATTCTGTTGAATATTTCGAAAGAATTTGACTGAGCGCTGTTGCTGCCATAAGCAGCAACAGCAACCAGTCAAATTACTTTTAAAATATAAAAAAAGGTATAATTACCTTGAAAATAGGATTCTGAGAATTCAATGCTCAAAGTAGGGCTGTATAAATCGATCCCAACGTGCATGATCCATTGTCTGTGGTTAGCTATACATGGCCGTGCATCTCCCTAGTGTATGTTTGCGGAACATTTAGGTGGCTGGCATCAGCGATGATCGCATTGAAGATTTTCAATCTCCGGGTTCTAACTTCTTACTAACAGGTCGGTGGTCCCGCTTCGGCACCGGTGGAAACGATGGAGTGTTGCTGCGACAACACACTATCCGGTGGCGGAGAATGAGACGTAGCAGTCTGGCTCGCCTCGTCGATAAGATGGCGAGTGACGATATTTCTATAAGACTGCTGGGCCTGATCTGACGATGAAGATTACTAGGCAAGGATTGAAGGTTGCCTTCAACTCTAGATCAGATTCTTAACAACGATTCCTAAGCTAATTTCCTAACTAGATGTACCAACAAACTCTTGACTTACATATACGTAAGTTGATAAATTTATTAAAATGAACTTTGTACAAATTTACAAACGGTTATTTGAGAGCAAGATTGCTCATAAGCAAACTAGTACGCTGAACTAACACAGTGCCTTAAGCTACTCGAAGTATTACAGAGCTATATTCTGCCAATTATTAACTCACACTTCTGAACGTCAGCGTGACGCTCAGTGAGTGATTCACGATGGTGGATTGAATAACTTTCTATACCTGAAAGTCCATCTTTTATAGTACTCAGAATCTCTAATTCTGAGGTTCTATACATATCATAATAATAAGATTCCTCCTGAATCTGTTTTAATGACTCTTCATTTTCCATTTCGAGCCGGATAAGGAACCGTTCAGTCGTCACTGGTTTCCTCCGTACTCGTTTAACGGACTTCTGCACCCGTTCACAACTTCCGCATACGATCTCCTCCGGCCGGATGAGTTTCCTCCGATGCCATATGAATAACAGCCATACTCATCCGTGCCCTCATCAGTCAGCACAAACCCGTCGCGATCCTCGTATTCCTTGTCGCGGTTCATACGGTTGTCTATGTCCCGACGAGTGTTTCTTGAGTATGCACGCATTGTTGGTTCGCGTTCGGAATCTTAAGAATTACGATCATCATAGTTGCTATGATGATCCACTTGATCGATCTGCATCGGCGATTCCTCACGAAAATCGTTGTCATTCTGTTGTCGATGTCGCTTCATGGCACATCGCTGCGGTGGTGCCTGTTGGTGTGAGGGACAGTCACTCTGGTAGTGACCCACCTTCTGACACCGGAAACATGTCACTGATCACTTCGGTGGTGATAGTGCAGTTGGTACTGCATAGCAGTCCTGAGCCAGGTGTCCCAACCTACCACAGTTAAAACATGTCATTGGTGGTCACTGCGTCCATGGCGCACGCATTGCCCGAGGTGCCGCACGATTCGGTGCAGGTTGTACTGCCTGTGGGCAGTCACGTTTGAAGTGGCCCTGTCGACTACAATTGAAGCATGTTAGCGCCTCTCGCTTCTTATATACAGGTTCTGGTGTAGCTCTGGCTTTCCGCTGTTGTCATGGCTTTTGTGGTTGCGCTTGTTGTCGTGGTGGTGCCTGTTGCGGTGGTTGAAAGACCGGACCACTCTGCAAGTTTTCGATCACCCCACAAAGCTTCTCAATAAGTTTGCTTTGTTGAGCAATCTGGCACTTCATCGAGTTGATTACCGCCCATACACCTCCCCCCTCTTCCTCGTTAATCATATCTACCTCCAATTCCTGATCTTCGGGGTGAGATGTTCATCACCTGTAACAGGTCATTACACCCTTCTTCGTCTTCTGTCAACTCCATAGCTGCTTGGAGATCCTTGATCTTCCTTCTTACAATCCTTGATCCTTCAGGGCATGGATGTAAGCTGACAACACCACACGTTTGCTGTCTGGTTTCTCCTCCGGGTAGGCTCGAGCCGATAACTCTTTATATCTCCTGTTAAATGATATTATTGTCTCGTTGCTTCGATATCGTACTGACTCGGTCATACTTTACATGCTCAGTCCCGTTGGCCAAGACAAAATTCAACGTGATGTATGCTCTTAGCTCCTCATATGTAACCTCGTTACGTACCTTTCCCAGTACATATTGGTCTACAGCCTTTGACAATTGACCTCTCGATGCCCTCGTCACGAAATAAACCGGTGTGCCATCGAGGTTGCCTTCGGTTGCTTCCCAGACACGCCGTGTTTCCTCTAGAAACTGACGCACCTCCTCAGGGAGAAGGCCATCACAGGGCTTGATCCGCTGTGTCAACTCACGAACCTCCTGTCTGAAGACTCGGTTCTGCTCACGCCGGTCCTCCTCCCGTGTGATGGTGTGGGCCATGGAGGTGCCCAAGTGCTGCATTGCTTCAACAGTTTCCTGCCGCAGCTCATGCGTATACGCCGTCGGAATTGGAACCTCTCTCGGCTGCATCAGTGAGGGTAGACTCGGGTCGGGCTTACGCGGAGTGGCCATGTCTGTCTACCGATATAACAGCAATATAATTGACAATATAGGCTACTGATAGTACAGTTGGATAATAACTCATTTGAGTCGCGGTTGCTCTTCACAATTAATGTCAGTAGTTATCTTAATAATAGTGTTCTCTTTATACTCACGATGTTGAATAACTTTCTATACCTGAAAGTCTATCTTTTATAGTACTCAGAATCTCTAATTCTGAGGTTCTATACATATCATAGTAATAAGATTCCTCCTGAATCTGTTTTAATGACTCTTCTAGGCATGTCATAAGCACACCTTCATTGGCCTGGACAATCAGTCCACCAATCAACTTCTGCTTATTCCTTCCTAGAACTTCCTACCTAATAAATGTTAGTCCTCCTGACCAATCAATGATCCTTTCATTTCGTTGTTGGATGTAAAACCTATTCTACTTAATTCTTTGCTACAGGGTTTGATCGACGCTCATTGATTATGACGTCATCCTGACCAATCAAACTCTGTGCTATTCTTCTATGGAGATGCTGCCTCACATAGACAAAGCGGTGGTAACTGGTTCTGATTTGATGCGATCTGTCAGCTAACTAACAACATTACGGAGTGTGTTGTTGTTGCATGCCATTGTATGAGTGACATATAGTTGATATACAAATTTGGATTCTGTTATTAATTCCTACAGGACGCTACAATGTCCATGTCCTGTCCATTGTCTCTCGGCAGAAAGCCTGTAGGATGCTAGAGTTAATAGGCACATGAGCTGTATGATCTCACTGCCAGCTGGTGTTGTTCTATTCTCATGTGAGAATCTAGAATGCATACGTCATCAACAAAGTCCGTTTGTCACGTTCGATTCCAATGATTCTTATACATTGATTATTTTCTAAACTATCGATTCAAACAACTGCTGAATATTATAAAAGTGTGTGCCGACTGAACAGCAACAACTTTTATCCAAACTATTTCCAAATACACATCAACTCAGAACCAAAGGATCTATTCTAATCAATTCGGCTATTTCAAATATTATTCTATAACTACATCCATTTAGTTTCAGTGTGCTATATTAGCACTCCATCTATTTATCGGAAACATAGATGGCCAATATTTATCAACAATATCAGCAGCACTGGCTGATGTAATTATCACGTTAAATATTACAGCATAGATGTCAACCGGTCCATTAGCTCACTTGGTATTTTCAAAGTGTAATTTCTTTCGGGACTTACTCGAAAATATAAGACATCCGGCGAGTCATGACTCCCACAAGACAATCCCATATTTACAACATGACAGAGGGCATTTTTTGGTTTATAATTATAGGGTTGGTTTAGATGGCGGTGATTTTGGCAAGTAGTGGATGATGTGGCCTTCATTCATTGATGGAGGTAGAGATTTGATTGGTGGGCCATTAAAGTTCAGTGGTTTGCTATTCGCTAGGAGCGGGGGAACTATTTTCGTATCGCGGAGGCGGGGTTTGTCATAATGGTAATAGAATGATCAACTCTTAATTCGTTCTCTTACTTCTACAATCCCGACAACAAAAACATCGCCTGCAATTTCTGTGTTTTGGGAATGTGTCATATAGGTCGGTTTGTTTTTGGCAAGGTGCATCAATGAGTTAATCAGTGTATTAACTTCTGGTGAAACTAGGAAGAATTTCGCCCTGTTTATTGTTTAACCCTTTCACGACGAAGTCGGCCCAAACCGGCCTTTACCGTCGTCTTGGCGCATATCCATTTGCAGGCCACGAGAAGACTATTTTTTGAAAATTTACGACAGGAATAACTGGCTTGCTAACCGAGCCAGTCATTACAGTGTTAATTATTCAGTGTTAATAAGTCTTCTCGTGGCCTGCAAATGGTGCACGCATTGCCCGAGGTGCCACACGATTCGGTGCAGGTTGTACTGCCTGTGGGCAGTCACGTTTGAAGTTAAATAAGCAAATCTTTAGGTGTTCTTGTCCAAATTTAGTCAGCCATTAAACGGTTAACTCTGAATCAGGATAGACAGACAAAACATGGTCATTGAATGATTGGCTAACTTATAAGAGTGTCTAGTGGCATTCCTGTCGGTTAGTATTTAATGACAACGCGGTTATACCCGTGTTGTATTCAATAATTTGTTTAAATATGGTATAAAGAAATCGTGTGTTGGTGGGAATGTTTTGACAACCACTTTGACTGAGGTTGCCATAGTATAATAAGGTTTGGAAGGTGTTTGAGCTAGCATAACATCTCTTCGCCTATAATTTATCTAGGACACTATACTGAGTCTATTGTTCGCTAATTTGGATGGCGTTGAGGGGTCTGGTCTGAAGCTATGTGTATTGGCGAAAGCTGTTGTGCTGCCTTGTTTTCAAATTTAGCTCCTGAATTGTGGATTCGAATTGTACTTGTTTGGTAAGTGGAATGATGAATGATTACCTACTAGAAGAAGTCATTAGACCGCAAACAATTAGAAGCCTCCAATCGAATTCGAAATTCAAAAACGTCTGGTGGGGAGGTGTAATGGCCATATATGGAGGATTACCCATAATACACTTCTGGCACATGCATGACGGGAATCAATCACGCCATTCGTGTAGGCTTGCCTTTAAAGGCTTACTACTGGTGGAGACAGAGATTAACTAGGGAGAAGATGGAAGGAGAATTTATCCATCTGGCTTCTAAGCCTGAGGTGGGAACTGCTATTCCTCGGCCCACATACATGCAGATGTAGATCGTGTACCTGTTTGTCTGCACCGCCCACACAGTTCACCTTTCCACTGTATCCATCCATCCATCATATGACGTCATAATGAACTACGTGACGTATAGAATGACATCACAATCAATGACGTCATGAATGACGTAGTTAAGTACGTTACAAACGCAGAGTTGGAGACGGACTATGCGTTGTTGTACGAATTGTATGTCTGCTATTTAATAAATATCCTGTTGAATATTTTGAAACTAATTTGACTGTACGCTGTAGCTGCCAGTCAATTTAGTTACAAAATATTCAACAACTTAACTGTATACTTTTCAGGAAATTGCTAGTCATGGCATTTTGGGATCTATCAATACCAACACGGCGAAGTGTGGGTGGAGCTTACCTAGTGATGGGCGGGGCATAGCTAAAACTGGAAAGGTCCATTAATCTCGAGGGCGATGATCTGAGAGGGAGCAGACACCACTGGTGGCTTGGCAGTCTATTGTCGAGTCAAGTCTGCTGGCTGAAATGTGAATACCTGATGGAGATATCCGGTCTGTCACCCAAGTATGTGACGTCAATCAATTACATCACGCGTAGACTAGTGCCACAATCAAAATGCATAATGAATGACATATCTAGCTCCAGTATTAACACTGAAAAGCCCGTTAAGTGTACGAATCGCATGTCTGTGATGGATTTACTATTTAATACACATTCTGTTGAATATTCTGAAGCTAATTTGACTGGGCGTCATAGACAGCAACAGCACCCAGCCACATTAGTTTCAAAATATTCAACAACTTACCTCCATAATTACCTTGTAAATGGGATTCAGAGAATTCAGGGTTCAAAGTATATAATTCGATTCCAACACGGGCACAACGTTGGCGGAGCTTAGCTAGTAATGGGCGGACCTTAGGTAGAAAGGGACCCCCATATTACCAATGATGAAAGAAACAATCTGACTGACCACCCGAGTGCAAGAGTCCGTCAACGCAGCAATACCTAGTAGATATAGTGGCTTGCCTTTGGCAGGCATGGATAGTAGACAGTATCTAACTTTAAGGACTTATGTTCTTTAGTGTCTGGGATATAGTATCCTTGACTGGATGTGGTCTATGCATTGTAGTGTCTAACATAAGGAATAAAGCTGATTTTTACGGAAACTTTCGTACGACACGCATCTTGATCAGCTCGTATATACCTGCCTTTAAGTCTCAGCGTGGACTCGGCGGTCAGGCATTGCACCTTGTGAGTCATATATAAGCTTAGTTTCATAATCATTCACAATGGAGATAGTTGTTAATAAATATCTTATCAAGTAAGCAATCAGGTTAAGGCTTATGTCATCGACAACTGTCAATATAACAGCTGCTCAACAGAGCGCATTTTATATTGACGTGGCCATAAAATCATTGGTTTCAAATATAACATAATATGTCGTCTTATCAGCTGTATAGGGCCCTCTGCTTGAGAGCAGATTTGCCGGATGAAAGACATCACTGTGACTGCACGTGTACCTTTGTGTCCTATGTTCCGTGTATGTTCCCAAGTAATAACGCAGCATTTATGATGCAATTATACAATGGTGGCATTTTAAATGGCCCATATCCCAGCTATGAGAGAGCGTTTTGCTTTTGAAGAGCTGGATTTATGAGGATCACGAGGCACTAATGGGGGGAAATTATTTACGACCTCCACATATTTATGTGATAATTTTGGGGCCGTTGATGTACCGTTTTTCTTGCTCGTAAATTTCCCCTTAAATCGGTTTTTACTTTTCAGAATTTTAATTTAAGAGCTGTGGTATGCTCAATTCGCACTTCTCAACCGGTCGTGTCAGCAAACTTCCATCACTGACACGCTACGATATTGTGGAGAAGATCCCATTGAGGAATCCAGTTTCTCCGCCAATCATATGACGTCATAACCAACTAGGTCACATATAGGCTGGCGTTATAATCAATTACGTCACGAATGGCGCGATATAGTGCGTCACAAATGCTTAACAGTCCGACAAGTTGTACGAATTGTATGTCTTTATTAGTATTTAATAAACATTCTGTTGAATATTTTGAAACTAATTTGACTGGGCTACTATTGGCAGCAACATCACCCGGTCAAATTAGTTTCAAAATATCCAACAGATTACCTGTTCAGTTTACTAGAAATCTAAATTCAGAGGATGCAGGGATCGAGTGATCCCAACACAGCAAAGCGTGGGTGTAGCTGAGCTAGAGATGGGCGGGCCAGAGCCAAAACACACTCGATTCCTCCATTTAAATATATATTTTAATTGGATCTGTTGTGCAATATCGGACGTGGTGATAATACCGCAGGGTAATTTTCCCTAGTCTGCGCTGTGAAAGATGGGCCAGGGACCGATTTCAGCGGTACACGTCAATCCATTTGTCTCCGCGTAGGGGCTGTTTTACTACTCGTGACGCAGGATCCGCATTTTTAGTATCAAAGAGGGTAACACGCCTGAAGAGAAGTGACATGACCTAACCTTTTTGTTCCATCACAAATTTCAGTCACAAAACCTACACACGAAGGGTTTGCGCGTGTGCGCGAGAGAAGGAAGGGTGGATTAAGCGAGCGATTGAGGGTTTTTTTGTCGACCCATATCTTGGGCTGTCTTTGAACAGCTCGTCTGAGCACACCGTTGAATGCTGTCTTAGTCAGGTTATTGGTCACCGTCAAGCACAGTCTGATAACACTACAATCCACCTTCCGTAGATTGGAATTTTGTTTCTGTTCAATCTCTCAGCAGCACCTTGAATACGTTCTTAAAAAACACACTCAAGCCTCAGCCGTCAGAGTCACGGTTTGAGTATATCCAGTCCGAGATGGGTCCTGAGTAGTTAGAGCTGTGACTTGAGCAGTCTTAGTAGCGTTATAGTCGATCTGACCACTGGCCCTTTAGTGAACGTGGTTTGTTGATCCCTGTGTTTGGTAAAGTTTATGGATATATTCCCAATGTTTGTTGAGTGATTTTTAAAGTTTGATTTTCGTACAGATAAGGGAGGACAGTGTTTGTTTGGGAGGTTTTAGTCACCAAAACAGTCAATCTCTGCGCTCTCAATAAAGGGGCGAGGTTAGCAACAGCATAGCTTTAGCCATACATCTCAGGATAAGAGAGATAGCCTATCTAGGTTGAGGTGGTCACTATCCAGTGTTTACACAGATTTCATTATTATATTTACCCTGCCTGAAAAATATCTGATAAATTAGCCCCTCAAGTGGCCCATATATTATCTGAGCATCGCTTTAAGTTATCGCCTTGTCAAACCATACCTGTCAATAGCGAACATATCCTTTTATGACCAAATAATAGTGCTTCCTTAAGACGGGTGATCTTAAGACCACTCGTCTTAAGACTACCGGTCGTAAGGAACCACTACTATCTGGACATAAAAGTTATATACTATTGAATGAGTTGCCTTAGGCGATCACCCGTCGTAAGTGATAACGTTATATCTCGCCCGTACCATGTCCGCTTCGCTGAACTTGTGTTGACGTTCTGAGAGACGTAATACAGCTAGCTAGGCCTACGTATGACCTCACAGGTTGACAAACACATCTCGAGATCAGGTGAAAATCATCCGAATTTCGTAGAGGAAACCATAGCGATATGGGATGAGAACGGCTATTTTCAGCCAGGTCGTCCCGCTGAGAGAAGGTCGGAGATAAGAGGAGAGGTTTTCATCATCATCAGATAATATACGCAGACTACATGTATGTGCAAAGGTTGTTTTTTATCCAATCTCAGTGGGTCTGCTTACGGCTGCTTAACTCCAATCCTATTGCAAATAATGGACGGTGATTTAGAGGATGAGGCAAGGGTAATAGACCTAAAGAGCTCCAGCGTTGAAAGCGCGTTTTTGAAAGGTGTTGCTATCTTTTTTTATCTTTCTAAATCATTAGCCGTTAACGTACACAATGGTATGGTCTTTATATAAGCTGGTAATTCAGCAACTTAAGCACTCTAGTGGTGCAGATTTGAGAGGAAAACATGATAACCTGCCTATAATGAACACCGAGTGGTCCATCAAAAGGTGATCACCAAAGACATAATCACATAAACCGATCTGCTATAATAGATAGCTTTGGGGGCCTAGTGCATGAGGGTGGTTCATTAGGACATGATTTCCCGTTTACACGTCATTAAGAACCACCGTCATTGGCCCCAAAAATGAAATGTCCGCTATATACAGGTTCTACTGCAATGATTTAATCATGTACACCACTTGAACGCGTTATCGCAGATATGGCAAAGAGTTAGCCCGATCATTATCGGACCCCGTACTGTGAAATATTGGCAGTTTTCGGGGCCATTTGATTAGTGCTACTGATATGTGTCCTGTTCTCCTATCTTAGCTTTGCAACACGATGCAATGTTTTAAAGTGTCCGCTCGAAAGCTTGACTCTACAATCTATAATCTGGAGGTATGAGTAAGTTTTTGAAATCATGACTGTGTCCAAGAGCATCACACAACTCGTGGATGCTAACGTGAATTCTCGCACCGAGTATCCCAATCTTAGCAACAATGAGTACCCTCCTTTCCAACCACAAAGATATCACTGCTCAGTACCTTGTCGGCGCAGCGAGGTGCGGGTAGAGAATTCTTACGGGTAGTGAAGGGTGGGTTTAGGGTTTGGCATCAAAAGATACACTGAGGCGGTTACGGCTAGAAAGGGTTGGTGCAAATCGTGGAAGATCTTTGAATGTGTGTCCCATTACCATGGACCTTTCCAGTTTAGCTATGCCCCGCCCATCTTTATCTAAGCTCCACCCACACCTCGTTCGGGTAGGGATCGATCGATTTCTGAACTCCTTGACTATCAATTTCCAGAAAACTATACTGGTAAGATGTTAAATATTCAACAGAATCTTTATTAAATGGTAAAGACATATAATTCGTACAACGTGTCCGACTATTAAATGCCGCCGGCAGCCACAAGTTAGCAACTCTGAATAGCGCAGCCAGTGCAAAGTCGACCAGAAGCACGTCATTTATGTCCTGACTGTGATCATCAGGTTAAGGACCAAGATAAGGGGGTAGAATGCGATATCTGCAAATATTGGTTCCATAAGGACGGCCAAAATATATCTGACTCCCTGTACGGGGTACTAACCAGCGAAGAAAATGATCAAATAAATTTGTTTTGTAAATTCTGCAAACGCGGTGCCAAGAGATTAATACAACACTTACACGTCATAAATGAGAGACAGGAGAGAATGGAAGAGGATCTAGGTGCATTAAGTGTGGGCCACACATCGCTAAAAGCAGAAGTGGACAGCATCACAATGCGAGTAAAAAAACTCGAGACAGACAGCGCTAACAAACCAGCGGAAAACTTATCGTCACCTGACAGCCTACTCCAAGAAATGGATGACAGAAATAGTAGGGAAGACAACCTCACGTTCGTTAACATACCTGAAAATCAAGAAACTACAGCGGCTGCCAGGAAAAGTACTGATACCGAAGTTATCAACAAGATATGTGCCGGTACACTTCACACCCCAATAATAGAAATTGCGAACGTACGCAGGATTGGCGTTTACAAGCCCGATAACACCAAGTCAAGGCCTAGCAGAGTACCGATAAAAGCAAGAAAGATCGTGTCGCAATATTAAAAGACGGCAAGCTTCTCCGGCAGGAGGGAAAAGATGCAGAAGAGCAAATATGCATCGCACCAGACATGACACCACTGTAGAGACAGGAGCAGCAAAATCTCCGCCAAGAAAGGGACGAAAAGAACAAACCACTACAGGAGATTAGCTTTGGACTATCAGGTCGCACCTCCTGACAAAGACAAGGAGGCGAGGAGGGAACAAGAGAGACTAACAACTTTAGGGCGTAAACCTGTAAATATTGTACATAAAATTAGTAAAATTAGAGCTGATATTTATGGCCTAGAGTGTATGTAAAGTGTATGTATTCCAATCTTGACACCTTCCACAACAAGCGGGAGAAGCTACTTATACACCTGTGCAAAAGTTAAGCACCACCCTATTTTTACGCACATGCGAGGGTATATTCATGTGCTATGAAGAAAGCAATAGCATAAACATTTATGTACCCATCCATCTTAGTGCAAGAGGTAATAATGCAACTAGAGGAATGCTGATTATGATGGTGGGGAAACACTGCATGTTTTTGTTTGAACTTGAAAACGAGGCCTGAATATGGTTACGTTGACACAACTGACAACTATTGCCCTACAGTTGACACACGTGGCTAGATTGTCAATAATGGTGTCTGAAAACGAAGTTTAACATCTGTGCACGAGTTTGAGACTGTCATTATTAATACCGGGTATATCCACCTTGTGCCTGGATGACGGCCTGGACACGACGTCTCATGCTGGTCACCAACCGACTGATACGCCATTGTGGTATTCGTTGCCATTCAAGATGGAGTGCGTCTGTTAATTCCTGTAGGTTCTGCACAGGAGGATCCCTCCTTCTCACCATGTTTCCCAGAATGTCCCAGATATGCTCAATAGGGTTCATGTTAGGGCTCCTTGCTGGCCATGGTAGGGTTTCGATGGCATTCTGGCGGAGGTATTCATGCACAGCTCTAGCACGATGTGGTCAGGCGTTGTCATCCATGAATATAGGGTGGGTTCCAGGTGCATGATTTACAAAATGAGGGACCACAACTCTATCCAGTATGGAATCTTGATATCTTTGTCCATTTAGTGTTCCAGGTACAGTCAACAGATCCAGCTTACAATCAAATGAGATGCACCCCCATATCATAGCGGAACCTCCACCAAATGGAACTTCTTCCATGATGTTACGTTGGTCGTACGCCGTGCGTCTGGACCTCCATACACGAGTTCGACCATCTGTGGCATGAAGCAGGAACCGACTTTCATCGGACCAGTGTACCCGTCTCCAGGATCTCATGTTCCAGTGTCTTCTTTCGTTGCACCACCTCAGACGCTCCTCTTTGTGGTGTGCAGTGAGGAGAGGACGTCTGACAGGTCTCCTAGCTTTCATGCCAGCAGCATACAGTCTCCTTTTGACGGTAGACATTGACACTCTATTGCGCGTTTCCCATTGCTGGCTGAGCACTCTGCTGTTGGTGAATGGAGATCTCCTAACAAGGCGTACTAGGGCTCGATCATCACGGGCAGTAGTCTTCTTCGGTCTTCCAGATCTAGGCCTGTCCTTCACCTCGTTAGTTTGCCCATGTTTTGCAATCAAACGACTGATTACAGTATGGTTAATGTTCAGCTGTCTGCCAATCTCTCTGCATGACATACCAGTGGTATGCATGCCTATGATTTGCCATTTCACACGATCACTTAACCTTCGTCTTGCCATAGCGGTTCACAATCAAGAGCTAATTCTCTCTGTACAAATAAACCACGGTCATGAACACAAAATTCCTAATTTTGTCTCCTAAATCTGTATGTAATGTTCTACACCTCAAACTGGACTTTTACATAACTGAACACGTGTGCTGTTTCCCGCCACGCACGGACATCAAGCGGCGTGAAGTCATGCATGCATGTGCATTTCGTACTTGGAATTATGTCAGCTAATGCGGGGACAAAAAGTATGGCAGCCTAGTTGTACCATCATGTTTCTACGTTCTATTGTTTTTGCTGGTGCTTAACTTTTGCACTGGTGTATATTTACATTGAGGAAAACTCCCCTAATATTAAAGGATTTACCGAGCTGAAGCACAAAAAAGCATCTCACCAATTAACACATATAGAATGTGAGCTTCCAGGATACGACAGCTGGTTTACCATAAACTCTCAAGGTCATGGCACCTTCTTGGTGTAGCATTAAACTAAGCAGCAGTAACAAACTACTAATCAGATGTATTTACCGGTCCCCTAATAGCAACCAAGACAATACCAACATACCAGAAAACCTTATAATGGAAGCATCAGCATCACCCGACTCACATATTATTATCATGGGGGATTTTAACTACCACGGCATCAACTGGAGAGACAATATCACCATGTGTAGTGAAAGTCACACCTCTACAAAGTTTCTAGAACTAATACCGGACTCCTATCTCTTGCAGCACATTACATTCCCGACACACTTTCGCGGTGATAATACCCCCAACACCCTAGATCTTCTGTTGTCAAATGAGGAAAATATGATTGAAGACATAATCACACACCCACCATTCTGGGCATCCCACCACATTACTATTAGCTTCACTATCCGTTGTAGTTACCAGGTTGACCCTAAACCCAGAAGTGTATTTAAATGGAATAACGGTGACTATGTAGCATTCAATTCATAGACATCGCAGCTGGATTGGCAGGCTAAGCTTCATGGCAAAAGCATTAATGAAAGCTGGGACCATCTAACTAACAAAATTGCAGCAGGTGAAGAAAAGTTCATCCCCAAGCGTCTCCACTGCACAAACAGACCGATAAAACCAGCTTGGATGAATGCCTATTCAAAGTCAAAGAGAAGAATCAGGCATGGAGGGCATTTCATAAGAGCCATGCCAGAAATGACTACACACGCTACTGTAAGTTAAGGAACCAGGCTTGCCATGCTACACGGTAGGCAATGAAGGAGTTCGAAATAAAGCATACCAAAAGAAGTCAAACTCAACCCTAAAGCCTTCTATAAATATATTAAAAGCAAGCTGAAGACAAGAGCTGGTATCTCTGATCGAGACCATAATGGAGGAACAGCAATATCTGACAGTGATAAGGCTGTAGTGCTCAATGACTTGTTCGTTAGTGTTTTCACCAAAGAAGACAACGCAAATATACAATGTAGCCAACACCCAGTGCAGTCACCATTGTATGAATTATCTCTGACAGTAGATAATGTTCGAGACAAACTATGTAAACTCAACACAAATAAATCTGCAGGACCAGACAATATACACCCAAGGGTACTAAAAGAACTTGGTGACACACTATCATTGCCACTCTATATCATTTTTACAAAGAGCCTAGAAGTAGGCAATGTACCCGATATCTGGCGGCAAAGCAATGTAACGCCTATTTTCAAAAAGGGTAGCAAGAGATCAGCTGGTAACAATAGGCCTATCAGTTTCACTTCAATTTGTTGTAAAGTGGTAGAGTCCTTAGTCAGGGATAGCATAGTCAATCACATGACCCTCAACAACCTGTTCGCCGACCAGCAGCATGGATTTAGGGCAGGACATTCCCGCACGACGCAGCTATTGACAGTAATAGAAACGTGGACAGAACTGCTGGACAAACAGTTTTGCATAGATGCGATCTATTTTGATTTTCAAAAAGTTTTCGACACCGTGCCACATTCAAGACTCCTCACTAAACTACGGAGCTATGGAATTGGAGGTCAGATCTTTACCTGGATCCTAGCCTTCCTATCGTCCAGATACCAGAGAGTCTGCGTGAATGGATCGTATTCACCATGGGCTGATGTCATTAGTGGAGCCCCATAGGGCAGTGTCCTAGGACCCATCTTGTTTTTTAGGTATATCAATGATGTTGCCGGATGTTGTCCACAGCTACATAAAATTGTTTTCCGATGACACTAAACTCTTCTGGGCAATTGCATCACTAGAGGACCGCCATATCCTACAAAAAGATATTGACAATCTTCAACTGTGGTCAGAACGATGGCTACTGAAATTACATCCATAGAAATGCAAGGTAATGAGGATTGGTACGGACCACCCTGACTATACATATTTAATGGCTGAATCTGGAGGCAAAGTGACTCAACTGGAAGTGACGACATGCGAAAAGGATGACAAGTTAACCTTCCACCAACATGTTGAGATGACGGTTAACAAGGCCAACCAGGTAGTTGGGCTAATCAGGCGGTCATTCCATTATCTAGATGGAGAAATGTTCCGTCTACTGTTTAAATCTTGGGTGAGGCCGCTACTGGAATATGCTAATACAATATGGAGCCTGCGCTTCAAGACCGACATATCCAAAATAGAAAAATTCCAGAGGAGGGCAACCAAACTACTACTGACATATGAAGAAAGACTCAAACAACTAAAGCTTCCGACTCTTGCCTAGCGAAGAATTCGAGGTGACATGATCGAGACCTACAAATTCCTCAACAATAAATACACTATAGAGCTACATGGATTGGTTCTGGAAACGTCGACCACAGCACGTGGACACAGCTACAAGCTTAGGAAGCACCACTCAAATAAATCACTGCGCGCACACACCTTCAGTAACAAAGTTATCAACAACTGGAACTCTCTTGCTGAGGATGTGGTGGTGACACCCTCCCGTAACTGCTTCAAGCACCGACTAGATAAACACTGGTCCCAATATCTCTCTATACAGTCGACCTCCCTCAAGTTCTCAGAAACCAGTACGAACCGGAATGTGACTCAAAGAAACTTGGTACTATTTAATACCTTCAAGGGAACGTTATTCCAGGCACACTGATAAATGTAAGTGCCTAACTTCCCAAGTATATCGACAAGGTGGGTCATTCCTACCAATCATGAAACAATACACCGAACTGAAAATCCTAACTGTCTCAGTCCTCCAAGTAAATTGACAAGGTGGGTCGGTCCTACCAATCACGAAACGTATTAATGAGGCGGGTCCACCCCACCAGCTAAAACCACTATGCTGTTCCTGGTCCACGTTCTATTACTAGTCCACAGCTAACCTACAATGTAATACTCTCATTCGCAACAAGCCGGTCAGGTGGGCTTGTCCTACCAGCCCCACAAGCACATAAATAACTATTGTAATAATATAAACGTACTACTAAGGTGGGTATGTCCTACCATTTAAGTAAGCCAATTATGCGAGTCAGCCTTACCAGCCCCTACAGGTCACTAGGTGAGTTCTTGCTGCATTTAGGTCCTATGTTTTAGTACCAGTACCAGCCAACATATTGCATATATCTCCACACATATTAATCTGGAAGAATACACCGAACTGAAAATCGTAACTGTTTCAGTCCCCCAAGTAAATTGACAAGGTGGGTTGGTCCTACCAATCACGAAATGTATTAATGAGGCGGGTCCACCCCACCAGCTAAAACTGTTATGCTGTTCCTGTTCCACATTCAATTACTAGTCCATAGCCAACCTATAATGTAATACTCTCATCCGCAACAAGCCGGGTCAGGTGGGCTTGTCCTACCAGCCCCACAAGCACATAAACAACTATTGTAATAATATAAACGTACTGCTAAGGTGGGTATGCCCTACCATTTAAGTAAGCTAATTATGTGAGTCAGCCTTACCAGTCCCAACAGGTCGCTAGGTGAGTTCTTGCTGTATTTAAGTCATATGTTTTAGTACCAGGTACCACGAAACGTATTAATAATACATAGTGTATATATCTCCACACATATTAATTCAGGACAGGTGGGCGTGCCCTACGATCCATATGAGGCTAGATGTGCACTGATAAGGTGGGTCTGTCCTATCATTCAATCAAGCTTGCAAGGAGGGTCAGGCTTTCCACCCACATGATGTAAATATATGTATATATTGTACATTTGAATAATTATGCTTATTGTAAGTGGCTGAGCCAAGTGGGATTGCCCTACCAGCCCTTCAAGCCACATCATGAAGAACCAGAGGTTCCTGCATCCATAAGCTGGGTCCGTCCTACCAGATCAAGGATGTATATTTGTACATTGTAAATTGTACATATACCACAGCAACCCTATAATACACACAGTAAAAAAGAAAAAAAAAGAAATTCAACGATTATCCGCGCATTGCGCAACCAACCACAGTAATGAAAAAAAATTGATCGGCAATGGGCCAAACATGGCCTCCAATGTTGCAACAGATGATGATGATGATGATGATGATGATGATGATGATGATGATTAAGCGTTGAAGACGGACCATATCGAGTCATTCATGACGTCATGATTATGCCATCATCCTACATGTCACGTGGTTAATTATGATGTCATATGATTGAGTGAGGAAATGGACTCATGAATTGCTGGGTGGATGCAGATGTCCTCCACTGAAACATTTGAACATGGGATGGTCTGAGAATCCATCTCCTGCATTCTGGTTGACATTGGACGTGGTTATTAATTGTGCGTCTCCCGGTTGACATACATTGGTACACCATATACTTCTTGTACCTGACTGTGCACTGCATATTGCTTGTAACTAATGGAGATGTACGTGTATGTTATCAGCTGTCGACATGTATTTATTGGGGCCGGGGTGTTCTCAGCTCCCCGTCTCTAGGTGCACGTTGTAGCTCACAGGGGTACACGCTGGTCCGCCATGATGTTTCCACCCATCGCACTGCAAGTACATGATGTTCGGGAGTGCTGGTTGGCTGCGGATCTCGGGGTTGCGGATCCCGTATCATGTCTCTCTGAGAAATACAAAGACCGACTTCTAGAGCCGGTGGAACACTGATGTTCCAGTGGGGCTGTGCGACCATTGCCACCGAGATTGAACCACATGGTGTCATCACAACTGTTTGTGTCGCTGGTGTGTCTATCCATACTAATTTAGAGATATGGAACAATTATAATTAAATGGTAGAAATATATACTATACAAACAATGTGTTTCGTTTGACAGTAAATGAGCACAATAATACACAACATAGAGCTATCCTGTGTCTTTTCCACGTGGTGTCGCCGAAGGTACCACACAGGTCCTTGAATCTGCAGAGGTATCCCCGCAAGAGAAGCATCTGCAACGAAGTCACTAGGTAGCTTAATATAAGCTAATATACCCCTAGCACACACAAAGAAAATATTGATGCTGCGAGAGGAAAGTGCCTCGCGTGGGCCTCCATCACAGGAAAATGCCTTCAATGCCAAAGCAGAGGAAAACAGCTTGCTAAAAGGGGCTACTCGTTTGTTCAACAGATAATGCTAAGTGCTGAAGATCCTAGTGAAGCCATAACTAATGTGATGCATACTGGTTTACGTGAAGACGGAACGAATGATTTCTGAGTAATTCCCAGGTCACCGTCTTATGTGGTTCCAAAGATACTGCATTGGCAGTTGCCGCTTTATTTATGCGGGCCTTCAGCTACAGTCTAACCTACCATTTAGTTGTTAGAAACGGAAACTAGCTTTGGCCGCAAGTGGCAGGAAATCCTACCTATCTTTAGATACAGTTGTCCAATGGGCGCAGATGCCCAGCTTCCCATAGGTCGCCTTACCTAGCATCTACCTCCAAGGACAGCATGCGTACATGCTATGACACAAGGCCTCTGAATTAGATGAAGATCCGGCTACCTTGTCCCGCAAACACATATAACATCACCTGGACAATGGCTACATTTCACACAAGCAACTTTTTAACACTAACATGTCGTTAAGGTGGGGATAGAGAGACGAATATTCACCGCGAGCATCCTTCCCGTGAGGGCATGGCAGATTCTAAGATCTCACCCGTCTCATCCGTCACCGGGTCCTACGGATCTAACAGTTGACCTGTCATTAGGATTAATTTCCAATATGCCCAGATATGCACTGCGGGGCCAGGATATAAACTAACTCACATTTCTAACTATATGTTTTCGCAGAGCTTCCTACATTGGCGGGGTTATCTAGCTAGCAAGTATCCGAAGATATGGGGGACGTGTATGTAAATCAGCACTTTAACCATCACTGCTCTGAAACCTCTGATAGTTTCCCAGGGTCGGATCTGGTCAACGTGCTGATGGGGAATCCAGTCAATTAATAAGCTTTGCGGCTGGTGGATCGTGGAAAGAGACAATAACTTGATATATATATATATATATATATATATATATATATATATATATATATATATATATATATATATATATATATATATATATATATAATAATAATAATAATAATAATAATAATAATAATAATAATTAGAATATAAATGAATAACTTAAATAAGTATCACAGGTCGATAAACCTAAACGGTGCTGCTAGTTGAAAGCACCTACAGTAAACGAGGATAATATTCACAGTTAAACAGAAATTATAAATCGCGGCCCTGTACTTAATAGTCATCAGTACCATATACGGAAATAATAATTAAATATACAACAGTATAGCTACTTGAGTACCTAATACCCATCGGTACAGAACAGGCTACTATGTTACTGAAACTGAAGTGCTAACGTATTCATAGCACGAGTCGACACGTTCTCTGGAACTGGAAAGATTTCCACAGGCAGATTTCCGCAAGCTGATTTCCTCAGGCAGGTCTCTGCAAGCTGACTTCTCCAGGCAGGGTAGACACGGTACACACTCAGGACAGTGAAACAGAGCAGTTCAGGAAATGTCTATTAGATAGTTTCTCAGCTAGTATATAATTTATACGGAAGCTGAAAAGTTATCCGTCCGGCGACGGAAGTAATAAAGTTGAAGTTTGCCCGTTAACAGAGAGGGCTGTATATAATATTAAGCAAGTGCAATAACTGGCGCACAGTGCGGGAAGCGTCCCATAGCTCTTGCGGCGCACCTAGCAAAGTTCAACCAGATTGTGGTTAAAGAGTTTATTATAACACACACGACATGCAGTGCAGAAAATGAAGCCCACTTTTCAGCGTGGTTGGCAGATCTCCTTGATTCTCGATTTTTCACCCCTTTTATACTACTCGTGACGTTAGAGGCAGATGCCTCAGCCAATCAGCGGCCGAACAGTAGCCAATCAGCGTGCAGCTAGATCAGTGACGTATTTATCACGTGTACAGAACATTTTAGATGTATTTATGCATACACGTGATTACGACGTCAAAATCAATATTTTGAAGATAATTTACGGGGATTTTCGCGGATAACTCAGCCATTTCTGGGCCGATTTTAAAATAGTAAAAAGTTCTATAAAGCTCGTTTTATTCCGGTCATGATCGGTACCAAGAACAACGAGAATGAAGTAAGTAAAGGTGTTTACGAGTACCAACTCGGTACACTATAGGCATGCGCTCGCTTCTAATTCCGAGACGTGTTGTCAGGGTACTCAAAGTATCGGCACGGTATCGGCCCAGTAAGCTGCGTTGTGTGGGATGTAACTAAGTATGATGATCTGTAGTAAGTATAGTGCGTTGCAATTTGTAAATATGGCCATTCGTATAAGTTGTAACTAGAAATGTGTGTATTCGCCATATAAGGTCATGTGACGTGACAGACGTCATAACCATAACCAGAAATGAAACAAAGGTATTTTTCAGACGGATGGCAAACAATGGTCTAATCTTTGCTCACTTTATCCTTCTAACAAAACAAGCCCCATACATAACAATCCAGCTCTCTGCCTTTGGGGACTTATGGTGTGTGCTAATCCAGATCGCGGCAAACACGCTGCCTGGGCAATGCAAACATCTCAGAGAGACGAAAACAAACAGACGACAGAGATCACGACGAAATCTGCCTCAAGTCGATCACGTCTTTTGTAATTTCCATGACAGGTACAAATCTGAAGGTTGTTATCGGGATAGAATCTTATACTAGTTAGTCACTGATAATGCAGCTTACTAGGCCGGGACTGGACCAATATTAGTCCAGTACCGGCTACTAACATGCGTCATTAGCGGCAGTTGAAACTGACCTGGTTGTTATTAACGGTCATTGTTTTGAAACACTTTCACAGTAAGTGACTAGGATTCACCAGAGACATATATTTTTATATGGATTCACACACGATGCAGTAATATTACGTGGAAATAATAGTAATGAACTTTATCCATCCATCATATGACATCATAATCAACTACGTGACGTGTTGGATGACGTCATAAATGACGTAAATAAGTACGTCACGAACGCATAATTGAAGCCGGACTAAGTGTTGTCGTACGAATTGCATGTCTTTACTATTTAATAAACATTCTGACATAGGCAGCAACAGCACCCAGTCATAGGTTAGAAATATTCAACAGCTTACATTACATAGTTTTCTGGAAGTTAACATGCGGGGATCGATCGATCGTTCGGGGATCGATCTCAACACGGGCGAAGCGTGGGTGGAGCTTAACTATGGATAGGCGGCGCATGGCCAAAAACTTCAAAGGTCCATTCATCACCTGTATTATGGCGTCTAATGGGGTTATCTGATGTCTACTACCATTGATAGTAAGTTATAAAATCAAAAAATTGGCCGATCTAGTGTAAGGTTTACGTAGGATTATATCATTTATTAGAACACGAGAATATTAGGGTAGGTAAATTTGGTTACTCTTTTTTTTTTAAACACACAATCAGTTTTCAAAATAATCAGCGGGAGAATAATTATTGGATAATTTTTGCAGCATATGATGAAATGTATAGAGTCAGAAATACGTCAGCCAAGATTAGATTCCACATTATTCCGTTATTTTGTACATTTTATATGACAATAATTTCAAATCCAAAGGCGAGACAATATCACTGGCAGAGGATTTAACCCTTTAACACTCATATCAGCCAAAAACAGCTTCTGCAGTGATCTTGAGAAATGTTCATTTGCAGACCAGAAGACTATTTTTGAAAATTTAACACTGAAATGACTGGCTCGATAACCGAGCCAGTCATTCCAGTGGTAAATTAAAAAAATAGTCTTCTATTGGTCTGAAAATGGACATTTTGTATGAGAAAATTTAAATTTTCTTGAACAATTGCAATCGGGGGTTTAAAGGCTTTAACAATATTACACGTATTTATATTTATTGCTGGTCGTGCAGCATTAGCGAAGTAAATCATCCTATCATATTCATTCGGTAGGATCAATAGAACTGATAGGAGATTACGAGACGGATTATGAGCTCAAGAGCCCTTGGCTCATTCACATGGATAGAGATATGGTCGCTATGAAGGCCACCTGGTTCGCGTTGTCAATAAGCAAACTGGTCGTAAATAAGTCGGCTTGAGAACAATTATGGTGGAAATTTAATAACGTTAT
>CM067374.1:49287991-49467991 GCA_034401795.1 Chaetoderma sp. LZ-2023a | reverse complement strand
AGAATGCCACTATCTTACCAACAGGATTATAAATAGCATACCATGCCAGCGAAAATTTAAAATATAGCACAATTTAATAGTAACTATAGCTTTCGTGGATAAGATGTAATGAATCACGACCTTTATGGGACATGCATTTGTTGCGAATATCTTTTATAATTAGCCTAATAAACACACGCTGATAGGATGCAAACACTAAACTGTGTTATTAACATTATCGGACAATGCCACGGTTACCACAATTCACCTTTCCAGAGTATCTATCCATCATCTGACATCGTATGACTTCATAATCAGCTTAGCGAGTGTATGATGACGTCACAATCATTACGTCACAAAAGGTTCCATATAGACCGACATAAAATCTCAAAAAGTCCAACACGTTGTATGAATTATGTATTTATAATGCTTTGCTTTTTACTAAACATGCTGTTGAATATTAGTTTCAAAATATTCAACAGCTTACCTGTGTATTTTTTGGGAAATTGATAGCCAGGGTGTTCAAAGATCGATCGATCCCAACACAAGCGAGGTGTGGGTGGAGCTTAGCTAGAGATGGGCGGGGTATAGCTAAAACCGGAAAGGTCCATTAAGCGCTCCATTTAATACATAAAACATATATAGAATAAAGTGAAGCTTGGATATATGGGCATTTGCAACACCCATCAAAAGTTGTCATTAAAACACACGCGATTTCGTACTGTTATTTGACTGGATGGATAACGCCTCTGCGCCTGACGCTTTCCTAGAAATGATGTCATGCAAATGCGGTAAATTACCTCCGTTGCCCCTGCGTGATATTATGCATGTTCAGGTAGGATGCAGCCTAAGGGTGTCAGGGTTAGGGTTCGACTTCCGGTTTTTATTATATACGCGTACCGTCTTCGTTGAATCCTGAATTCTCAGAATCTCATTTTCAAGGCAATTATAGAGCTAATTCAGCTGTTAAATTTCTTGAAACTAATTTGACTGGCTGCCGTGGCAGCAACAGCGCCTGCCCAGTCAAATTTGTGTTTGTCCTAGCGACATGCTTTAAACAAATTCTGCTGAATATTATGAAACTAATTTGATCAGGTGCTGTTGCTACCATTATACATAGTTATCAATAGCAGCCAGTCAAATTAGTTTCAAAGAATCAAAATAGTCAACAACTTTGTTGTATAAGGTATGGGATTCTGCGAAGTTATGGTTTAAAGTGGGCATATATTAATCAATCCGGACAAGCGCATTAACTAGAAATGGGCGGGATATAGCTAGAAATCGCAGATCACTCTATTGTACAGCTATATAGCGTGGCAAAAGAAAATAGTATTAGTACATTTCTTGACTAGAATCATCTCTGGCCATTGACGCTGTACCGACCATAAAATCGTGGCAACAAAAGACAGATCATCATGGGAAAACCATTTGCTATGGCAACAATATAGCTTTTAGCGTTAAGTGATGATGGTCAGATTCTAGCTAAATGATTTGTGTGCCCCTTTTAAAAATGAACACCATAGTTCCGTCTTCAACGTCCGTGCGTGTTTGTGTGTGGAACCCTCGGGCGTGCGTTCGTACGTGCGTGGTAGCGTGCGTGGTTGCTTGCGTGTAGCCGTGCGTGTGGGTGGGTGGACAGGCGGACAATAGGCCCTATCTAACACAACTGCTGATCAGATTTGAGTCAGACTTTAACACAACAAAGGATCTTACCGGAAAAGAGTATTTCCAGACATTGGTCGTGATCCGGATAAAAACGCGGGAGTCAGTTCGGATCTAATTTTGTTTCTATGTAGGGCCTATATCTCGGAAACCACTGATCCGATTTGACTCAAATCGTAACACAAGAAAGGGCGTGCATTGCCACAATTCGGAAAATAAAAAATTTTCTAGAAAGCAAAAAGATATCTGAACATTCGTTAAGGCTACTGACCTTTCCAGTTTATTCATCCATCATCTGATGTCATATCATGTCGTCATAATCAACCAAGTGACGCATAGGATGACGATAACTAATTGTGACATGAATGAACGAATTCTATGTCTTTACCATTTGATAAACGTTCTGTTCATAGGCAGCAACCACATCCAGTCAAATTAGTTTCGAAATATTCAACAGCTTACCTGTATAGTTTTCTGAAAATTGACACTCAGTGAGTTCACAGCACGAGCGAGGTGTGGATGGAGCTTAGCTAGGGATGGGCGGGGCATAGCTAACACTGGAAAGGTCCATTGCAATATGGCAAGCAGATTTCGCGTGTTAATTCATGTTTCTGTCAATCTATTACAATGCACTTTATGACGTTTACATGAACAACGAAGATTATAAGATTATTGAAGTCATGCACGAACAAGAAAACTAAGCCAATTTTCTCCACATAGTTGTATATTTTTCTAAAATTCTATCGAGAAAATTATATAAAATACGCTCTACTGTCCGCTCGATTTACTGAAACCAGGCATTGGGCATAGGTCACACTAAAACAATCACTCTATAGAAATCATGAAAATAGAAAATGTAATGGAAATCGTTGGTCAATTAGACCAATTAGCCAGTTAGGCTGTGATATTACTCGCGATCGAATCGTCTGGCTTCAATCCTAAAGTATATAGTAAATTTACAATTTTCCGAAAATTGGAATTTCAACCCCAGCACTAATCATTTACGTGAGTCATGCTGTTGCTGTTCGATTGTTTGGGAAGGGATGGGGGTGGGGTGGGGGACGGCACATACGATGAGTATTGACATTACGACCCTAGAGTTGCAACCCGAGACTGAATGGAATCGGCTCATAGTGTATGGTCATCCAATTCTTTCAACGTTAGATAATCATTTAGGGCTTGTGGTAAATGCAGGCAATTAAGATCATGAAAAAGCAATCGGCCCATATGGTGTCGGAGCCATTTCCGACAAATCTGTTTTAATGTGAGTGGTCCGGTAGCGAAGTCCAACCAATGTTGTAACGCCTCCTCTGATTGACCTTCACATTCTCGCAATGCTTTCTGGGTAACTGGGTCCTTTAAGCATTGGCGCATGTGTTCACTGTCGTATCCTGTCAATAGGAACAGCTTGACAACATTCACAAGTCCCTTTTGCAGAGCCAGTCTTGTAGGACACGCATCCTCTGGGGCCCATGGCTTACAATGGAACGTATCGACATGACTATTTGCACGGAATAATAACTTAATGGCGTCAAAACGACAGTTCTGGATAGCATACCACAGAGGCGTTTTGAATTCACGATCGTATATATTGATGTCAGCACCAGCGGACACTAGATCTGCAATTGTATCTGCATGCCCCTTCATAGCTACGAGATGAAGTACTGTCCTATAGAGAGACGTATTCAAAATGTTGACGTCACAGTTTGCCTTGATGAGGCTTCTGATGACATTAGAGAAACCTTCTGCTGCCGCCAGCATGGCAGGTGTGTTGCCGTGTTTATCGATGATGTTTGGGTCTGCTCCTGAAGCCAGCAATATGTCAAAGCCGCGTGCTGTAGCACAGGAGTAATGTAAAGCTGACATACCCTCGTTGTTTCCTATATTTAAGGCAGCGCGTGCCTTGGTCAACATCTTCAATGCAGCATGATTTCCCACCTTGCTGGCCACTATTATTGGTGTGTCACCTAAAGCATCCGTAACGTCTACCCTCGCTCCTGCATCGATGAGCAGTTCCATACACTCATCCCGGTTAAATCTAGCCGCATTATGAAGCGGTGTAGACTGACCACTTCCTTTAAGATTAATGTCTGTTCCAGAACGGATTAACAATGCCACGAGATTCGCACTTCCAGCTTTAACAGCCAAATGCAACGCCACATTTCCAGCCGAATCGCTGACTTCCGGATCCGCCTTCGCTTGTAGTAGGCACTGCACACATTCGGTGTGCTCCTCGAGGACTGCGCAGAGTAGAGCTTTGTTAAGATCTGACTGACAAACGTATCCGGGAAGCGCGACCATCACATTCAAAATGCGCACATTGTTGCTGCGCACAACATCCAAAAGACTGAAAAATACAACATCAACAGAATTACTATTGTTGTTATTTCTTAATGGCGGTAGAAGAATGTCAGCTTAGGGAGTCCAACCTGGGATGCGTCTTCGCATAGTAAATGTTGAAATTTGAAGTTCTAAACGCCATTGAGGGACCTCTCATATGGTGCCCTCCAAATAGTTTTTTTTATTGAGGGGAGACACATACCTCTCCTCCTTTTCCCCCGCCTAAATTTTCATTGTCACGGCGGGTCATGGGATGTATTTGAGTAATTTTCAGGAAACCGTACCAAATGGTGTCAGAGGTCTTTGTCAGTAAATATTTGCGCTGTTGGTTGGTTGGTTGGTTGATTCGTTCGTTTCACCGTCCACCCATGCATAGGTGTATTTGAGCCACGTCTCTTAGTGCGAATTTGTATATAAACATATAATCAGCATATCTAGAAAACGATAATGTCACAAAAACGACTTCTGTAGTGGTCTTGAAAAATGTAAATTTGCAGACCAGGAGAAGACTATTTTGAAAATTTACCACTGGAATGACTGGCTCGATAACCGAGCCAGTCATTCCAGTCGTAAATTTTCAAAAAATATTCTTCTCTTGGCCTACAAATAAACATTCGCTATACAAAGACGTGAATCCTATTGGTTCTTTAATACCACTTGTATGGTCAAGCCGGCCAAAAAGAACTCTACAGTTGTGCTGAGAAATGTCAATTTGCAGGACGACAGAATGCTATTTTCGCAAATTTCACTGGTAAATGTACACAAAATTGTCTTCTCGGGGCGTTAAAAAATCACAATTCTCTTGAAAAATCTTGACCATGTAATAATTCATAATAATATGCCAAATAGGCATCAGATTGCATTTCACAGCATCTAGATTTCAAAATCAAACACTTAAGGGTTCCAGCCAAGGACCCCGCACCAGCTTACGCCGGAACTGCCCGTCACTCAGTCTGTTTCTTTCTGAGAGTGTTGACTATGCGCGACAAAATGCAGTTGTCATCTACAAGGTCTGTGGCACCAAGGAACTAACTACGTGAACAAAGGATGCTAACTTTCTCTCTCCCTTCCTTGTTTTCTTCACATGATCCCCTCGAGATCACCATGATGGTAATAATGGTCTCACCCGTTTTCACATGGAATGTGTCAGTTAAATTCCCATCGTCAACAATGCTGTGTGTGCATGTTTATCGGCTAGTACTAATAGTTGGTGAAGTCGTATTCCCCGATTAAACAGTGACCGGTTACTTCAGGAAAGAGTCTTTGAATCAAATATAGACATGTATGTGATGTACTTTGTGATACAGCAGGAGACGTGATCTCATGACGTATATCTGCTAGATCTGCTTGGAGTGCGGTATAAACCTCCGCAATTGCTTTCAATGTAATATTGCCCTGAGTCACTTATCTGCTGTACTTTTTCATTTATATGTTGCTAAAGCACGCTGGAATGGACGCTTCCTGTTTTAGCTATGCCTCGCCCATCTCTAGCTAAGCTCCACCCACACATCGCTCGTGTTGGGATCGATCGATCCTGAACACACTGACTATCAATTTAAAAAAAAACTACACAGGTAAGCTGTTGAATATTTTGAAACTAATTTGACCGGGTGCTGTTGCTTCCTTCAAAATATTCCACATAATGTTTATTAAATAGCAAAGAATTACAAAAACATACAATTTATACAACGTGTCGGACTCTGAGATTTGATGACGGTCTATATGGAACCCTTTGTGACGTAATGATTGTGACGTCATCATACACGCCCTGAGCTGATTATGACGTCATATGAGGTCAGATGATGGATGGATACTCTGGAAAGGTGAATTGTCTCTTGAGCGATGGCAACGCACCCTCCGCATAATTACCGTGCTAAATGTTGGCTTCATATTGAATTTACCTGAAAATAATACTGCTTGCTGTTAAGACTGTCCTGTAAAAGAAAAAGACTTACCTGTAAAAGAAAAAACTTACCTGTAAAAGAAAGACTTACCTGTAAAAGAAAAATAATCATTTTATTGTTTGTTGGTTCATTTTGCTCTTTTACTCTCTTTCTGAGACAAACCTTCACATAAATTGACTGTCAATGGGCTATGGAATGAGACAACAGACATGATGTTTGTAAGAAATATGTATTTTTTTATATGTTATAGGGAAAACCCAGCATTCTGAGGGGCAGCACATCTACATTTTGGGAACATCCAGGCAAATAATTACAGAAAACGAATCATTTTTATTTTAACTTGAAGAAAGTTTCAAAATATTGAGCCATTTGTTACACTTCCTGTTGAATTTACCCAAATTATCTACCAGCATTCTGAGGGGGGGATGAGATTTTCATGTGTCACGTTCAACCCTTAAACGAAATAACAAAAAACGTTCATGTTAACCCCATATGCAATCTAAGTTAATAAACAACCTTCGTCATAGTCCAGACGCTTCATTTCTAACATTTATCACATGTCATTTTTAAAAAGCACCCGCATGCTAAGGGGTGCCTACCTACACGCCTTTCTGTTCTATTGGCATTGCCGTTGCTGGGTAATATGGGTTGGAGGGGCGGCGGGGTGGTGTGAGATGGGGTTGTAGTGTTTAGGAAGAGTATTATCATAACCAGCATGTGTTTTTGTGAAGTGTTGTGGTAGGCCTAGGCCTACAGAACGTTAACTGCGATATGTCGCCTACAATTTTGGCTACAACCGGCCGCGCCTAGCACTTGGTTATAGGTCTATGTCTATATTCAGTGTTGTTACTTCATGTATAGATGGGATTTGCCATTTAAAGCTGTGAAAATAGCCCCGCATAGCATATACCAAGGCTGTTTGGACGTGGGACCCCTGTGCAGTTTCAGTTTTCGGATTCTGTATATTTCGTATTGTTTTCTGGAATGAAGAACTGAGTTTCTTCACCCACGTGCGTGCGTCCGCATATGCGTGCGTGCGTGCTTGCTTGCGTGCGTGTGGGTGGTGCGGATGGGCGGGTGGGCGTGTCAGTGCGAGCAGTCTATTTCCCCACCTATCTGAGTTGCTAGCGAATTGCAATTATACACCTTTCACACATTGACGTCATTACGCCGGGATTCCCCTAAATCAACGCTCGAACCACAACCGCTGGTTAGTATAGCCGCCAACAAGCAGCCGACTCGCATTAAGTTACCATTTCACTACTGTTCCTATGATAAACTAAAATCGCTATATTATTTAAGTCATAACATCATTAGAAAGGCAATCAATTGCCTAAACATAAATATTTTTATGTTTTTGTAAAACTTTCACTGAGTTATTCGCGTATATAAAATACACCACTTTACCTAGATTCGTTAAATGAAGTGGACAATAGGGGCTATTAGATGATGTATGACTTCAATAATATTATGAAATTAGTTCTTCATATAAACTGTTTAAACTGCGTTGTATCTGATTCGAATAGTAAAATAATGCTGTTTGCGCGTCGACTATGACAATTACCAGCCAGAAGTGGTATGCGCAATGTATAAGAAGGTATTTTCCAAAAATACGCTAATGAGGGAAAGGTCTATCCCATGGCACGGCTGCTTGGGTTTGTGTTTACTTCACTTCCATAGTAAGTAGACTATGCTATTTCTACAGAGGTCATATCACCATTATTACGGGGTAATAAGGTAAAGTAATGGGTAGTTACATAGAAATACATAAATGTTTACAGTAAGATTTGATTTGTTATTTGGCTGATAATCTATGGCACTCACCTTGTCATTGCGCAGTAATACCATTACAAGTTAGGAAAATATTGCAAAGGTCTTCACCGTGCTTTGCTCTATCTAAGCTTGGCCGAATCTATGCGTTCATTCCGATTTAGCTCAGCATCGTGCAGGCAATCTTCGCGTACGATTCCAGTCTCTGCAGTAACAGAGCGCTAAATTTAGAAATGCATATCTGTTATATATCAGGGGAAATAACTCTTATGAAACCCAGTATATTGTAAGAATTGTCGGCCATAGACAATAGAATATCCGTGAGTGCAAGAACACGCGCACTGGCCATATATGGTAGGCCTATACTTTCTGTGGCAAGAACATTTTCCCTATGTTTTGTTAAATCGAACATGAGACTGTTTTCAAGTACCCTTCCAATGAGTCTTATTACTTTATTATCCGTCGTTGATACCAGTCAAATTAGTTTTAAAATTTTTAGTGCAATTACGCATATCTTTGTTTTAGCATCTGTAATTGTGACAATAGTATTTAACCATTGGAATCTCAGTGTCTCAGTTTCAAAATATCTACACAGGATTGGAAAATTGATCAATATTTCATGACTAACTTAACTGTGGCAACAACAGCTCAAAGTCACAAATAGTCAACAGAATACTCCTTAGGGCCTAGATCAAAAGAATTTGTCATTTCTGATCTGTAAGTGGCAAATGGTTAACGCGATGAAAGCGGATATTTCAAAAGTACGTGTAAGCTACGGTTCCACGCGTCCGCATTCCGTGTACGCAATCCGTGTACGCATTCCCTTAACGCATCAGTCATCCGTTTTCCCCGATTCCACGTATGTGGTTAAGATCCACCAATCGAACACGATTTTGCAACCTTATATATAGACATGTATATATATACCGTTTAAGAAAATTCAGATATTTAGGCGTGATAAGTTAAATAAATCGTTCATTTTACCTTGATCTCAAAAGATGTAATGATGCCTACCACACTATCAAAAATTCGTGAATATAGGTCTATGTTGACGTCATAAACGTAAAACCCGCTCCGTGTTCTCCTTTACGTACGCGAATAAGCTCTCCGAAGCATTTGCAAACGGATTGCGGATCCGCAATAGAAAACGGATAATGTCTGCGGACATGTGGAATAGCTAATACAGAAATAGTAGTATAGCGCACAATCCGTTAGAGGAGTCCTTTTGCAGCGTATGCGGATCCGCAAACGGGCACCTGGAATCGCGGCCTGGGCCGGGTTTCCACGTGTACGTAATGCATCCTCCGTCATCCGCAGTGAGTTTGCCTTTCGTAATCCGTCATATGTTTTTCTGTTTCCATGTATGCGCCTATGTATGTCTTTATCGTACGTCAAACATTCTCATTCGTCTGTTGGGGTTTGAAGAGTACACATCTGTACATCTCTTATGACTGTAAATGGCACATTCTGTTACAACATATGTATGAACACAAAATTGGGTGTTTCCTGGTCTGCTATCATAATGCAAATCCTAACTGGAGATCATAGTCTTGATGAAGATGTCCCAAAATAGGCTCACGTGAGATTTGTTTGCTAAAATTAATTTTTAAACTTAAAAGGCATCTATCTTCATAAGCTCAGTAAACAGCGTATTTCAAACATGCGTTCTGTGTCTTGATTTTCAATTTCTTGATCTGATCACAAAGTGAAATAGAAGGCTAGAGGGTTCTACCAATCTAGTATTTACAAACTCTTCATACTGAGTCTGACGCTATTCTTTATTGTTTCTATTTAACATGTCATTCTCAGCATGATCTGCATGGTACAGCATCACAGCATTGTTGGCATGTCGTGTAGTTATTGATCCTGATAGCTGGCAGTGTGTACGTGTTGGCATGAGCTAGAACAAGATGAGTAACCGTTCTGGAACCGTTTGAAAATATGAGTTATTTCTGGAGGTGAAGAAGTAACTGATTCCACGCTGATTCTTTTTGTGTTATTCCCCTAATGCTCCAAGCAACTGTCAGTTCTCTAATGCTTTTCTCTAATGTCTGATCGACAAACAGATTGATAAATGTTATGCTCGTTCTTTTGACAGAGAAGCCGCCACTTTTGAGTCGTGTCCATATTTCTGGGAATTTTATTTTGATCTCATACATTTACGCAAGATGTAGTCGCATTAATCACGCATAATTATACAGATCGTGGGCCGAGATGTATTTTATCTGATCGTTGATGACTGCTAAACATTGCTCTCAGTCGCATTGTCTTGATTCACTCTGCTGGCTATTTGTTATATTTTCATCAATGATATCAGAAAGATATGTGCATAAATCATCCAACACTGGCACAGTCTTCATTACGCTGGTGACGCTGATATTGTTCAACCAGTGGACGTGTTGGTGATTGACCAAAGAGTTGTTCATACCTCGTGAAGTAACATGCTAACACATTGATTATATGATACTCCCCACCGCGTCTGGATGTCGTAGGATGCTGATGGACATGTTATCGTGGCTGGTCTAACAGACGTGGTGGCAGACGGGGCTTTCATGTATCGATTCCATGCACTCTTTAGCATAACCATATCAAACGTAGTCAAATTTCCAGCAAGTCAAGTGTATTTGCCTACGCCATACTGTGCTCGTTCCTGTGCAGAGTCTATCAATTTGAGGGTTAAAACCGCTGATGGGTATTTCCCAAAAGTATGATTCGCTTGAGAATATACATATTTGGGATTCCAAATCACGAGTTAGTATGTTGGCGTAAACATGAATGAAGAAACTAGTGACAAACGCTTTGTTGGCTCTTGTTGCGCGACAGCACTGCTATATGGCCCATGTGTCCAGCTGCAACAAAGGAGAGAATTAGTAGTTCCCGTAGATTGAGACCGTTTCACTTACGTTTAACATGCTTAAAATAGGTTACAATAAGATATTAGAGTTACAATAAGATGTTATAGTACCGTATTGAAGTCTTTAGTAAATAGATTAGCCACTGTCGCAAACTTGTATGGCCAAAGATGCGGTGAAAGGTAACCGTGTCAGACATGTTTCTTTTTAAATTAGGACTTGATATCATATACACAAAGGTTATCAGTACTGAATAACTAATTCACCTTTCCAGTATACCCACCGATCATATGACGTCATAATCAATTATGCTGCCATAGGCAGCAACAGCACCCAGTCAAATTAGTTACAAAATATTCAACAGCTTCCCTGTATAGTTTTCAGGAAATTGATAGCTAGGGCATTCGGGGATCGATCAATCCCAAACACGGCGACGCGTGGGTGGAGCTTAGCTACTGATGGGCGGGGCATAGCTAAAAAATGGAAGGTCCATTCTTTCTAAGTCTTTCTATACGTGTTATCAACACTGAACTCTGCAGGTCAAATTCATTAGGCGAATGTTATACTGGACATCGCAAGCTTTCAATTGATATGCAGCGCGGGTATATTTTAAGAAGCTATGGGTCACGACCTTGAATAACCTCAAATGAGCTCATAAAATCTTTAAATCTAAATAATAAAATTGCCACCACTCTTTTTCGCTCTAGTGACACCCTGGCGATGCCATGTAAACAAAGAAATGAGTTTTGGCAGAGAAATACGCGCACTATCAGACTATCAGCTCACGGATATTACACTTATTATGGCATCATAATCAGGTATGAACCAAATACCAATTTCTTTGCTACAGCGCTATCAAATAATTCACCTTTCCAGAGTATCCATTTATCATCCGACGTTATATGACGTCATAATCAGATAAGCGGGTGTAGAATGATGTCATAATCATTATGTCATTGTTAATCCAATTTGGCCAGTCTTAACTCTTAATAGTCCGAAACATTGTACGAACTGTATGTCTCTACTATTTAATAAACATGCTGTTGAATATTTTGAAACTAATTTGACTGGACGGTGTTGCTGCCAAAATAGTCAAAAGCTTACCTGTATAGTTTTCTGGAAATTGATAGTCAGGTAGTTCAGCGGTCGATCGATCCCAACACGAGCGAGGTGTGGGTGGAGCTTATCTAGAGATGGGCGGGCATAGTTAACAATGGAAAGGTTCATTATAGGCCCTAATTATAGAAATCTAATACTAAGCATTCGATGCTAAAGAATATAGGATTCACTTAAAAATCTGATGACATATAAATAATATTTAAATTATTATTGTTACACGCATGTATTTTAAATAGCAACTGAAATGCTTGGTCCTACAACTGTCAAAGCTGACCTGGCGATTGTCAAGGATTTCAATTTTATTGCGATGGACGTAGGAGGTTGATCCTAACAACAAATAAATTGTAGATATTTTAACGAGGCAAATTCCCTACCAACACAGAGGGCTTACTTAAATTGATTGGTCATGCCTCAGAGCATCTTATTCATAGTTACAAAATACGCAAAATTAATTACATATATGCCTATATGTTGTCATGTTGTTTATGGTCATTCATAGAACGCACATCACTGCATCTTACCATACAAGATATCAGTTTCGCAGAGCTCTTCAAAAGAAAAAGAAAATGTCACTATCGAGGCTTTTAGTTAAAGAAACTTCAAGAATTAAAAGATGATCAAGATATGCACTTACCTGTACATAGGTCTATGCGAGCGCTACTTGTGTAAATCTGGGGGCAGACGTGTACGTTTTTACTATCCGTATCCGTATCAGTAGCCAGTACGCATATCCGTAAGATTCGCTTTTGTTAATCCGTGTCGTGCACATACCTGTCCGTGTCCGCATTAGCGTCAGCACACGTTTTCTGCCAGGATCCACGAATTTCGATCTTGGAGAGATTTTCACGGAATCGGATGAGCGTATGGGAGATGAATTCCAGGCGTCACGTCATTAATAAGAATTCTCCTCTCAAGTGAAAACACGTGTTTCTGGTAAGGCCTAATCAAGGTATGCGTAATATATTGATTAAAATAAATTTTTATACAAGAGCCATCAGAAGACGGCATACCGCCCGGCCCGGATCCAAACGTTTCAGATAAACATACATCAAGGGTGGACATACATGTAACGTTAATTGTAAAGGACAATATTTTAGAAAAACTAATCAATGAAAAATAAAATCCTGACACTGCATCTCGCCGTAGATAGATTTGTAAGTGCCGGTTCAATTCCAATCAACTGTTATCACCGGACAAGAGAATTTTGGTGAATTTTAAGTTTTCAAGGGAGACAACTCAGGAAAATATGGATAAATTTCTTCAAAATGGATTCATAGCACTGCTTCTTCAAGTAATATATTCAGTGACAAAGGAATTGAGAGCATAGGTTCAAAATTCTTCAAGATCTCGCATGAACAAGACAATTTTGATGAATTTTAAGTATTTTAGGGGAGATAGCGACCACAGAGCCCCCCCCCCCCCCCTCCCTAGGGTTGGTCTGTCGTTTTATTAACCACTCCCGGTTTCTGGATGGAGTAGACTCCTTTAATGTCAATCAAACAGAGACTTCTGGAATCATAGCTAAACTGTAGGAATTGTGTTGACATCTTGAAATGATTGTCAGACATGGACAGAATGACATACATACATATATTCTACACAGACGCATGGATGCACAGGCATACGTATAGCACATGTACATCCTCAAGTGATAATGAGAACCCGTGCCAAGTTTCAAAAGAATCACAGCTAAATTGTAGTTGACAAGAAATAATTGATACTGCAGTTTATGTGTCAGCTTAAAGGTATTTAAAGGGGGATAACTCTGTAATGAACATTTTTTCGGCTGCGAAAAAGCACATGCACATCTTCAGATGGTAATGACTAGATTTACCAGCTTTCAAAAGAATTGTAACTAGACTGTAGGAGGAGTTGTGTTGACAAGGATGGACCGACAGACGAACATATATTTGGGACAGACGGATAGACGTACACGTATACGGATAGCAGATGCACATCTTCATGTTGTAATTATAACACTTACAAGTTTCAAAAGAATCGCAGCTAAACTGTAGGAGTCGCGTTGACAAGAAATGATTGGCAATGCAGTTTATGTATCGGCTTTAAGATATTTAAAGGGTGGTAACTCTGTAATGAATAATTTTTTGGCCGCAAAAAACACATGCACATTCGCACATGATATTGATAATGTGGACGAAATTTTCAGTTAATCCATTGAGACCTCTAGGAGGCGTTGCGTTGAGAAGAAATGATTGTCAGAGATGGACGGACTGACAGACGGACACATATATTTTGGACAGACGGATGGGCGTACAGGTATACGGATAGCACATGAACACCTTCACGTAGTAATGATAACACTTACCAAGTTTCAAAAGAATTGCAGCTAAACTGTAGGAGGGGTTGCGTTGACAAGAAATGATTGGCAATGCAGTTTATGTATCAGCTTTAAGATATTTAAAGGGGGATAACTGTAATGAACAATATTTTGGCCGCGAAAAAGCACATGTACATCTGCACATGATACTGATAATGTGGACCAAATTGTATGTTAATCCATTGAGACCTCTAGGAGGAGATGCGTTGAAAAGAAATGATTGTCAGAGATTGATGGACCGATAGACGGACATACATACATTTTGGACAGACGGGTGGACGTACAGGTATACGGATAGCACATGCACACCTTCACGTGTTAATGATAATACTTAACAAGTTTCAAAAGAATCGGAGCTAAACTGTAGGAGTTGCGTTGACAAGAAATGATTGGCAATGCAGTTTATGTATCGGCTTTAAGATATTTGAATGGGGATGACTCTGTAATGAACAATTTTTTGGCCGCGGATAAAGCACATGCACATCTGCACATGATGCTGATAATGTGGATATAATTTTAAGTTAATCCATTGAGAACTCTAGGAGAAGTTGCGTTGCCAAGATGGGGACACGGACGGACGGACGGGTGGAAGGACATGCTGATCGCTATATCGCCCCCCCCCCCCCCCCCCCGTCTTCCAGACCGGGGTGGGGGTGGGGTGTGATAAATATATGTAGATCAAAACTGAGTGCGACGTTCTATACATTGAATGTAATGTTGCATTCTGTATGTGCATAATATTACTAAATGGAACAGTTATTGTTTGTATTCAAAGGAATATATTTTCGATATTTTATTAGCTCACCTGACACAAAGGGCTTGTGAACTGTGCTATGGCGAGTATCCGTTGTCAATCCATCCATCCATCCATCCAGCTATCCATCCATTCATCCATCGATCAGTCCATCGATTCATCTATGTATTAACTAATTAAAACAGGACTCCACATTAACCAATTTGCCAATTTTAAGCACCATATTACCTATTAGGTTAATCTTCCTATCTTGTATACAGTCATCAGATTGGTCAATCTTTCCAGTGGCTATATTGGACGTTGCGAAATATCTCTCTTACGTGCGTGCGTGAGTGCGTGCGTACGTGCAAAACCTACTCTTCCTACCCAGTTTGGCCGATTTTAACAAATATTTCCGAGAACCGTTCTGGCAATGTGAGTAGTTCGATTTAATGTACAAAAGATTTGATTGCCCATTTTTGCTTTTCATAAGTTTCCTGTTATTCCTGTGAAAAACTACCCTTTATGAAATGATAGGTCTATTTGAACAGAAATCTGACTTGGATGAGAACTCGCTATTTGTCAACTAACTTTCATACTGGTGGATCTTTGTTGTCATAACCATGGATAAACAGCACGCCGCTTTACGAACCGTTTTACGAACTGTTATCATAATGGACCTTTCCATTTTAGCTATGCCCCGCCCATCACTAGCTAAGCTCCACCACACCTCGCCGTGTTGGGATTGATCGATCCCCAAATGCCCTAGCTATCAATTTCCTGAAAAATATACAAGGAAGCTGTTGAATATTTTGTAACTAATTTGACTGGGTGCTGTTGCTGCCTATGCAGCAACAGCGCCCAGTCAAATTAGTTTCAAAATATTCAGCATAATACTTATTAAGTAGTAAAAGCAAACAACTTGTACAACAACGCATAGACCGTCATCAAATATGCGTTCGTGACGTACTTATCGACGTCATTCATGTCGTCATTCATTATGATGTCATTGTACCCATCACGCAGTTCATTATGACGTCATATGATAGGTGGGCACTCTGGAGAGGTGAATTAAACAACGTGTACTTCATACTTCCAACTTCGAGTACATTTTGATGATTCACAGGAAAAAGAAGAAGCTAACGCAACTCTGCATGATGACACAGATGGTATGATACAGATGGGGACAGGTCAAGGTATGGTTGTAGTTCAGTCGTTAAATGTTACTCTGCGTACAGCATTGTACTGCCACCGGACTTCTCCAACACCAGTAAAGTAATTCTGAAATCTTTCTCTGATCTCTCCAGCATCAGTAGCCTACTGCCTCTATTTCCACACCTTACTAAATTCTGAAGACCACATGGTTCCTCATCTTCCTGCAAATCTGCAACCAAAGATGTCACCAGCATTGGGGTGGACATGGACTGCATGAAATTGTGCAGCACAGAAGTTGCTTTCACAATGCTATGCACAACATTTGTGAATACCTCCAGAATGGTATGGAACACCATCCATTTGGCTGCTAATAATCCAAACCCATTTTCCACAATTCGCCGAGCCCTAGAAAGGCGATAATTGAAGATACGCTCGCCTTCAGACAGCACTTTTTTACCTCCTGGATATGGCCTCATTAAATACGGAAGAAGCGGAAATGTCTCATCACCGACCATGACATAAGGCATATGTCATATATCCTCAGCTACTTGTAGTGGTTCATCTGGTGGAATATTGAGAGCATTTGCCCTCAATGCCTTACCTAGAGGTGAATGTGAATAAACCCCACCATCACAGTTTCTACCATAGGCCCCGACATCAATGTTGATAAACTTATAATCACTACCAGCCACGGCCATCAACACAATCGAGAGTGTCTCCTTGTAATTGAAATGTAACGATCCTGTATTAGATGGCGATTTTATGACAACATGTTTTCCGTTTTCCTTCTACGCCTCCTATACAATGGGGGAAATTCTAAAGCACTTCAAAGTTTCTAGCAATGAGTCTCCAATCATCTTGATCTTTTGGCATGGCATCAACCAATCTATCCCAGATAACTTTACACACTTGAGGAATGGACCTTTCTACTGTATCCATCTATAATATGACGTCATAATCAACTACGTGACGTGTAAAATGACATCACAATCAATGGCGTCATTTTGACGTAGATAAGTAAGTCACGAACGCATATTTGAAGACGGACTATGCGTTGTTGTACGAATTGTATGTTTTTACTATTTAATAAATATCCCGATGAATATTTTGAAACCAATTTGACTGGGCGCAACAGCACCCAGTCAAATTAGTTACAAAATATTCAACAACTTACATGTATAGTTTTCAGGAAATCGATAGTCAGGGCATTCGAGGATCTCTCAATCCCAACACAAGGGACGTGTGGGTGGAGCTTAGCTAGAGGTGGGCGGGGCATAGCAAAAACTGGAAAGGTCTATTATCTCAGCAATAGTTGATGCTCCTACACGGTAACCGAAAGACAGTGATTTATAACTGGTTCCTGTAGCCAGAAATCTGTAAAATACTAAATAAATATACGCTTGTGAGGTTCAGTGCAAAAACGAGATAAACGCCATGTGGGTACTTTTGAAAATCTTGCTACTAATATATTCTTAGATATATTGCCTAATATTAGCCGTTAGTTTTTTCTATTGTATTTGAGTGCTTCGTTTGCCTTTGATACTTTTATATCCCCAGTGCTTGTGGTGTCGGATGTGCAGCCTGCAGCTTCAGCAGTAGAATAAGAAGCAACATCTAGTGGATTGTCAAAGAAACGTACAGCACCATCATCAGAGGAGATGGAAAGAGAAAGAAGCAGGACAATTCACCTTACCATTTTTAGCTATGCCCCGACCATCTCCAGCTAAGCTCCACCCACACCTTGCTCGTGTTCTGATCGATCTATCTCTGAACTCCCTGACTATCCATTTCCAGAAAACTATACAGGTAAGCTATTGAATATTTTGGAACTAATTTGACTGAGCGCCGTTGCTTCCTATGGCAGCCACAGCGTCCAGTCAAAGTAGTTCCAAAATATTCAACAGCGTATTTATTAAATAGTAGAGACATACAATTCGTACAATGTGTCGGTCTATTAAAAGTTAAAGACTGGCCAAATCGTATTAATAATGAGATAATGATTACGACGTCATCATACACGTGCTTAGCTGATTATGACATCATATGACGTCAGAGGATAGATGGATACTCTGGAAATGTGAATTGGCAGGCCATAGGGGATGCGGTAAAGAAGATCATAATTAACAGGTCCGAAAGGGAAAAACAAGTGGTGAACGTGAGTCAGAAGAACATTTCACAGAACTGTGTGCTATCAACCTGAGAAAACTACCAGAAACATTAAGACATTCTCTCCATTTTGACTAAATGACAAGAAGTTTGACCTTTCCGACTTCATTACCTACTGGATACTGATGAAAATGTACTGGCATGCATGTGTGCGTGCGGGCGTGCATGCCTGTGCGCGTGCGTGAGTGCGTGCGTGCGCGCGCGCGCGCGTGTGCATTTGTACAGGATGCGGGTACGGACGGACTGCGGATACGGATACGGGCAGTACGTGCAGGTCTGTCCCCAGCTGTAGAATGGCATACACTTTAATGGGTAAAAAATGCGTATGATTGACGGATCATAAGCACATACATGGAAAAGGAAAAACCCGATGACGGATCCGCAAATGGATTGCGTATGCGGATTGCATATATAGCCAATGCAAAACCGGCTTACGGCGATCTGTTATATGATTTTTTTTTTTTGATTTATTGATTCCACATTAGGCCATAGGCCCTTGAGTGTACAGAGTATAAACCTACGATGACGGTCAGCTATTATATACGTTCATAAACAATAAATTAATAAATGCATTGATTATCCCTAAAGTCGAAATATGTACACTATACAATAGATTATGCCTGATTATCGATTTCCAGAAAGCTATTCAGATGACCTGTTGGGTATCTTGAGGCTAAGTTGACTGGGCGCCGGTGCTGCCTAAGGCAGCAACAGCGCCCAGTCAAACCAGCCTCAAATCATCCAACAGCATGTCTATTAAATAGCAAAGAATTACAAAGACATACAATTTATACAACGTGTCAGACTCTTTGAAATTTGATGACTGTCTATATGGAACCCTTTGTGACGTAATGATTGTGACGTCATCATACACGCGCGGCACTGATTATGACGTCATACTAGGTCAGATGATGAATGGATACTTTGGAAAGGTGAATTCGAACGTCTCAGACTATTAATCGTTTAAGACTAACTATATCGAGGCATTCATGGCGTCATGATTGTGACGTCATCTTACAGATCACGTAGCTGATTATGATGTCATATGATCAAGGGATATACTTGGAAGGGTCCATTTTATCACATATATATATATATATATATATATATATATATATATATATATATATATATATATATATATATATATATATATATATATATATATATACACCTGTGCAAAAGTTAAGCACCACCCTATTTTTACGCACATGCGAGGGTATATTCATGTGCTATGAAGAAAGCAATAGCATAAACATTTATGTACCCATCCATCTTGGTGCAAGAGGTAATAATGCAACTAGAGGAATGCTGATTATGATGGTGGGGAAACACTGTATGTTTTTGTTTGAACTTGAAAACGAGGCCTGAATATGGTTACGTTGACACAACTGACAACTATTGCCCTACAGTTGACACACGTGGCTAGATTGTCATTAATGGTGTCTGAAAACGAAGTTTAACATCTGTGCACGAGTTTGAGACTGTCATTATTAATACCGGGTATATCCACCTTGTGCCTGGATGACGGCCTGGACACGACGCCTCATGCTGGTCACCAACCGACTGATACGCCATTGTGGTATTCGTTGCCATTCAAGATGGAGTGCGTCTGTTAATTCCTGTAGGTTCTGCACAGGAGGATCCCTCCTTCTCACCATGTTTCCCAGAATGTCCCAGATATGCTCAATAGGGTTCATGTCAGGGCTCCTTGCTGGCCATGGTAGGGTTTCGATGGCATTCTGGCGGAGGTATTCATGCACAGCTCTAGCACGATGTGGTCGGGCGTTGTCATCCATGAATATAGGGTGGGTTCCAGGTGCATGATTTACAAAATGAGGGACCACAACTCTATCCAGTATGGAATCTTGATATCTTTGTCCATTTAGTGTTCCAGGTACAGTCAACAGATCCAGCTTACAATCAAATGAGATGCACCCCCATATCATAACGGAACCTCCACCAAATGGAACTTTTTCCATGATGTTACGTTGGTCGTACGCCGTGCGTTTGGACCTCCATACACGAGTTCGACCATCTGTGGCATGAAGCAGGAACCGACTTTCATCGGACCAGTGTACCCGTCTCCAGGATCTCATGTTCCAGTGTCTTCTTTCGTTGCACCACCTCAGACGCTCCTCTTTGTGGTGTGCAGTGAGGAGAGGACGTCTGACAGGTCTCCTAGCTTTCATGCCAGCAGCATACAGTCTCCTTTTGACGGTAGACATTGACACTCTATTGCGCGTTTCCCATTGCTGGCTGAGCACTCTGCTGTTGGTGAATGGAGATCTCCTAACAAGGCGTACTAGGGCTCGATCATCACGGGCAGTAGTCTTCTTCGGTCTTCCAGATCTAGGCCTGTCCTTCACCTCGTTAGTTTGCCCATGTTTTGCAATCAAACGACTGATTACAGTATGGTTAATGTTCAGCTGTCTGCCAATCTCTCTGCATGACATACCAGTGGTATGCATGCCTATGATTTGCCATTTCACACGATCACTTAACCTTCGTCTTGCCATAGCGGTTCACAATCAAGAGCTAATTCTCTCTGTACAAATAAACCACGGTCATGAACACAAAATTCCTAATCTTGTCGCCTAAAACTGTGTGTAATGTTCTACACCTCAAACTGGACTTTTACATAACTGAACACGTGTGCTGTTTCCCGCCACGCACAGACATCAAGCGGCGTGAAGTCATGCATGCATGTGCATTTCGTACTTGGAATTATGTCAGCTAACGCGGGGACAAAAAGTATGGCAGCCTAGTTGTACCATCATGTTTCTACGTTCTATTGTTTTTGCTGGTGCTTAACTTTTGCACAGGTGTATATATATATATATATATATATTTATATATATATATATATATATATATATATATATATATATATATATATATATATATATATATATATATATATATATATATATATATATATATATATATAGATATATATAGATATATATAGATATATATATATATACATATAGACGTGTGCGTGCGTACGTGCGTGCGTGTATGCGTGTGTGCGTGTGTGTGTGTGTAGATCTTAAAGGTGCATATCCACAGCTGAATGCCCAAAAATAAAACTGCTAAAACGACATGCTCCTAGAGGCCTAAAATGCGCACCAAGATGCAATGAAACGAAATAAATCCCAGCACGTGATGACTTGACCACGCATATTAATTAATTTAACTTCTTTACGCTGCCAAATTGAATTAGAGGCACGAGTCTCCCATCCAAATTCACAACTAACCTTACGAAATGTATTTTTATGGAATCAAATCATCATGCGCCATGACTCACCCCGCCCCACTACATCGAGGCACACAATCCAAGCCCCCAAAAGCACATAATCACAACAATTCCATTCTCAAGCATTCTGGCGCGAGCATGCACCTTTAATTACTGTAAGTTGTATTGATTGTCTCGCGTAATTTATGATGATTTGCCTAAACCGGCAAAAATGCTAAAAAAAATATCATATCATATCATATCTAGGATAAAACAAATGGCCTAACGCTCACCCGGGACATAGGACCCTCAGATTCAGCATAGCAAGATATTTACCGAACAACGTTGATTGTGAACCTATTTGAGAGCCTACGACCACATACTTCTTGTAGCAAAGTTTGATAAATGTGCAAATGTGTTTTGACAGTTTCCGATGATTGCTTCCTAAAATGTAAGATTTTCACCAAAATTGCGCAATCAACCTATTACCGAGCACCATTATGTATATAATTTAGGGAGACTACGGTGTCTTGCTGAGGAAGCACTCATTCTACGAGTTCAGCCCTCTTCAAAATTGCGTTGTAAGTAAATGCCGCGAGTCCCTTCAGAAGCTGATCATTTGTGGAAATTAATAATTCTAAACTAAAATAAAATGGTACTCGTCTTCCAGATCGTCGCATGAGGAGCATATTCTCTCAATCAACGGTGTTGCTAAAGGCTTATGCCATCGACCCGTTTCTACATGTAACTTATGCGAACCCGTTCGAAGCTGGCACAACGCCTGTCTGTTTGGCAATTCTAACTTTGTCTAAATAATGTTTATATGATAAATCCAGCGAAATATGTTTATATAACCTACATTTACTGCTATTTTCTAATTGCCCCTTCCATTCTTGGGTGAAATTATCCATAGTCCTTTGCTTGTACAGAATAATAAAATGTCCCCTATCGAGATCCTCGCCTTGCGTTTCCCATACATAATTAAATCCGCGAGTACATAACAAATCTCGGATTTTTCTGACCCAGTTATTACAGTAATTATTATTAAACGAGTCATTATACATTGCTTTATAAAGACATTTTACTAATTTGTGATCGTCAGATTCCAGGATCTTGAACCAATATTTTAAAATTCTTACTTCTCTCATCAGGTACAGAGACACCCTCCCCAACTCCCCATATATAATTCAATTTGGGGTACTTTGCTTTACTTTTAAAATCTGTTTACAAAACCTAAGATGACACTTTTCGACTTCGTAACCTCGGTGGAACCACCCTACCTCACTACCATAAGATAAAATTGGTGTCACCAGTTTGTCAAACAGTTTACAGTTTGATCTGGCTTTAACCCTACAAACTTGCTACATGATTGTTGTACTGAAAATACAGCCTTTTGCCCTTGCTCCTCTAAAGTTCTCTGAGCCTCCGTAAAGGAACCTGTGGTACTAAATAAAATTCCTAAGTATTTAAAATGTTTCACTATTTCTAATTCAGACCCGTCAAGGTACCACTTATCCCCATCTCCGAGTCTACCCCCGCGCCTGAAAACCATGACCTTTGTTTTGTCAATATTCACGGTTAAACACCATCGCTTACAATAATCTGCTAGAATATCTAACTCTCTCTCTGCAAACTGCGCCTACTTTCTGCCATTAATATTATATCGTCGGCATATAGTGTTAGAAATAATTTTAGCATATATATATATATATATATCCACCCCGTTCCCTCCCTTTCTATACAGCTCATCTTCAAGATCGTTTACATACATGGCAAAAAGGAACGGCGACAAACTTTCCCCTTGTCTTACTCCGGTTCGACATGTAAATATTGCGATAAGGTAGAATTTATTCTAACTCGAGTTTTTACGTCATTGTACATTGACATAATAATATTTATCATGTTTCCCGTAACACCTATTTTAACAATTTATACCATAAACAGTCATGCACCACGTAGTCAAACGCCTTTGTATAATCGACAAAGACACAGTACAACTTCCTCCCTTTATATAACAAGTGAGAAATTACACCACTTAGGACATATATATATATTATCTACGGTACTCATACCGGTCCTAAAACCTGCCTGCGCTTCTACGTATTTACCGTTTAATCCGCCCATGTATTTAACCTATTGTTCATAATTTTTGTACAAAATTTACCTAGTGTACTTAACAGCGTTATCCCTCTGTAATTCTTAACATCCATGGTATTTCCCTTTTTGTGCAGAGGGACTAAAATGCCTTCCGACCATATTTTAGGAAAACACCCGCTACTAAAAATACTATTGAACAGTAAATTTATAAAAGGCAAAAGTTCGTTTACAGCATTTTTGACAAATTCGTTTATCAACATGTCAGCTCCGGCGCTCTTACAATTGTTTAATTGACTTACTGCCTTTCTAATCTCGGGATCGGTTATCGTCGTGTTTAACTCGTCAACGGTTGTTCGTCCTTAGTTCTTCCTGGACGTAGTTATTTATATTTGCCCTGTAGGTGGGGCTTAGAATACACCTTCCGTATCCTCTGCGTGTCGTAAGAGGCGACTAAAGGAGGTAAGGGTGAGGTAACTCTGACAGAAACCTCGAGTGCTGAAGACGGAGGTTCCAGGCCGCACGGCGCACTCTAATAAACCATGGATCCACGCACTTAACGCATATGATCATGTCGATAGTGACTTACAGGACTGGCGGTATGATCAGCGAACGAAAAAAAGAAGAAGAAGTTAATTATATCAGGCTCAGCTTGGTAGAAATCGCCAGTAGGATTATTTACCTGTGTGAAAAAGTCGACGAAATCATCGAGATCTATGTTTATTTTACTAATCTTCTTACCGGATTTCAAAATTTTCCAGTATTGTTTACTATCTTTATACTGCGCGTTAAGTAGATTCCTGGTTAAAATTCCAGATTGTTTTATATTGTTCATTTTAACAGACCACTTAAACTCGGTTCTTGATTTTATCATGTTAGTCCGTGACATTTCAGACTTTTCTTTCCGGTACCTATTAAGTGCCTGAAAAAAATGCGTTCCCTTTTCCTCACATTCTATTGAATACTTGAAAACTGACCTTTTTCTATTACTAAATGTGTTATCGCGATATTTATTAACTAGGAATTGTTTATCAGCTGCCGTTTTTATTGCTTTGGTGAATTTATCAACACCCTCTGCAATGGTAATTTCACTTATATTGAGTGGGTCAATTAAAATCGTGGTGATATCTTTGAGTAAATTTTGTACGCACTCGGCTGACAAATTCTTTCTAAATTCGTCTTCCAAATCGGGTTTCCAGCTGTATTTTCTGTCTAAAATTGCATCGCGTAGTTTGATCGGGTTCTTGTAGGTCGCTACAGTATTTACATTGATTTCACACTTAACCACACTGTGGTCTGATAATTCGTTCGGGGCTTCAACTTTAAGGTCTTTTATCATACCTAAGTTTTGCATAGAGCACAAGAAGTAGTCTATTAGGCTTTCTCCCCTTGCTGTTACGCATGTTATTTCCCCAGCTCCGTAATCACTCCCCACCCTACCATTAACAATCCGCATACCCGAGCCTTTACAAAAATGTAATAATTTATGTCCATTTTTATTTGCCCTACCAGTATCTTTAGAAAATCGTTTTATATTTATATCTTCCACGTATCCTCCATCAAGCGCTAAATAGCAGGACATATCATTTTCAACAAAGTCTGGTAGGAGTTTAGTTTTAGCATTAAAATCGCCACATATTATAAACATACAATTATTTTCAACATCACGTTTCTTATTTACAAAGTCGGTAAGCCTGTCAAAAACATCATGAACCACTTGTCCAATTCTAGGCGAACCATCTGGAAGGACATAACACACACATAAATACAAATTACTATTGAGGTTGAAGTATTGCTTGTCTAGTTTAATCCATATAATATCATCACATTCCTTCTGTACTAGTGAAATTCCCTTCTCAATACAAGATTTATAGTAAAATATCAATCCGCCTGAGTCCCTTTTTGCGCGCTTATTTCGTTTTCTGTTCAACTCGATGTGATTAGAATGTTCTACATGCATATCTACTAATTCGGATACCCAAGATTCTGTAACTAAAATGATATCACATTCGATTTTTAATTCTTGAAACAGAGCAGATTGAATTTTGCTATGTCTCGATGTTACAAGTCCATTAGCATTCCACAATGCTATACGGAGCACAATGGATTCAGAATATCCTGCGGTGCTATTAATTGTATGGGACATAGCAGTGAAATCATTATTATTATTATTATTATTATTATTATTATTATTATTATTATTATTATTATTATTATTATTATCCCTAGCAGTCGCATTATTAACATTACCAGTAGTTATTGTATCCCTAATACTAGGAATTGTAGTCGCCTCGGCAGTAACGGTAGCAGTAGTAGCAGTATTAGCAGTAATAGTATTAGTAACAGTAGCAGTATCGTTAACGGTAGTGATAGCCGTAGCCGTAGCCGTAGCCGTAGCCGTAGCCGTAGCCGTAGCCGTGGCCGTGGCAGTGGCAGTTGCAGCATCATTGGCATTAACAGTAGTATCGGCATACGCTCTAGCAGCAGTAGTTGTCGTATCAGTAGTGCTGTTACAGTAATTAATATTGTAATAATTGTCACTCTCGTCTGTAGTTCTATTGTAATTATTTTAAATATTGCGATCATTTTCTTTGTGATAACGTACAGTAATTTTATCCCAATTGGATTCAGGTGTAAACGTAGAATTGTTGTTGTTGTTGTTGTTGTTGTTGTTGTTGTTGTTGTTGTTGTTGTCGTTCTCGTTGTCGTCGTAGTCGTCGTCGTCGTCGTCGTCGTCGTCGTCGTTGTTGTTCGACGTGCAATGATTGAACATTATACCACGGTTACAAAAATATGGTGAAGACTTTGTTAAAGCAACGATGTTCTCAAGCTTGTTTGGGTGGTGTATTGTGGGTCCCGCTGAGATTGCAGGGTAGGAAACCGATCCGCCCATGCAGTCTGTTGTTTCGCGTTTCCATTTGGGAGGGGCGGCCATTGTGAGCGGTTCTCGGTCTCCAAAAGCTGTCGATTGTTAAGTCCATCCATTATGTTCATATGGTACACGTGCTGTTGTTGCCGTTCGTTTATCACATGTCCCTGTTCTATTGGTATATTTTCGACAACATTTTCCCCATAAAGGTTGTGTCCTAATATGTGTTTTTCCCACCATGGGGGTTGATTTTGAGTTCGGTCGAATGCGTTTGTTATAAACTCGGGTTGTTGTTGTTGTTGTTGTTGTTGTTGTTGTTGTTGTTGCTGCTGCTGCTGCTGCTGTTGCTGCTGCCGAGATGGTGGTTGTTGTTGTTGTTGTTGTTGTTGTTGTTGTTGTTGCTGCTGCTACTGCTGCTGCTGCTGCTGCTGTTGCTGCTGCCGAGATGGTGGTTGTTGTTGTTGTTGCTGCTGCTGCTGTTGTTGTTGTTGTTGTTGTTGCGGGTGCTGTTGGTGTTGGTGCTGTTGCTGCTGCTATATGTACTTAGCTAATTAGGCCCTTCACTATGCTGATTAATAGACAACATAACGGCCAATTACCGAGTACAATACACGGCATAATACAGCGCGTGCGCAGTCATACAGAGCTTAACCTTTGGAAATGTAATAAGTTGAAAAGCTTTACGATGTATCTATAGCTAATACCAATGAATCCTAGAAAGGTAGATGGACACATACGGACGCACTCACGCACGCACGCACGTACGCACGCACGCACGCACGCACGCACGCACGCACGCACGCACGCAGTATACGGTAGAAGAGAGAGGGAGGAAAAGAATTGGGGTGAGAGAGAGTGTGTGCGTACGTGTGTGTGTGGTGGGAGCGTAAGAAAGTTGGGACTTTGAACTTATATGCCAGTTGTTTGAAACCAGGTTTAAACTTCCTGTTACTCTTCTTCTTTTGTATGTGAAATTAATAAACTTCCTTAAACGCACGCACGTATTAACTAACGAACGCGCATACTTACGCGCATAGAGTAACACATGTACGCGCGTATGTTCGCGCACACGCTTGTACTCACTCACGCACGTACCGTATGTATGCAGTCTCCTATCTTCAGTGTTATAATGCCCTTATTATTACTAATGTCCTAGGTGTCGTAATTTAGCTTATCCTGCATAATTTGTAAATAGTTATGCGCATGTTTATTTTGTTCCGAGTCAATAATTTCGAAACTTAAATTTGGGAGCCGTTCTCTGTTAATGTTATCACGTGTTCCCTCACTGTGACTGGTATATATGCCTAGTCTGCATGTGGGGATATACTTATTCGTGATTTGCTTAGCATATAGGTCTATAATATATAAATAGACAATCGGACTGAGTTTATACATACGCATTAATCCAATTTGCAAACTAGGAAACTAATCAGATTATAATCCTATTTAAACCCATACCGGTGAACTGTCACTTATCAAATTACAGAAATTCACAAACTGGACGTTTCAAAATGCCAGTCGGACAAATAGACCATTCCAATCCACAAGGTAAGTGCCACAAATTTTACTTTTCAAACCACGTACATCAACTTCGTAAATCACTATTTTGGAATTAATTTGACGAGAAATCGCTGATGCTTTTGACAGCGAAGGTTTCCAGTCAAATTAAATTCAAAGTGCTCAATGACCTGTCCGTTTGATTGCCTTAATATTGAGGCACTGAAAGGTCATAGGTAAACGTGTCAAGTCCGGTCAACAAATCTGAAGATGATATTTTATGCATGTGTAAACTCGGTTCTGGCTTCGTTCATTAAGATGTGTGTTGCCTTGAACTATTTTGCAGCTATTCGGTCTCCAGCCAGGGTCCCACAATTCATTGCACTTACTACTGTTTAACGTTAACCGGAACACTGTACATCATGTATAGTTCGTCATCGTTACAATTACCGTGATGGAGGAATTGAAGAATCTGTAACCCACACGCCATCCCAGTCCTTCTACACCCCACACTTGACTGGTATAAGTCTGTCAGTCGGCTGGTCTGTCTATCTATCGGTTTGTCAAATTTTTACACTTCTGAAATTTAGAGGCCTATGTTGCAATGGAAGATTCCAGTTTATCCATCAATTATGACGTTATAATCAACTGCGCGACGTGTATGATGACGTCGTAATCATCTACGTCATGAATTACGTAGCTAGGTTCATCACGAACACGTAACTGATGACGGACCAAGCGTTGTTGTACGAATTGCATTACTTTACTATTTATTAACCATTCTGTTGAATATTTGAAAATTAATTTGACTGGGCGCTGTTGTTGTCACAGGCAGCAACACCACACAGTCAAATTAGTTTCAAAATATTTAACAGCTTACCTGCATAGTTTTCTAGAAATGAATAGTCAGGAAGTTCAGGGATAGATAGATACCAACACGGGAAAGGGTGTCTGGGGCTTAGATAGAGTTGGGCGCGATATAGCTAAAACTGGATTCCTCCATTATATCGCATTGGACTTGTTATTTGGACTGCCAGATTCACCCACCACCACCCCACCAGCTTTAATGAACATCAAAACATATTTATAAGCCCATTAAAAATATACATAGACCTATTTCCTAGAAAATGAAATCCGGTTTTATTTCGTAGTCAGCCTGTATTATTAACTGTATTACCGTCCTTAGCCAGTTCCGTGACATCTAGGTGAAGTGGATCATGATGATGATGATGACAGTGTAACATCCGTCTAAACTCTCATAATATTGCGATTAATAAGTCAACAACCGGTTGGACAAAACTGCTCATATTTCCCGATAGCTTGGTGATTATTCTGAAAACGGTGTCGCTGAAATATGTATTGGAGGATTCCAGTTTGTCCATCAATCATATGGCGTCATAATCAACTATGTGACGTGTATGATGACGTCATAATCAATTACGTCATGAATGTCGTAGATATGTACGTCACGGACGCTTACTTGATGACGGACTATGCGTTGTTGTAAGAATTGTATGTCTTTACTATTTAATAAACAAGCTGTTGAATATTTTGAAACTAATTTGACTGGCCGCTGTTGCATAGCAACAGCCCCCAGTCAAATTAGCTTCAAAATATTCATCACCTTGCATGTATAGTTTAATGGAAATTGAGTCAGTGAGTTCAGGGATCCATCGATCTCAGCACGGGGAGAAGTGTGGGTGGAGCTTAGCTATATGGTATAGCTAAAACTGGATTCCTCCATTGTCTAGGGCAACAGCTTTCATAGACACCATTATCAAAATAAACATAAGTTATTATCATTATAAATGGACCACATTCTCTGGAAGATTGCAATTCAACAATAAACGTGTTATTTCATACCGTGGGCCATCATAATAATCATACGTATATGCCGCTATTATACTTCACCAGATCCGTATTGATGGCCTAGTTCTCGTCCATCCGCGCATTCGCGTCGCAGTGTCACAGTACACTAGCCACCCGTATCTCTCGCTAGTTATCCCGTCATTCTCGCTTACCAAAAGCTCAGTTATGTTATTGAGGTACCCCGCTTGCAACCACGTGATACTTCCGATCGGAGTACCCCGATAGCGAAACCGATCTCGGTCTTAGACAGGAAGCAAATCATCAACTCATATCTATACAGTCAAACCATAAGTGTAGCAAGAGCCAGGTGAAACTAAATACAACATACATAAAATACATGGCGAGTTTAGGCGAAAACTCTCATACCTACTCAAGCGTAAATCATCTACCCTCGCGTAGACAAGGGTAAACATACTACGTGTTTAAATTACATTGACACGTGCCTTGCTCGACTTACCCTGCTTCACAGGTTGGGTAGCCTCGAGTAGGTACTAGAGTACGTGCCCAAGTCGTTTAGGCGCTCTCTAGTAACTCGAATAGCTTCTCTAGTAGGGTCCTAAACTCTCTCATAGATAATCGTAAAAATGAGACAGCGACAGTGCATCAACCCAACTCAATACACCCGGTAATTATGCCATCCATATACATCCGCATGAACTATCAACTGCGGGCATCGCCCGTGCAGCGCCAACATACCGACAATAAGCACCTCCTCCGGTTGGACATATCAACTACACAATATGATACCATATCACATCACACTGTCAAACCAACATCCAATAGACAGAAAATTACCACCCCAGCCTACATCGACTGGTGCCAACATCAAAGTAGTCACCCCACATCCCCCCATTGTCCTGTCCATGCCATGGCTGAGCGCCAATCTAAGGTAGAGGTGTGGTTCGAGCCTAGAATATGTGTCTAACGTAATGACCGACCATCTTGTTGCGTCATGATAATGCCTATAGGCTGCACTTCGGCCACAGGCTGCACTTCGGATACCTGACAGGCCGGGACCCAGTCTATCTACGTAGTGTCACTATAAACGTGACAGCGTGGATCGTGTTGCGTTTGATACTATCTTAAACTCTGTACCACTAGCTTGATACAGACATTCAAATCCAGGGGTATCATCTTCTACGCAACGGCAACTAATTCTTGTCCGCATCTTTGTGCTTCCATTTTGGATTTTAAGACAAAATAAGACGGATTATTTTTCTGTAAAATATTCTTCATACAGAAGACTATGTACTTTGTATCATCTCGTTTTATGTGAAATTATATTGTCTGGCATGAATAGGATAGTTTTGTTGTCCATTGAAGATTCAATTCTCTTTATCACCATATTCTGGTGGAAATTGCAATGGCCATTTGTCACAACTAAGCTTGCAAAATACGTCTAGAGTATCAAATTTGGCTCCATATTACAATCCGGATTGGGACATTTGCCTAAAATTTCTTTGATAATATCACGTGGTCCTTCAAAATATAACAACAATCAGATTTTAGTGAAATTTTGAAGAGGTTTTATTACATGAATGGAATGAAACGAAATAGCCAGTCAATCCTGGCGCGTGTCGAATGTCGAAGTTACGCGTATGATAGTGGCATATCTGGGTACAGTGGTGATCCGAGTCGATGATCCGTGTTGATCCGAGTTGATCCGTGGTGATCCGACTTGATCCACAACAGCCCATAAATGTGATACAAGTCCACCAAGTCACAAGTAACGCCACATCAACTACGACCGACAGGTATTACTGAAAAACCCCACTCTGCTTCACTCACAGAGTCCAGCCACAATCAGCAAGAGTCCAGCCAACAACAGAAGTCTAAAACTGAGGTCCAACTCAGACTGAGGGTTAACCCTTACCACTCTGTGCCAGTAGCAAAGAAACTGGTGTACATTTTTAAACAATTTTGGTGGACGATGTTGCTGTCTACGACAGCACCATCTTCCACCAACTTTGTTTAAAAATAAACACCAGTTCGTCTTTTAATTTAATTTGAAAATTAAAAATGTTGACATCAGCGTGCTAAGAGTTAGAGAAACAATAGTATCTGTTACATAACAGGCAATAACAAACAGGAGACAGGCAATTAGACTTGCTTCGGGTTACCCAGGCAAATAGGAAGTAAACTCCGGAAGATAACTGAGACTGACGGACGTAAGTACGGACAGAGACGTAAAATTCATAAATATTGAATAGACCGACCATTATTTAATAATAATAATAATAATAATAGCGACAGATCGATGGACAGAAATAAGATCCATAAATTATGAATTGATGGCCCATATTCCAATAACATGAGTGATAGACAGACGACAGACTGACCGACGGACGTAATTTGTAATGCATAGTAAAATTAATAGGGCAACCTAAGTTCAACTGAACAAGTATGACAAAGGATAAGCCATAAAATGGCCCAAAAATTACATTGCATAACTCCAATAATGAGGCGATAATACTACAGGTAGAATAGTACTGAAGACAATATTTTAACACTTACACTGCCGGCTACCCAAAAAGAATATAATAAAATAAAAGAACAGATGAAGAGACACTGCTATACAAAAAACACCCGCAATAAGAAGATTATAAAATTCAACCAGAAATTCCTGAGGCATGATCAAATGCGCTAAAATACAGGTGAATAAAAATAGTGGGCACAACCTGCCTTAAACAGCAACACACGGCCGGTAAAGAGTTTGAAAAAGTGGCCAGAATAAATCACTGGACAAGCTATAAACGGAATGCGCAAGCATGTTAATTTGATTAACAAAAGAACAGAAATAAACAAATGACATGTGAAACTAGACACCTGAAATATACAAAAGACAGGTAATTGGAACAAGGTTTAGAGTTATCATAAAACAATAAAATTAAGAACAACGCGTGACACCATTCGTTACACACGAGACTTTTCTCGATCTCGTATCGAAGCAGATCTCGCGAGACACAAATGGCCTGAGCTCATTCCGCAGATAAACACACTTCGTTCCTCTCCAAGAGGACCAGTGGTCATTACTTGATTCGGTAACCACCAGTACTTCAAACAATTCCGTGCTTACTGTTTTGCAATACATTGCTGAAATCTTTCTGGGGTTCGGGGTCATTTATGCAGCAACAGCCCCCCCCCCCCCACCCAGTCATATTAGTTCCAATATAGTCAACAACTTACCTGTATAATGGACCTTTCCATTTTTAGCTGTGACCCGCCCATCACTAGCTAATCTCCACCAACACCTCGCCGTGTTGGGATTGATCGATCCCCAAATGCCCTAGCTATCAATTTCCTGAAAACTATACAGGGACGCTGTTGAATATGTTGTAATTAATTTGACTGGGTCCTGTTGCTGCCTATGGCAGCAACGGCGCCCAGTCAAATTGGTTTCAAAATAGTCAACAGAATATTTATTAAATTGTAAAAGCAAACAGTTTGTACAACAACGCATATACCGTCTTCAAATATGCGTTCGTTACGTACTTATCGACGTCATTCATGACGCCATTCATTATTATGTCATTGTACACATAACGCAGTTCATTATGACGTGATATGATGGGTGGGTACTCTGGAAAGGTGAATTATATTGAAGATGGGATTCTGGGAAATCAGGGGTCGATGTATATAAATCGATTACAACACACGTACACAGTGTGCGGGGTGTGGCTACAAATCGGCGGGGCATAGCTTGAAATGGACCACTCTATTAGGATACATAGTATTGTACTCTGGTGACCAATTATGGGTAAAATCTAGCGAACGATAATAAATCAGGAGTGAATTCGGGAAACCAAATGTTCGGCGAACGTCCTCGTTCTTCGTGGGACAGTGTTCAGTAATGTGTCATCTACATTACTAAACTGAAGTATATAGTAAGTATACGACACCTTATTGAACACTGCTATGTAATAGAAAACGTTTTGCACGCCCCTGAGCGCACCCCTGGTATCCAGATGCAATATGACTGTATGGTATTACGCACAGAGAAGATAACTCCGGTACCAAGACGGTAACTGCGCGTATGGAAGGTCAAGCGTGTTGATCCATGCTAACTAGGCCCAAATATGGTGATCGTGTTTTTCTTATTTTGTAACTTGCTGCCATAGCTACGCGCATAGGTGGAGGATTGACTGGCCGCTGTTAACCCTTTCATAATGCAGTCGGCTAAAACTGGCGTCTGTAGTTGTCTTGAGGTATGTCCATTAGCAGACCAAGAGAAGACTTTTTTTTATTTACCTGGAATGACTGGCTTGATAACCGAGCCAGTCATTCTACTGGGAAATGTTCAAAAAATAATATTCTCTTGGTCTGCAAATGAACATTCGATAAGAAAAAACTGATATTCTTGACGAAATTTAGACAATAGAATGTTAGTTAGTATTAGCTGACGAATATAGGCCTATGTGTAATGATCGAACTAATTATATACCTACTTGAATAACTAATACCAAACTATAGACATTCATTGCATTAATGAATAATAACAATTTTTTCACTTTTACTTTACATAAAGCTAACGAGACCTAATTATGAAGCTTGTAGGCTATAACACTGGAAAAACATCTATCCCAACATGTCGATTTTGTCACATATACTGAGATCTCATGCAAATCGTACTGGAAAAAAGTTCTGTGAAAATATGCTGTTCCGACAAGCATTCTCATGATAGAAAATCATGCTATTGCATATATTTAGGTCGCCATATGCCGCCCCCCCCCACCCCCACCCCCACCCAATACCCCACCCCTCCCCACCACCCCACATTAAATTGTGTTATGGAAAAATCGTTTAGAGTCTATAGAAGAATCGATCTCTCCAATCGCCACCACAACCTCCCACAACACCCACCCCGCCCCTCACACCCCTCCCCTCCCCCCACCCACCACCACCACTTGATGTAGTATTGATGTTATTAGTTCAAAATTTGCTTTTTATTAAGTCAAAATTCCAATTTCACCTTTATCTACGTGAATCTGTATCTACTTATATCCCGCACGTTGTGGCCTCGTCCAGCGCGGAGTGGTCCGGTTTCCGGTTTACGGTAATCGACGAAACGAAACGAAACAAACCAAAAACGATAATCAACGAAACGAAATGAAACGAAACGAAACGAAACGAAACGAAACGAAACACTACTACTACTACTACTACTACTACTACTACTACTACTACTACTACTACTACTACTACTACTACTACCCATGTTGCTATTACTGCTGTTCCTGCTGCTGCTGCTGCTACTACTCTTATTGTTGGTACTGCTGCTGCTGCTACTACTACTACTACTACTACTACTGCTGCTACTACTACCACCACTACTACTACTACTACTACTACTACTACTACTACTACTACTACTACTACTACTACTACTACTACTACTATTGCCGCTGCTGCTGCTACTACTACTACTACTCATGTTGCTATTACTGCTGTTGCTTTTCCTACTACTGCTGATGCATCTGCTGCTGCTGCTGCTGCTGCTGCTGCTGCTGTTGCTGCTGCTGCTGCTGTTTCTGTTGTTGGTGCTGCTGCTATTGCTACTACCACTACTTGTCAAAGTAATAAACGGTAATCAACGAAACGAAACGAAACGAAACGAAACGAAACGAAACGAAACGAAACGAAACGAAACGAAACGAAACGAAACAATATTGCTATTGCTGTTTCTACTACTACTACCCTGCACCACCACCCCACCCCACCCCTATCGTCATATCGCACGGTCTCTCCCTCCCACTAACGCTCTCGTATCGAACAGCGAAGCCCCCCCCCCTCCTACCCGCCCACCCACGGAGCCAACATTAGTAGGGGAGCCAAAGTTTTTGGAAAAACGCCTGTTAGCAAAAATATCCATCTTGCAAATTCGAGATTTTGCCAATTAACTGCTATTGACAACCACATTTCTGCATTGTGACAGAAAATCCATTTTAGTGGAATAAAGTAAGAATCTCAAAAGCAATTTTGGTCATGAAACCTATAGAGGGACAAACATTACATAAGTGCAAGCACTTTCAAGACAATTGGCCGTTTTATTCTTACGAAATTGGATTTTTTTTTCAAATAATTGTGAAATTTGATCATTGTTTGGCTATAAGCAGAATTACTAAATAATGAACCATTGGCGAGCTGTTGCCCTCACAAGGGCAACACTTTCCAAAAAAACAACGCACGAGTTTTCCCTTCATTTTGAGATATAATATGCCTATGTATGTCTCAAGGATGAAAAGTTATTAGACATTGGGTACCCTTAGCCCCATTGTACGTCTAAGTAGAGGTAAATTACCGTTAAAATCACTGTTTTCACATGAGTCAGGAATCAGATAGATTCAAGGAAATTGTATTATTCTAGATCAGGTATGCAAATAGATTTAAAACAGACCAGTTCACAAGTTTCAAACTAGTATTTTGTATATTGCAAACGCATCTCAAATTTTAGATTATCACGCTTTACCATTAAAACGCAAAAATAAAATTGTCCATACATGTATATGCACACATAGCAGTTACGAATTAAATAAAGTACTCATCCGGAAAAATAGGCATATATGCAGACAGTCCTGACAGAGAAACAAGGTAGTCTTATATCGTGTGGAGAACAAAGGAATTGCAGTATTACGAAAACAGATCATCTTGTAAGTACAGTGAAACCTCTCTTTAGAGACCACTTCATGGGCCATTATAAGTGGTTGCTGAAGACATCTCTGTTCACTTAATATGGCTATTATTTGCAGTTAATAACCTTTGTGACAACAGACTCGTTCTTAAAGATGAGACTTACGACCACCAGTCTAAGAGCCACCACCTTGTGGTCCCAAAGGTAGGTGGTCGCTATAGACAGGTTTGACTGTAAGTATATTTGTGAGTATGTGTGCTATGCCCCGCCCATTTATAGCTAAACTCCGCCCACTTGTTACTCGTGTTGTTATCGAGTTATATACCACAAGGCAGCAGCAGCGCCTATTTCAATTGGTTTAAAGATATCCAACATAGTGTTTATTAAATAGTAAACCCATCAAAGACAACCATTCGTACACTTGACGAGCTATTCAAATATTCATTATGCATATAGATAGTATTAGATACGGCATTCATTATGCATTTTCAGCCTATGCGTGACGTAATTGATTATGTCGTCAGATACTAGACTGACAGATCGGATACATCCATTAAATAGGGAAAGTAGGACGAGATGTGTATAGGGGTGCTAACGTGCTTTTTACTATTGTTCCTTACTATGTTTGCTTACTAATTTTTCTCTGGCTAAGCACACTCTGTTTACTTGTTGTGTATTTGTTGTTTATTTGTTGGTTACTCTTTGTTTGTACCGTGATTATTATTGATTTTGTGTCGTTTGTCTCTTCCTGCAGGTGGCAAGGCGTTTGGCCAGCTTAAGAAGCAACAGGAAGAACAATTGGACCATATAAATAAGGTGAACAAATACATATCACGTGGGTTCGTGCTTAAATAGGTTCTTTAGGACAGTTTGTATTAAAGTGCTCATCTATTCTTAAAAGATACATATCCTAGCTAAATTTATGAATATTTGTTACTTTATGGACACTTAAACTAACCAGACCTGTAGCTATTTTAGATAGATATTTGCTGGCGCCATTATTTCACACTCTATTGTCTTCGTCACTGAGCAATTGTTTGTATAAAACCATTCTCGTAATGCTAAAGCTAGTCATTCTTCTGCTGGCTCCTAAGGTGAAATTTAGACGCGCATAGCGTAGTGCAATACCGTTTGTGTATATTTCCTATGGTGCAAGTGACAACAAATATATTTACAACAAATTTACTGAAAACTGTTGCTGCCTTATAGCAGCAACTTTCCATCAAATTGTTGTCAATATAATCAGCTGATAATACAAGTGTCACTAGATAAAGATTTGATAACAATTTGGCTGAAAATCATTGACGCAACAACTTTCAATCAACTTGTTCTCAAAATAATCAGCAGTGTAGTCAACGTGGCAAGCCTCTCTGAAGATATTTCGCGCAACTTTATTCACAGTTATCTTTCACTTTCTAAAGTATTCTTAGATCTCTATCGCAATGATTGTTTTTTAACGTAGCGTGAATGCTGAACTATGTGTCTTCGCCGCCAGTTTATCTCCTCAAGCGATATGGTGCGATGTTGTTGTTGTTGTTGTTGGTTTTATTTTATTGTACGTGTATGGTTGCATTTATATCGAAATGCGTCAATGCCTAATATATGTCGCCTCTAGGATTGGGGCATATATACAGAGGCAAACAACCTATCTTGTTTCTGATTGGTTGAAAAGTAAAATATGGCTATCTTCGTGGATGGAGAAATATATCAATAATCTGAATATTTTCCTTTAACGGCATGATAAAAAGCTAAAAATGGCATGCATATATTATGACTGGCCTACCGTATGTATCACCTGGATAGCTATTACAAGATTAAGTTATATATAGATTTTCTTTAACCATTTAACCATCGAATTTGTTCAGGAAATTTTTTCATAGAAAATTTCCATTTGCAGACCAAGAGAAGACTATTTTTGAAAATGTACTACTGAAATGACTCGGTTATCGAGCCAGTCATTCCAGTGGTAAAATTTCAAAAATAGTCTTCTCTTGGTCTCCAAATAGACATTTCTCCAAGACCACTGCAGAAGCTAACTTGTTTTTTGCTACGGTGTCTGTTATAGAGAGGCGTGTTATTGGACGAGATCATATGCACGAGTACAGTCACGATGCATTGGGGTGAATGGCGTGGTGGGGTGGGTGCGTGGGTGGCGGTGGAGCGTAGGAAGAGCAATAAATATATAGCGTATGCTTATGGATTCCGTCTGACTAACCGATAGTGGCGTTATCATGGTCAACGGAGTGGACGTTGTCTCATGCCATCTTTATACATTAGTCATCCTGCAGATGACCATAAAATGCATTTCAATGGACCTTTCCAGTTTTTGCTAAGCCCCGCCCACTTCTAGCTAACCTCCACTCACACCTCGCTCGTGTTGGGATCGATCGATCTCTGACTATCCATTTCCAGAAAACTACACAGATAAGCTGTTAAATGTTTTATGGCGGCATCAGCGCCTAGTCAAATTAGTTTCAAAATAGTTTACAATAGTTCAAAGTTAGCTTCAAAATATTCAACAGAATCTTTATTAAATAGTAAAGATATACAATTCGTACAACAACACACAGTCCATCCTCAATTATGCGTTCGTAACGTACTTATCCACGTCATTCATGAAGTCATTGATTATGATGTCATTCTACACGCCACGTACTTAATTATGACGTCATATTACAGATGGATAAAGTGGAAATGTCTATTGAAAACCTTCAAGTGTATCCGTCTAGTTATTAACTGTCATTCCTGAGTCATAATCCGTGTATCAATCCATGTGTACACAGTACAAGCTTATTAGTCAATCACGTGTCATTGGATGTTTTGATAATTTGCTAAAATAACAGCTTCTGGTCTTCATTTATATATAACTCCCGACACGTTTTGAAACTAATGGTGCTAACAGCTATTGTTCTTAACAGCTTTCAGCAACATTGTTTTCAAAATGGTCACTGATGCATTTTATTCGGTTTTAATCTGTATTCAGCAGGATAATGATTAACCTTTAGACATCAAACTATCAACTAATCCATGTGATATATTTACCAAAATGATTATCACCTCAGTAACCTTTGTGTGTTTTAGAATATATCATAATAGTCAGGCGGCCTGAGCAACATAATCACTAAATCGTTATACAGCTGACCAATGTGCCAGATTTGGCGCCACAATCTGCAATTGTATAGTAAATTATAAACATCCAAGCTCCTAAAATATTAATCCCATGTATATATAGGCATACATGGGTCCCGGACATGAGTATAAAATAATCGTGTCATCGTCGTGGTCACCGTCCTCGTTGTCATCGTCCTCATTTATTATTTATCACCACGTTTTTAGAAGAAAGGTGGGGAGTAAGTCCTCCCGTCCGTGTGTCCAGCCGTACAGCTGTCCGTCCGTCCGTATGTTTGTCTATCTGTGTACGCGAGTGAGTACGTGCGTGCGCATGCGTGCGGGAATCGATTATCTATTTTAACGCAAATCCTCCGAAACCGTTGGACGGAATGCAATCAAATTTGGTATGTGAATAAACCAAATGGGTTAGGAGTGCAAGAGGGCATTTACATTTGGCTCACCCCAGAGGTGGGGGTTAAAAGGTCAAAGCGGTGAATGCAGGGATTTGCTATGACGCGTCATCGACCAAGCAATTATTATTATTATTATTATTATTATTAATATTAAGGCCTTTGAGAAGGATGCTAACTCTGAAGAGGTTGAAGAGGTTGAAAACCTGTGTGAGAGGTTGGAAGCCTACAAAAGTAAGAACGACTTTCGTTAAGATCGAGTAGTTATTTATTTTTAGATCATTTTACCTATCAATGTTATTGCTTTCACGTGTCTTTGCCTGTAGCACAACTACATTCACGGCTGACAGATTCACCACCTCTTGAGACGTGCAACATTCGTCTACTCACACAACAGCCACAGGTTATTTTATAACGCACATCTCTCGCTCTAAATTTATTCGTGCATAAAACAAGGGGAGCAACTCTGTAAATTTTATATTTTCTTAATATCTATGGTTGCCTCCCCTGGATTTCTAGGGTGTGAGGTATAACCAACAATAATTATAACAATATGTGCATTTCACATTTATCATGTTGTCTATTTTGTTCTCAGTACAGTTTATGGAGTTCGACTTGGATAACTCTGGAGATATTGGTAAGTGCCAATGCTCTCTGTCGATTAAAATCGTTTACGCTCCAGCAATACCGTCAAACAACTAACTCTTCGTACATAGTTCCTATCCTCGAGAGGGCCTTTTCGAGCTTTGATAATACTAATGTGTTTCACTTTATTTCATAAAGAACCTAAATTATGCCTATAAAGCGTCACCCAAAAAATCCATATACTTGGGTGGCGGACGGCCGTGTTCTCAAGTCTCTAGTGAGAACATGCCCTAAGATTAGTATGTTAAGCTGTACGCGCATCAAATGACATTTCACAATTGAGTCTGCGCCTATTAGATTTTCTCATTTCAATATAATAATATGGCGTAAACTCAAATATTAACGCTTTTGCAAAAATCCCCCCCCCCCCCCCAACACACACACATGTTAAATTTCTAGAAAATGTCTTTTAGCGGTTTATGGTTGTGGTTGGTTACGAATATACTAACGTTTACTACAATCTGACCATCGGAAAGTTAACATTTTCAAGATGCGTCTAGGACCTTAAAATGACCACAGTTCGTTGAGTATCACTACTAGACTGACGATTCACGTGTCTACTCACAAGTTTCTGGTCCTAGCAACACATTAATACTATGTAGTTTGCCATAGTGTTATTAGATATTTGAGAAATACAACATGTCATATGTTCGTGGTTTTCGTGTCTACCCCTAGGTTTTGAGAGATTAGCAATCCATTAAGATCAGTTAAAAGTTCATGCGATTAATAGGTATTTGAGAAATTTAACATGGCGTCCAAGATGGCCGTCAACAGCTTAAAATGGACACACGATAGTAACTATGTAAGACTTGTGATTTCGGTATATATATATATATATATATATATATATATATATATATATATATATATATATATATATATATATATATATATATATATATATATATATTTATATTAAGACCAGTTAGAATATCATAGATTAACAAGGTACTGTAAAGACTCACAATTTGTAGAAAGTAAATTACCATTGATATGACAGAGCAGGGGTGCCGGTGGGATAGTAATACAGCCATGCACGTTATAATACTGCTGCTGCTGCTGCTGCTGCTGCTGCTGCTACTACTGCTACTACTACCACCACTACTACTACTACTACTACTACTACTACTACTACTACTACTACTACTACTACTACTACTACTACTACTCTTATGCTGAATGCCACACGTGTGTTTGCAAATTTGAAGATAGATCTGGTACATAACACTGTATATCAAATGTACAATGATCATGTACCAATAACTCCCTTCTTTAGTTTGATATCTATATCAAAGAAGTTAAATAATAGGTAATGGACCTTTCCTCTGTATCCGTCAATCATATGACGTCAAATTCAACTAAAACTGGAAAGATCCATTAGACAAACAAAATAAACGTTAACATAGATACTATTGTATTATCTGAGAATGTTAGGAAACGCGGTAAAGAGTAACATTTTTCACCCAGACTGTCAAACTCGTTCTCAATTTGGGAACAAATTTGACACTACGGATGAAAAGGTAATCTAAATGGGCCGATTGTTGTTCAGCTTGTCACAAGTTTCAGTTTGACATCATCCACAGTATACATGGTAGTCCGCATCATCTACAGCTGCAACTGGTGTTTTTTGCAACCTGTTGAGCAGCTGCAGCGGATCATCCGCAGACCCTTATTAGGCGTTGCATCAGCCTTTTCCTTCTGCGCCCAACCCTAATGGAGGATTCCAGTTTCTCAGTCAATCATATGACGTCATAATCAACTACGTGACGTGTAGGATGACGTCATAATCAATTACATCATGAATGATGTAGCTAAGTTCGTCACGAACGCTTAATTGATGACGGACTAAGCGTTGTTGCACGAATTGTATGTCTTTAGTATTTAATAAACTTACTGTTGAATATTTTGTAACTAATTTGGCTGGGCGCTGTTGCTGCCTATAGTTGCAACAGCATCCAGTTAAATTAGCTTCAAAATATTCAACAGAATGTTTATTAAATAGTACAGACGTACAATTCGTACAACAACGCTCAGTCCGTCCTCAATTATGCGATCGTTATGTACTCATCTACGTCATTCATGACGTCATTCAGCATGACGTCATCCTACACTTTACGTAGTTGGTTATGACGTCATATGATGGATGGATAAACTGGATTCCTCCGTTCAAGGCATCAATCTTTTGTTTGCTACCAGTTCACTTTATGATGATTTATAACACTGCGGCAGCATTTCAACAGGTTTGGACCTGAACTATGCAGTGTTTTTGGTGAAGTTGCACATTGCCGCTGGAAAAGATGGTTTAACCCTTTACTGACCACATTTTGTCAAGAAAAATTAAAATATTTCCTTATGGAATGCCCATTTGCAGGCCAAGAGAAGAGTATTTACTACTGGAATGGCTGGCTCGGTTACTTCCTCAAGACCACTACACATGCCGGTTTGGGCCGTCTCCGGCATAATAGGGTTAAGCAAAACTGAAACTAAGCATTTAGGACTAATTGCTGCCACAGAGCATTGTCTAGCAGACTATGGGGAGTCAGATGCCATGTCAGATCGAGACATCGAGAAAGATGAAAAGCATCTTGTTAGAGACCGGTCAATAAATACAAATGTCGACACATTTAACGAGTTGAGATTCATTGAATACAGAAAATCAGACAACTCTTTCTTTGCAGAGAACACATACAATGAACAGCCAACGTTATTCACAAGTCACCCACTCGCCAGAACCATAAAAAAATACTGCGCTAAATCCCAGTGACTCTGACCGAGTGGAGTCTAACGTCTTTGCCATCATCTAAATATCTCAGATTGTTGCCATATGAATTGCTAACTGCGCGCGGGTGTGAAATGTTTACAAAACGGTGCAAATTGAAGACAATACGTAGGGACTAATGAATGTTATGTGTTCTACAAATGTGACAAATAATACCAGAATTAGTGTGGACATAATTCACTGAATTCACCGCATAAACCAGTCTTGACGAGATACCCAATTTAATATGTAATGCCATATAACATAGAAAGATATCTTTATTGATCCTAAATGCTAACGATTTAGCGTGACCTGGCCTGTTTTCTATGCAATTGTGACACTCAATACCTAACTATCCCGGAAATAATTTACCGTGTATACTCTGTACATTTCAAAATTAATGATTTAAAACATCGTGCCATATAGAATTAGACGTCTTTCTATTAATCAAAATACAGGAAATCGGTAGTGGACTGTTCTGTTTTCAGCAAGCGTGACAACATATTTCATTTTAACAACCTGGCCAATCTGTAAAATATGTAATGAACAAAATACTTGTTTTCATCTATTCTTGAATAACTGCTCCAAATGATGCAAGACATGGTTCAATTTTTCAATTCCGCAACATCAGAAAAGATTTTGGTATCAGAACGAGCTTGATATGGTTGCCAGTGTCATGCATACCCAATGCATACACTATTTTATCAGCAATCTTGTCCTTTTGCTATAGGCCCTAGTTTCTTTTTATTTCGTCCATTATCTATACAATACTAAAATCAGTGCTTCGAGCAAGCCGATAATTCAATTTCCTACATCCTCGACCTCAGAAATATATATTTTGATGCAAAAACTATGGGCGGTCTTTTCCGCCATCCTGCAAAATGGCGGCTATAGAATCGAATTGCAACGCATACAAATAATACATACTGTGATTATTGTACATAATTTTTTCCGTTTGTTGAGGAGGCATGACTATTACCAATGTATGGATCTGATCTGTTACGCAAGTATCCGATGTTATAACCAAATACGTCACTTGTTAGCTGACGTCACTTTCAAAATCTTTGATGAATTTACTTACAAGTTAATAAACAATCTGTTGTTGTTTAAATTAATTTGACTGCGAGCTATTGTTACCATATACAGCAACCACCACAGTCAATTTAGTTTCAAAACATTAAATAACTTACCTGCCTAATTACCTTGAAATTTAAATGAATCCTTCCATGAGCTTCAGACACATTGTCTTCATTGAGCTGTCTCACATGTCTGTAGGTGGGTCTTTTAAGATGCGTGAATCAAGAACCCGCATCATTTGGACGTGAAAGTTATTTACAATAGCAATTGAGGAATCCAGTTTATCGATCATTCATATGGCATCATAAGCTGCAACATCACAAGTAGGCTTATGTCATAATCAATTACATCATGAAAGGCGCGATTTAGTCCGTCATAAATGCTTAATAGTCTGTCAAGTTGTACGAATTGCATGTCTTTACTATTTAATAAACATTCTGTTGATAGGCAGCACAGGCATATGCCAATTAGTTTCAAAATATTCAACAGCGTACCTGTATAGTTTTCTGGAAATTGAGATTCATGGAGTGTAGGATCGATCACTCAACACGGGCAAAGCATGGGTGGAGCTTAGCGAGAGATGGGTGTGGCATAGCTAAAATTGGATTCATCCATTGGGTTGTATTGTATTAAGCGACCACCTTCATTAGTAACCACCATCTGATAGACCATACAGTGCCGGCTATCGACAGATTTGCATTGACGTTTCTTGCTTAGTGAGTTTCCTGCACGTTTCGAGAATGTTGTCAATCAATGTAGATTGCATGTGTTTATTATAGTCGTACCTTGTGTGCTTGGTATTTTCTCAGACATTATGGAACTGAAGTTGATGATGGAGAAGCTGGGACAAGCAAAGACACACCTCGAGCTAAAGAAGATGATTGCTGAAGTGTCTACCACAGACGCAGGGACCATCAATTACAGAGACTTCATATCCATGATGCTAGGCACTAAGAACTCAGTGCTTAAGCTGTAAGTCTCATACACTGTCAGACTCTCATTGACCTATAGATATTTATGCGGATATCAACGGATCACGATCTTATCCACTGCCCACTCTTCACTAATCGAAGAATATTATTTTACATTGAACTAACATAAAATGCCCCCTTCATTACCCTTACTGTAGTTACTGACAAAGAAGTACTTTATGGTAATGATAATTTCAGTGTGGAAACAATTATTCAAGCATCCGTATTTCTTTGCCAATACATCATCGATACTAAACGTATTAACCATTTAAGCCTTAAATTTGTTCAAGAAAATTTCAATTTTCTCAAAGAAAATGTCCATTTGCAGACCAAAAGAAGACTCTTTTTAAGAGTTTTTTTAATTTTACCACTGGAATGACTGCCTCGATTATCGAGCCAGTCATTCCAGTGGTAAAGTTTCAAAAATAGTCCTCTTTTGGTCTGCAAATGGACATTTATCATGACCACTACAGAAGCCGTTTTTGGCCGATTTGAGTGTTAAAGGGTTAAATAACTCCCATGCTTAGAATCCTGTAGATATAACCACAACGTACGTTACCCAAGGAAAACATAGTACGATCCAACATGGGTGAACATTATCATCGTAAATATCCCATATCTTCTTTTTGCTGGCCTGTCATCCTTCTTCACATTTACTCTGTGTAGATTCGTAATACACTTATCACAATCCCATCTACATTTATACTCTTATAATAAAACTATGTACATAATCAGTTATCTCTCTATTACGTAACCAGTCTCTGATCTAGAATGAATAAAGGAATAAAGTCTGCCAGTCAAGTATATAACGTCATAATCAACTACGTCACAATTAAATGCATATGCAATATGAATGACGCTTAATTGTCCGTCAAATTGTACGAACTGTATGGCTTTACTATTTAATAAACATTCTGTTGAATAGCGTGTAACTAATTTCACTCGGCGCTGTTGCTGCCAAAACTAATTTCAAAATATCCAGCGGCTTACCTGTATATTTTTCTGGTAATTGAGATTCAGGGAGTTTAGGGTTCGATGGATCCCAACAGGGATAAAGTGTGAGCGGGGCTTATCTAGAGATGGGTGGGGCATAGCTAAAACTGGATTCGTCGCGCTGCGAGCGGGAGACGTATTGATCACACAGGTCTTCATCGTCCTCTCACACGGTCTAGCCCTCCCAGTACGCTCTCGTATCGAGTCCCGCGCTTGCACGCTTAAAATTGATGTATACGCTAAGTTCACTAAACTTCATAGTTCATAAATGAGGTCAGTCAACTACCGCTCAATAAAATTGCCTGGTTGTTATTACCATCCTACTAATATTCCCAATCACATCGCTTGCCATTTGTGTCTCGCGGGCTCTCCATCCATATCAGCACGAAGCCACACCTCTATTTTCAGATTGATAGCTAGATTGAAGTAGGCCGAAATCTGATTCGTTACCTCCAGCCCACTAGCGTAATAGTCCCATAGCTCAGAGGGTTTTATTTGTCTTTTATTTACCAAAGGTCTGAGGGCGGTTCCTAGGGTAGAATTGTCTGTAGAATTCAGAAATCCACTTCTTACAAAAGTCTACTTGGAAGTTTTCCCATAATCTGCTCTTGAACTGAGGTACCCTCTACATACGAGATCGCCATTTTGTGCTACATAGTAATTTGGATGATTTTGGCTTTGTCAATTTTGGGCCTGGAAATGTTCCAACTAGTAGTGATGCATACAAATAAGGGATCAAATGAATGGTTGTCATCTCCTGATTCATTTCCCATGTTGGAATGCCTGCTATTCATGGCATAATACGAGTGGTATGGTTATTTATAACTATACCCCCATTTTGTCAAGGACGCTGTTGAAATATGTGTATTATCTACCTATCTCTTTGATTAGAATGCAGATAATCATCATAAATGGTGATTATTGTATATTATATCGCACTACAATCATTCAGATATAAACATTGGACAACATTTATAGGTAGAGAATTACAATGAATGCTATCTACAATGATGCCAGTTTTATATCGATTGGCATTGCAAAATAAAACCCACAGACGTTTTGTTTAAGAAAAGTAAAATAAAACATTCAGAGTTTTTGGACGTTCTATGGAGCTAAATACAGCATTGATTGTGATAAATTCTATGCTACAATCCACTATATTAATCTACTCATTCACAATTTGAAGCAATAACAATATCACCCAGATAACTGATGTATTTTGTCCAGTAATGACATGACATGTACATAATGAACAGCCAAGATTGACATGTCCAGAAATAATATCTATGAGCATATTTTGATGAAAGGACAAAATGTCATATACAACTTCAGTGTTGATCACACGTAATAGATATATATATATATATATATCATAGAGGAAAGTTATTATAAATCACACAATGCAGCGATCATACAGCTGTTAGAGTAACAACGTAATATTATATACACCATATTATACAGTTTGCATCTACTCACCACCACGCAATTCATAACTCCTAATCATCGTATGATGCATCCGATTCATACAACATTTATCCATGTGCCATTTCCTCCTCCTCCTCGTCATCAACGTCCATGTATTTCAATCAGTTTCTAGAACCTGTCATATACACTGTGGTACCTGCCTACCTGGGTCAAGTTCGACTCCTAACCATAGTTAGCAATAGCTAACTGGAATACCAGTCGAACTTCAAATAGTTAACTAGCTAGTCAACCGAGCACCCGAGCTCTGTTCAGATGGTTAGTCTGATATTTGCGTAAATTTCAAAATGGTGGACACCGGTCGCTTGGCGTGAATAAATGCATATAAAAGTGTAAATATTTCATTAAATAACTTAGGTTTGATGAAATTATGCTTTCCCATTGTATGTCAATGTTCCCAAGCCCCTATTCATTCCCACTTTATGTCATATGGACGCTTTTTGACGTGTTAGCAAACAAAATAACCAATTCTCGTAGCTCATTAAAAACAGACGACAGAAAGGGTTAATGGAGACTGGTACCCGGCTCCAAATTTTCTGCAATAGTAATTGAATAGGGAACCGGGTACCAGCGAACTATAGTCGACTAAAATCAAGTTCGACTGGGCATAGCAACTGCGCATGATCAGTAAACCAGCAAACTGACTATAGTTAGCGAGTCGAACTTGATCAAGGTTCCCAATGGGTTTTTCTCCTTCTTTTGCCACAAGACTTTGATACGGCCAGACAAAAGAGACACCTCTTTGCAAATATTCCCATAAAGCTGCTTTGGGGAACAATCTGCAACACATGATCGTAAAACTGTTTTGACCGATGTGCTCGGAACATCATCATGCGTTGGTTGTAAACTCTTTATAGCGCTGTGTATGATAACTTACTGTCTCATCATAAATGGCAGATAGTTTGATACTAAAATACAGAAAGCTTGTGTACGATGCATGCCTTATGATGTTACATTGATTGATTCTGTCCCACGATCCATCATCGAATGGCTTCAGCACATTTCTCATCAAGATGTAAAATGCAAGTCCGCCTGGATGATGTCATAATCTATTCACCTGGAAAACGAACTATTCACTAATCGAATTATCATCTATTCTACACTATATTGCCTAAGCTACACAGTAGTACCTAGTCTCCACACTTATCCAATGTACACGCTGTTGTCAATTTTACACACGATTCGCCTATACACATACATGTACAACACTTGCACGCTGCAGACTACACTAATCACGCGAAGTTATCTATAAATAGATAGAAAACATGGTATTTTAATATAATCACAGAAAACCATCACTAACAATATCATTCTGCCTTCTGGCTAATAGTCCCGAGCATCAGATGGTTGTATTGGATGTTTATTAACCAAGAGGTCTGGTTCGTTTAATTTGTAATGTAAATCTGGACAGATTTAGTATCTATATAGATGGATAACAGCAATACAAACTGTCTAGCCATCACCCTGTATCCCCTTCAAACATACAGATGTTGTTCAATGTGTATATCTCAATGATTCTAATGCAATATAATATACAATAATCACCATTTATGATGACTATCTGCATTCTAATCAAAGAGATAGGTAGATAATACACATATTTCAACAGCGTCGTCGACAAAATGGGGGTATAGTTATAAATAACCATACCACTCGTATTATGCCATGAATAGCAGGCATTCCAACATGGGAAATGAATCAGGAGATGACAACCATTCATTTGATCCCTTATTTGTATGCATCACTACTACTTGGCACATTTCCAGGCCCAAAGTTGACAATGCCAAAATCATCCAAATTATCATGTAACGTAAAATTGCGATGTCGTATGTAGAGGGTACCTCACTTCAACAGCAAATTGTGGGAAATCATCCAAGTAGATTTTTGTAAGAAATTGATTTCTGAATTCTACAGACAATTCTACCCTAGGAACCACCCTCAGACCTTGTGGTAAATAAAAGTCAAATAAAACCTGAGCTCTGGGACTATACTGTTACTTCAAATAGCAAGAAATCACAGGTCTGCAAGTACGGCCTCGAACGGCGAACCGACGTGAGTGGGTGTACGTTAGTACGATGACAGGTCTTAGGTCTTGTTCACAATAGAGACGTAATCCTGAGTGACGACATATGACGTTATAATGGAGTAAATCTCCAGCGAGAACACGACTTTACAGCGCTCCCATTTTAATAGACGAATTAGCTTCATTTAAAGGTCAAACACACACAAGCACGTACTCGCGCACACACACACGCACGCACACGTACGTACGCGCGCACAGGCAAATACACTCTCTGTACGATAATTCGGGTTATGCATATAAAATTTCGGCTTACTGGCATAACTTCCGCCATCAATGTCAGCAACCACAGTGATCAGCATCGTTATTTCTTTATTCTATCCATCATGACCTGATCGTTGTGTGTTTCAGCATTCTGATGTTTGAGGAAAAAAAGAAGGAGAAAGAACGCCCTACTGGTCCACCAGCAAAGCGAGACCTGTCGTCACTTCCGTAACGCGCTGACTTCACATCCTGCAATCTCATTTCAAATCTTTCATCTCACGCCATTGACATCGTATATACTGGCTAGATTGCTCATAACCCTCACAAAAGCGGCATTTCAGAGTTCAGCATTTTCTCCCCGGATGTATAGTCTCCAAAATAGTATTGGTTTTGTTGACTAAGCCGATTACGTAGTCGAATAAAGATTAATATAACTAATACAATTTATTCTATTTCTAATTTAAAAAAACTTAAATTTACGTGTTCAATTCATCTTCAAATAACCAAAACATAATTTTGTCATTTTGAAGGCTGTATATGCAGCTGATTGTCTGCGTCAGCCAGTAATTTAATACCGAGTTATGCGAAATTGCGATTTACTAAACTCGGCGGTCGCGACAACTAGAGCCATAGTCATGTGCATGAGCAATCTAGCCAGTATATACGATATCTACACCTCACGCCATCAGTGTGTAAATAAAATGTGTATATAGGCCTAAAATTTACTAACAATTCAGTTATTTTTTTAATATCGCTTCGTGATATTTTAACCATCGCGAGCATGATGAGCCAGTATCTCAAGTTCAAATCAAACACATAAATAAGCTGTTGAATATTTTGAAAATAATTTGACTTCTAGTTTCGAAATACTCAATAGAATATTTCTCTTTTTTTTGTAAATAGTGTTTTCGAATGTTGGCTTTCATGTACCACGTGCTACGTTGATACGATCTCCATTCCATTTAATTTCAGTGCAAATATTCATGCACAGCTTTGTAAAAAATTTCCAAAGAACTATACGAAGGCCATGGTCACATGAGAGAGTTACTCCGACGACGTAGGCGTAAGTCCCGCTTTCCATGTGAGCTTTTCTTAGTTTAGTTTATTCGGTTCACTTCTCTTGAAGTATGCGAATACAGGTACATGAATAATACTTTAGTAATGGCGGTATACAGTACATAAACAATACTATATTATCTGTGCATATAATTTATTTCAAAGTCAGTTATGGCATTTGACCGATCGCGTCTGCGAAGCACGCGTCATAGGCCGTGCCCGAGTTCAATTGCTTACAATTGGAGTCAGGCACCAGTTCAAGACGATAGCCTCACGCACACGGTCAGCCTAATGCCACATGTATTTTACCATTTGCATAAAATACTTCATCAAATTCTCTTGGTCAGAGCCAGTATTCTCCCGCGACAAAGTTTGCCAAGGCTGATCGATGGGTGCCGCTCTCTTTTGGAGCGACGACCTCCGCCCAGATCAGGGCCAGATAATTGCATTTGAAATTAAGTATTGATATTCAAGTGTGCTAAATAGCTATTGTATCAAGGCATATATATGTATATATGTAGGTATTTTTATATCTTAGGACGCACGCAAACACGCGCACGTGTGCCCAACACGCAGGTACGCACTTCGAGCACTATTCAGTAGTCTTTTAGTTTACATTACAGACCAATATTTAACTTGGTTTCATCGGTAGCCACTGTTGCATAAGACAGAAGTGACCGCCTATCAAAGCACGGCAAAGATTCATCATATATTAAAACTGTATATTCTTTTTCATTTGAACCGGTTGAAAACAACGTTGATAAATTTACATAGTGCTATCAACTTCGTCCGTTTTTGTTCATTCATGAGTTGATATATTTTAACAGTATTTGGATTTACTCTAAAGTATCTATCTATATAAGTATTTCTTTCTACAGCTAGAGATGGACATTCGAAAAGATAATGAAACTCATCTCCTGGTGTGTTTTGATTCCATAAGGTGCAAACACGCGCATGTCTAGGGACATGTTCAAATCGCCCAACCTCTATTGGTAACCTGTGATTAGAAGTTCTAAATTTACATAGCATTTTTGACAGTGTCTGAGGGAGCGAGGTTAAATACGTTTCTAGTCTAAAAGTTTCTTTAAAAATCTAGACGAGGTGAAACTATTGCTGTTAAAAACTTCGCCTCTCCATTTCCGATATACTGATCAGACAGTACTTGTTTTGTAGTGAACTGTAACCATTCAGGCTGGCCTGGATTCTGGGTGTGCATCTGATAACCCAGTATTATCAAGGAGTGCTTTCACATGTGATATCCATGGCCATTGGAATTCGTTATTTTCGTGCATGTATAGTAACAATCGGTATAGTTTATATGAGATTTTCGCCATTTTCCCACATACAAATTTTGCCCAGTATGTGGTTATCATATTATTAATTTTTAAGCTCAACGGGAACTGGCCAAGTTCGCCATAAACCATTGCAGTGTGTAGAATTTTTAACTCCTAAAATCATTTTATAGAATCGTTTCAGCCAGCATGACATTCTCAAAGCCCCAGATTTCGCATCCGTAGAGCATGCTTGGGCATACCATAGAATCTTAAAGTTCTAGCAGTATATCTATCGGTAAATGGAGAGGTTGCTTTTGAAATTAAGGCAAACATAGCTCTACTGGCTTTTTCATGCGTGTGCTTTATAGCCCTAGTAAACTTGCCATTGTATGCAAATAGTATACCTAAATATGGGTATTCTTGCACGATTTCTATATCTTCATTGCCGAGCGTAAATTTTGGTAGGTTTCTGAGCTTGCCTCTAGAGAATATCATACATTTAGTCTTGGAGACGTTACTAGACAATTTCCATGTGTTGCAGGGTGCTGAAACTTTCGCGCCGAAAACCTCGTCGCTCAGTGAGCGGCTTTTCTGCCCGATTTTCGGCGAGCTGAAAAGTCGGTCTAGTGCATTTAGATAGAACCATTTCCATGGGAGCGTCTCCGCGCAGCGGGTACAAGTGCGTGTTGAGCAAGTTGATTTTGTGCGCATGCATGTTGCCCTATAAGCAGGTTATTTTGCAATATTGACTTTGAACACTATGCAAATATAATAATGATGCCATGCAACAGCCATTTTCATTCTAATTATTTGAGCAAGAGACAAAGAACTCGCATTCGTATGATGCAGTTAATGCAGTTGAAAACCAAAAAAGAGAGCACAGATTTTGGGTGCAGATATTGTTCTACTAGATCAATTAGCTGCTCCTGTTTTTGAAAACTCAGCTTCAGGACCCGTCCTTTGCACTTTTGCGACATCACACATGCAGTGTCTAGGAAAGAAAAAATTGATCAAAGCTATGCAGAACTAGAGACTGAAATTCGCTTGCCTACGCTAGGAAAACAGTCGGATTCGCTGGTAAACTCGGCCACATAGAAATAGACAAACCCGCCAGCAGAAAAGGGTGCGAGAACGCGCGAGCATAAAAGCTCACATGGAAAGCGGGCCTTAGGCTCATTCGGAAAATCCCATGCAGGTATGTCCGCTAGCGTACTTATTAGACTGTCTCTTGTCCTGGAATAAATGCGTGATTTATTTCGGGCACTACGGCCGCGTTATCATTAGAGGCGTAATCCTGAGTAACGTCTTACTGACGTATGGCGTTATTCAGGATTAACTCTCCAGTGAGAATACGGTTTTAATCCCACTGGATCGGCGGTTTATCTTTCTATGCGACCGTAGCGCTACCTGATCTATATACAAACAGTATTAAACCACACCACCACATCGCACAATGAAAGGGATCCGATCTGTCGCTCAAGTATATGACGTCATAATCAGCTGCGTCACAAGTAGGCTGGCGTCACAATACATAGTGACGTATCTAGCCCCGTCATAAGTATTGAAATGTCCGTCCAGTGGATGAATTGGATGTCTATAGCCGTGTTCTCTCTAGAGATTTAACCAGCGTAACGCATTACTGAGGTATGGCGTTATTCCAGATTAACTCTCCAGTGAGAACACTGCCTATGTCTTTGACGGATTTACTATGGAATAAACATTCTGCTGAATATTTCGAAACGACTTTTGACTGGACGTTATTGCTGCCATAACTGGCAGCAACAGCACCCAGTCAAATTAGTTTCAAAATTTTCAACATCTTAACTGTATAGCAGCTACCTTGAGATTTGAATTCTGGTAATTCAGATTTCAAAGTATATAAATTGATTCCAACACACGTAAAAGCGGGCGGAGCTTAACTACCAATAGGCGGAGCTTAGCTAAAAACGGATTCAGCTATAGCAAGCAAAAGCAAGCGCACACACACACGCACACGCACGCACGCACACACACGAAGATGTCCGATATCCTTGCAATATTTTCAGTTTATTTTTTTCAAGCATTGTTATTTAGCATATTATGACGTCATGTAAACTCTAATATTTTAACGAGTGTTTTAACCCTTTAACCCTCAGATTTGATCACAGAAAATGTCTATTTGCCGCCTAAAGGAAGATATTCTTGAAATTTTTTGGAGCCAGTCATTACAGTGATAATTCTAGTGAAAAATCCTCAAAAATAGTCCGCTCTTGGTCTGCAAATGAACATTTCTCAAGATCACTGCAAAAGCCGTTCTTGGCCTGCTTGAGTGTTAGAGGGGTGAGAATACCCTAACAAGCCTACATCGGAATATATGCTTTATATTTGCGTATATTCAAAATAGAGAAAGATTTACTCTTAATTATGTTTTATAATGTATAAAATAAATGATCGTCTGTTATGTAAAATAAGAAAATTTACTTTAGCTATGCCTTAACCAATTAAATAAATCAATAATTTAACATTTCACCTCACTTTTTTGTTAAAGAACATATATTAACCAGTATATTATGTATGCCATATTGTGATCTTGGACCGAGACATGTTTTAGCTCTCGTGCTAATATTTTTTTACCATTTTATGTATGGTTACTGTATTCTGCGGCTGTAGTAGTAGAAATATCCTACAGCTGCAATCAGTCCTTCTTCGCTTTTGCCCACTATGTCTTGTCCTCAGCCAAAATCCTTAGCTTCCTCAGGTGCATTCTTGACTTGAGTGTACCTAATCCTGCTTTCTTGAGGTCACCTCGTAGCACGCTTAGCAGATGTATGCAATGATGTCCTCTCCTGGCTCTGTATTTGCTGGCTCCGCGTAGGGCGGGGTTGGTCTTGTGGAACTTTCCGGCACTGATTTATATGCAGCAGCAAGGTAGCAGGTGAAAAGCACCGGAGATAGACCATTTCCCTGTGGGGAGCCGATTGATGTCTCAAGCTCTACAGACTTCACTGACTTGACTCGTACTCTCAGCTTGGTGTCTGCAAGCAGTAGTCTCACTAGTAGCTCATCTTCACTGTTACTGGCCTAGCGTAGTACATCTAGGATCTTTGAGCGCTTAATTGTGTCGAAAGCTCGTAACATGTCAATGCCCATTTTGTGGAAATCCAAGTGTTTGGACATGACTACGGACATAAGCATGTGTTGAGCCCATACAATGTCTGTGCAGCTGCGTCCACGTTTGAAGCCACTTTGACATGACCCGGTGAAGTCATCGATCTTGTCTCGGATGCGGCATAGAGTAACATTGGATAGGATTTTCCGTAGGCTGTTAAGGAGAACAATGGCCCACAAAGTGGCTGGGGGCCAGATGGCTTCTTGGGCGTGGGTAACGCGATAAGGGTGCCTTGGCCTACAGCGTCGATCGGAAGGCGGTACATAAAATCCGAATTGATTAGGTGCATGATCGGTTTTGAGATCGTCAGTATACCTAGCTATAGGAGATCAATAACGTGCAACTTTGGGGCCAATATCTTAAAGGTGTGTATTCACACTAAAATGGTTGAAAATAACATGTTAAAAATTTATGCTTTTAGAAGCTTAAGTTATGTGCCTAGATGTAATGAATCGAAATAAATCTTAAAATGATGATTTCGTTGCGTACAAATTTGTATAATTTTTTTACAATCTAAAAGAGTCCCAAATTCAACTGCCCGTCTAAAGAAATTATATTGCTTTATATGGAATGACATCACAATATGTTATGTTATTCCAACTGTTTGAGAAAAAGTGTTGCCTTATTGATTTATTTCATTGTTTCTTTTTCAACTTCAGATTGTGTCCCCGTGTAGTGGCGTCATTCTAATCTAATTCGAGATACTTACATTGATAATTGTAGGACTTGTGGAGAGAGATATATAAATAAGTTGCAGTGGTGTGTGCTTCAGAGTGAATGAGAAATGGCAATGTAATAGGGGAGATAATTAACGTTAGGATGATTGTAATATAACTTATTATGATGAGTCGTCTCCCTCGAGTTTATTCTCAACAATTTGACAATGGAGTCAACTCATCTAAGGTTGTGTCTATATTTTAGTAGTTACCTCCCCTTAATTGTTAAAACCACTACTCGCCCAGTAACCCGCGTTATCAGTGTATCATTAATGATGTGTAATAAGTCAGATAAAGAAAAAGCTGAAGTTATTCATTCAATAAGGGGCTTGTTAAGATTTTAAGCATAAGGTGTTAAACACGCACATTCGAGCCTGAATGCATGAAAATAAAATTGTTTAAATTGTATACTTTTAGAGGCTTAATCTGTGTACATCACTGTAATGAAGCGAAATAATCTTAACATATGATCATAACATCATTCAGTACAGATTCGTATAATTTTTTGCTTTTCATTGTGAAGTTGAATTAGGGACTTGTGTCTCTAACTCAACTTCACAACGTAAAAATTATATTAATTTATACGTAATGAAATCATCATATCTTACGATTTATTTCGTTTCATCGCATATAGGTCCACAATTTACTTCTCTAAAAGTATACAATTTTAACAATTATATTTTCAAGCATTTTGTTGTGAATGTGTCTGTTATAAGATGGTCACGTGTTCCATCCGAGGTCAAACAACTTTAACTGTGATGGAGGCTAGTCAATTGACCGTTCCATTTTAGCTATGCCCCGCCCATCTCTAGCTAAGATCCACCCACACCTCGCTCGTGTTGGGATCGATCGATCTCTGAACTCTCTGACTGTCAATTTCCAGAAAACTATACAGGTACGCCATTGAATATGTTGGAACTAATTTGACCGGGCGCTGTTGCCGCCTATGTTTATCAAATAGTAGAGACATACAAGCCATACGTGTCGGACTATTAAGAGTTAGACGGACCAAATAGAACCATTTATGACGTAATGCGTATGATGCCATCCTGCAAGCAAGCTGATTATAACGTCATATGACGTCAGATGATAGATGGATACTCTGGAAATGTGGATTGGATTAACTAAAGTTCTCATAAAGTAAGGAAAAATGGAATCTAAAATTATCTTTTTTTATATATGCTATGTGAAGTTGTGAACTTTATTAACCTGTAAGGTTGAAGATTGATCAAGAAAATGTAATTATTTGCTTATTGAATGTCTCTTTGCAAGTCAAGCGAATGGTACTTTTGAAAGTTTATCACTGGCGCGAATGACTGTTTCAGGTTGGCCAGCAATTTAATTCTGTGTTCAATTTTCAAAAATAGATTTCTCTTGTCCTGCAAATGGGTTTTCCTCAAGACCACTTTCTCAGTGCTTACACCATTTTAGATTCCTTTCCTCAATACAATTTTATTTGAACTTATTACCTGAAATGGCTGCAAGTTAAAAAAAACTAGAGCATTTCTTGTGATGCATTACAGCGATATGACAGACACCATATAGGAGGCGACGATCCTCATTATTGGTTAGCCGTTAAGCCAGCCGAGCCACGCGCGCGCGTGCGTGCGCGCTCGTGAGCGCGTGTGTATGGGTGTCCGTGCATGCAGTTGTCCATGTGTGGGTTATTACTAAATCTTAGCTCGTGTTTCATGCCATAACAGGCTAACATATTAAACACAAGTGCAACTAGAGATTGTTGATCTGTTCAAAATGGTTAACCCCCTACTTTCATGGGAAGATGTTATTTCATTGTCGTCTTTTTGTGTGGAGCTATATCTCATGTCTTAGCACAGCAAGGATTGTTCCTGACAAAGAGGATTTCCAGACATTGACAGTGATTCAGATTATGAAACAGACATCCGGATCAGATCAAATTATGGATCTATGGAAAGCTCAGAAACTACTGGTCTAATTTAGCTCAAATCTTAACCCAAGAAAGGTTATGACCGTACACTTGCATTCCAGATCATTGGTCATGAACAGTAGAGAGAATCTGAAAACAATTTAAAATGTGACCAAAATGGATAAATCCAGTCTGTCAGTCAAGTATATTGATGTCATAATCGATTACGTAACATGTAGGCTGACATGACAATCATCATTGACGGAAATACTGTCATCATCCTGGAATAGTCTATTAGTTGTATGAAAAGTAGGTCATCCAAGATGGCCGGCGAACTATTTGGCCAATCAACAAACTGAATTGAACAAACTTGGTTCAGCTCTTGTCGTAGATGATATTTCGTGAGTTTGAATCGATCCCCAATGCAGTTTTGGAGATTTTGACGTTTCGAAAAATTGGGCAAAATCCAAGATGGCTGCTGGCTAAATTGGTCGATCGGCTTAATCTAAGCAAACTTGGATCTCTATGCTCTAAGGATGCGTCCTGCTAAATATAATTAAAATCGGCTCAGTTGTTCTTTAGAAGTCGTTTAAAGAAAAAGTTGATGGGCGGATGGACGACGGCCGGTCGCCACGGCATAAGCAGCTCAATTGGCCATTCTAGCGAGGTGAGCTAAAACAGACGTGCACAGACACATATACACATATCTAATACCCTCTGAGCAATGAGAGCGGGTAATTATAGATTGTGTAAGTGATTTTCATTAAGAGATTTAATAGCTAGACGATTGATCCTAATTTTGAGTCCATTTCATACTAGATTGCTCAGTCATCGCAAATCCACACTCACCTGGGGTGGAACCAAATGTAAATGCCCTCTTGCATTCTGCAATCATATGGGCAACTCTTAATCCAAATTTAGTTGAATTCCGGCCAGTAATCTCGGAATTGTGTTACAATAAATTTCTTGACATTTTAAGACACTCCTTACCCCATGGGAAAAGATCAAAATGTAAATGTCATGTTGCACTCCGGAATCATATGGGTAAATGACATACCAAATTTGCTTAAATTCCATCCAACGATTTTGGAGTTACCTTTCAATCAATTTCTTGACCTTTTGACCCCCAACCCAACTCCCGGGGGCAGGAGTCAAATGTGCATGTGCTCTTTCACTCCACAATCATATGGGTAACTCACATAACAAAATTTTAATTTGGTAGAATTCCGTCCAATGGTTTCAGGGGTGGGTGGGTTATATTACAATCAATTTCATGACCTTTTGATATGTCTATCCCACCACCTAAACCAGGGCCATATGTGCGTGCTCTTGTACTCCGCACAGATATGGGTAACTCACATATCAAATTTGGTTACATTCCGTCCATTGTTTTCGGAGGAGTTGCGTTACAATCAATTTCGGCCTGTTAAAATTTGAGTGTTTGCCCCTCCTCTATCCCTGTGGGCAGAGCCAAATGTAAATGGACTCGTGCCCTCCTCAATCATATGAGTAACTCGCATACCAAATTTGGTTGAATTCTGTTCAACGTAGTAGGGCAGACATGTGAAAAAGATGTTCCATTTTGGCAGAAAGCATGAAATTTGGCATATAGGTGGTTTAAGGTATCCTGATCATAATTAGATGCGGTGCCACGTGATTCTACCAAGGGAACCCATTCAAAATGGCGGATTCAAAATGGCCGCCTTCCCAGCGCAAAATTCGCATTACTCAAGCTCTAGACGGAGTAGAGAGATGGGGTTAATGTCAAATTAGGGATTTCATGGGTCAATCGTCATAATTCTACTCACTACAATACTCTAAATATGTAAATATCAATCCTTCCATAGCGACCACCTGTGTTTGATGTCAAAAGACGGTGGCTCTTTAAGATGTGTTATCTAAAAGATCCATCTCTTGAGAACAAAAGCAATATAGCATCTAGAAATAGTTTAAATTACTTGATTTCTTAATATCGAACCAAGTAATGGTCGTCATAGATACGTTCAATTATCCTATTAGAGTATGCAAGGCTATACATGATGCTGTTGCTCGTTGAATCATGATTCACAGACGTCACACGCACTGTGCACCGCATGAGCACAACTGTGTACAAGGTAAGTTGGGTTTATAGCATTTGCATCTGCCAGTGCAATTACTTTTGCAAGCACATTTCACGAGTTCCCGGCATGCCTTAGATGCGTCTGCAAGCAAACTCCATTGCGGTGACCAAGTGTCTCCATCTCTGACACAACCCCAGTCAGCTGGCGATGGCGTTTTTGCATTTGCGTGGAGTGATTGGCCCCAAAGATTACCTGCCTGGAACGCAGCACGTTTGATATGTTGCAGCAGATCTGCACTGGTCGGAGGAATGTTTTCTAGCTGCCTGTTGCCAAAAGCCAAGACCATTTTATCTTCTTTGCAATAGCATACAAAGGCTGATCAAGCGTGATGACTGGCACCTGTCCATGATTGATATGCTTTGTAGCTTGCTGAATTAAATCCATACCATGTTTCACCATTGCCAAACTATGAGCGTTGTCACGAAAGAGCGGCAAAAGTCCAGTAATTGCTGGCGGAGGTGGGACATCTTGCAAACTAGCAAAGTGAGCTGCCCACGATATGTCATCTGTCCCATACATATCGCCCTCGATCGAGTGTTCGTTTATCTTGTCCAGCCACGCAATTTGAGTCTTATCTAAGATTAATATCGTATCACTGGGAATCAAAGGATCAACAGCTCGAGAAGGCACAGGATTATCACTTGGGAAAGCAGCTGGATTAACAACTGTGTACGTCTCGGGTAATGGATGGATGGTGGTGGATTTTTGTACAACGTCAATTGTTCAAGAGTTCGAATGACCCCCAGTATTTGTGTCTGAACAATGTTGTGTTAATGAGATTGCTGTCCCATGGAATGCAGTTCGTGCTGATGTGGATGTATGATTATGGTCTATGCTATCAAGGTTCCCAGTTGTGAACAGATTACCATGCAAGTTAGTCGGACAAACAACCCCATCCTTTTTAAACATGTCTATAGCCTTATTTATAGCTTAGATATGCTGCCAATAGGATGCTCAGAGGCTTGACGATCTTCCATGTAAGATATTAGCTCTGCAAGAGCAACAGAGTCAGGTTTCATATCGTTAGCAATATCAGATTCACTTCTCGAAAGAGATCTATGTCGTGTGTATAGTTTTGTCAAACAAGTCTTGTGGTAGATAGCATCCAATGCTGTCATGTCTCCAGATAACATTTTAGCAAGAAGTTTTGTATCTCTCAGTTCTGTCACCATTTTGCGTATGTTTTGGTCAACTTTTGCTGTTGCGGCTCTATGAATGTCATGCTCTATCGGTTGGTCACAGAAAAGCATAGTGGTTGAGTGGGGTCATTTATACTTGGCATAGTGAAATTAGACCTCAATCTAGATTTGACTGGTGACCTGAGATCCTCGCTGGATTCTAATTTTGCATTTCTTTTCACGGCGCGATCAACCCGAGTCCGGCTACAGAGATGCCAACACGATTTGTGCCACCTAGCACAGTTTTCTATTAGCGTCTCCGCAATTCCAGATCCATCATTCAACCTACATAGATCCAGGTATGGTGGAAGGGAATGGAGTTGCTGTAGCCTATCAAGGTTATCAGCTAATGACCTATAACTCTTAATCACATTGTCACGATTTGTGTTACTACATGGATCTATGAGATGCTCCGTTGTGGACTGCTGGCAAATAACACACAGGGACCATTTCGTGTGTGCTAAATCCACTGTGGGATCAGATGTCAATTTCACTTTCTTTGACATATTGACTTGAATGCGAGAATATAATAGGCTATTGTCTCTGTCTATAAGCTGAGCACAATACGCTTGTACGTGATTGCTATGCAGCTATGTATTCTCCTGATATATTTAAAAAGTCAGTGTGAGTTTAGGAAACTACAATAATTATATGGAAATCCGCAACGAAATAATGCTTGGCGAAGCGAGGGGCTGGCATACAATTACTTTTACCGGAGAAAACGTGTAGACCAATTGTTTTGAGTAGCGAAAACATGTTTCTAAAATGTTCCGCCAGGAACATGTGTGTACAAACGTTTAGCAATAATACTACTAGTTTACAAATGTTACAACAACAACGACGACCACAACAACAACAACAACAACAACAACAACAACAACAACAACAACAACAACAACAACAACAATAATAATAATAATAATATATTTTCAGCATGTTTATCTATTTAGAGTATTGTAATGGGTAAAATCATAACCAGTGACACAAGAAACCCTTAATTTGACATCAATTCCAGCCCTCTACTCCATCTAGAACTTGTATAATGCAGATTTTCCGCTGGGAAGGCGGCCATTTTGAATCCGCCATTTTGAATGGGTTCCCTTGGTAGAATCACGTGGCACCGCATCTAATTATGTTCAGCATACCTTAAACCACCTATATGCCAAATTTCATGCTTTCTGCCAGAATGGAACATCTTACCACAAATTTGTTACATATCCGCCCCACTAACGGTTTCAGAGGAGTTGCGTTAAAATCAATTATCGCTAGTTAAAATTTGACCCTTTGACCCCTCCCCCACCTCGGGGCAGAGCCAAATGTAAATATCCTCCTGCCCTCCATAATCATATGCGTAACTAAATTTGGATTTGGTTGAATTCCGTTCAACGTTTTTGGAGAAATGACATTACAATCAATTTGACCGTTTGACACCCAACCCACTGGGGGCGGAGCCAAATGTCAATCTGCTCTTGCACGCGGCACTAATATGGTTAATACACATACCAAATTTGTTTGAATTCTGTACAACAGTTTGGGACTAGATGCATTACAATCGATTTTCCACACCTTGAATTACGGGATAACAAGAGGCCCAAGGAGCCTGTATCACTCACCTGGAACATAGGCATTTCAACAAAAAAGGCCATCGCCTATAAGTAGACTCCTATGGTTTTAGGCTTTTAGCCAGAATAGCCAAGAACGAGGTCATCCAAGATGGCTGCCAAGTAAATCGTGATCATGATCTCTTGAAGAAACGTTGTTCAGCTGTTACCCTAGACACCATTTCATGAGTTTTGAATCAATCCTCCAAGCGCTTTAGAGATTTAAAAAAAACCATTTCTAAGAATCGGCTAAAATCTAATATGGCTGATCGGCTTCATTTGAACAAAGTTGGATCACTATGCCCTAAGGATGCTTCCTGCCAAATATAATTGAGAGAAGACCAATTTTGGCTTCAAAATCCATCAAATAAAACATCCAATATGGCCGCCACACATGCTACATTTTGATTGGCCCACGGTGGCCTGTTTCCTTTACATATCAATTTCCATTTAACTTTAATAACATAATCATATCTCCAAACTTTCAGCCCCATCCGTTTATCAGTTCTGGATTAGTTGTTTTTGTGAAAACCACATCATCCAAGATGGCTGCTGAAACATTTGGCCAAGCAACCTCCCTTGAACAAAATTGGTTCAGTTGTTGCCCTAGATGATATTTCATGAGTTTTGAATCGATTCCCCAAATAGTTTCGGAGATTTTTAGTTTCTAAAAATTGGACAAAATCCAAGATGGCCGCTGGCCAAATTGTCCGCTCGGATTCCTTTGAACAAACTTGAATCTCCATGCCCTAAGGATGCTTCCTGCCACATATAATTGAAATCAGCCCAGAGGTTCTTGAGAAGTCGCTTAAAGAAAAAGTTGATGGCTGGACAGAAGGACGGTAGCCACGGGATAAGCTCACTTGGTCATTCTGGCCTGGTGAGCTAATGATAACTGATATTCGCTTTGCAAACACTGTTGCTGCAAGCTGTTGCTCATGGGACAGCAACACTATTGTTCAAAATATACACACGTCCTCCTACTCCTTTAACATCATTATGAAGGAATATTGATTGTGTGCTATTTAAGCTATTTATGTCTACTAGGTGGCAAGTATCTCACAAATGTGATTGTTCAAAAACACTACAAACAAATTCATACCATCACGCAACATTGCTGACCAGACAGAATAATCTCCAATGACGCACTATACACTATGTGCAATACACTCCACTGAACGCGAATGTGTCGAGGCAAAGATAGTCTATGTTTGGCCATGTTCTGAGATTGCTATTAAAAAACCTACAAAGGCATTGGAATTCACAGTACTCAGTGCCAACACATATAGGCTGGAATTCAATAAGGCGGTTTAAACCTCGGTTTAGCCTAAACTTGGTAACAACTCGTCACATAAACCTGTTAATAAGAGATTTATTACCAGGCTTATGCTTAAACCTCATCCGTATTCAGATGAGGTTTAAACCAGCTAACAGCTAGACCAGGTTTAAACCATGTTTATTTTATCAGCATTCGTCTACCAAACTCGGGGGTTTAATAGAAATTTGACATTTACATTCTAAACTAACATATATAATAATAATAATAATAAAAATAATAATAATAATAATAATAATAATAATAGGATATTTATAGTGCGCTATAATTCCACGCAAATATTGCATGCTCTAAGCGCTTACAATAATAAAATAAAATGATCATACAGTTGGATATGCCTGACGGAACAAAAACGTTTTAAGATTTGATTTAAATATAGCTAGAGTGGATGAAGATTTAAGACTAGCTGGAAGATCATTCCATTCTGTAGAAGCAACAAAAGCAAATGTTCTGTGACCATAGGTTTTTGATTTAACTTTCGGAATTTTAAGCAGGTTTAGATTTGCAGATCTAAGTGGCCTGCTTGGCGTGTACGTTTCTAGCAGTTCTGAAAGGTAGGTTGGTGCTGTAGATATGATACATTGATAGGTTAGGCAGAGGACTTTGAAGCGTATTCTCTGTTCTATTGGAAGCCAGTGAAGATCTTGGAGAATGGGACTGATATGATCACTCTTACGCTTTAGGGAAACAACTCTAGCGGCTGCATTCTGAATTGCTTGGAGTTTGCGCATAGCATCTTTTGAGGCGCCTATAAACAGACTGTTACAATAGTCTAACCTTGAGATAATTAATGTTAGTACCAGCATAATAGCAGCTTCGCGAGTTATGTATTTTCTGATGTTTGATATATTCCGCAGCTGCATAAAACACACCTTACGCAGATAACGGACATGATGTTCCATACTAAGTTCATTGTCTAACATGACACCCAAGTCCTTAACAGTGTCTACCAAGGGAATTTGAGCTGAGCCAATGGTAATCGCAGATAACTCTGTTTTGGCACGCCGAATTGCTGACCCAATCAACATCGCTTCGGTTTTATCATCATTCAACATCAACATGTTAGAGGTCATCCATAATTTAATATCGGAGCAACAGTTTGTTATTTGATTGGAAGCGATAGTTGCAGTGGATGTGGATGACGTAAAATTGTTGATTAGTTGAGTATCATCTGCGTAAAGGTGTCTTTTGATATTATGTTTTTCGATTACTGAACCTAGTTGTCGAGTGTACAGGGTGAATAGAACGGGGCCCAGTTATATATATAATATACAGCGATGGACATAATAAAAAAGTGGCAATAAAATAAATCAGCGCTATTCGGATAATAAACAATGAGGTGACTTAAATACCTGTCAGACGTCAATCTCATTATGCATATGAATGGGAGAACTCTGTCCCAAACTAACTCACTGGCGGCTTGACATGCCACATTTAAGTGTTAATTTTACACATAGAAATAGGAGTTAAACTACACTACTCCAGGTTAAAATTTTTATGAAATTTGTTCTAAGGTTTAGCACATAAACTACCGTCTTGAAACCGGTTTATTACCGGGTTTGTTACCTGGTTTAATTGTTGATATTCTCATAGCATTATGCTATAGCTTTCACAGGATTGATTTAGGTGTACATACCTGTAGAAACGTGATATTAATGTGTGGTAAATTATTTTTATATTGGATCAGTGTTTTACGTCAGTCTAAATGCCGGTTTAAACCTAGTAATAGATAAACCTGGTTTAACTCTTTAAACCAGGTCTAGCTAAACCACCTTATTGAATTTCACCCATAATGTTCACACGACTGCACTTGCTAAATGTGCGATTTACCAACCTAAAAGATGGACAGGGTAATTTGAAGATCACGAGGAGCATACATAAGCTGAGGACTGAGGACAAGAAACAGTGGATAAAGGAGTGATTGCAGCTGCAGGATGTTTTCACAACAGCAGCTGCATCACCATCACCGTCATCATCACCATCATCATCATCATTGTGGTGGAAGCATAAAACCTTAGATGTTAATGAAATACTATGACTGTCACCTATGATGAAAAAAGTGCTTTCAACCAATCAGATTTGTAATCTCTAGAGCCTAGCTAGGGAAAGTCGAGGCAAAAAGGCTTCCGTAGTGATCTTCAGAAATGTCTATTTGCAGCCCAAGAAAAAGCTAGCTTTGAAAGTTTAACACTGGAACACCTGGCTCATTGACACAAACATCCAGTCTAGTGGTAAATTGCCAGAAACAGTCATCTCTTGACTATTGCATATTCCCTAAGCAGAGATTTTGATTTTCATGAAAAATCTCAATTGGTAAAGGTTTAACCCTTTCACTGACAAATCCCTGAAAAAGTATATTCATTATAATACAAAATTTATTCTGTTGAATATTTAGAAATTAATTCCAAATATTCAAGTTTTGGTTTTTCCTGAAAATGAGAGATGGGGAATTTATTGGTGAAAGGTTTAACCTGGGGTCAGTAGGATGATATTCCAGACATTATATGCACACTAAAATATGCATGACAGCAACAGTTGTGACAGCAACAGGAGACCTTCCTCAAAATGTCCAACATTTCTATAACTTGGCTCCTGCATAGGTTTACTATGCGTTGGCACCAGTTAACCCCTTTAACCTGGCCAAAAACTGCTTCAGCATTCGTCTTGATAACTGTCATTTTGCTGAACAAGAGAAGACTATGTTTAAAAATTTACCACTGAAATGACTGTCTCAATAACCCAGCCAGTCATTCGAATGACAATTTTCAAAAATAATCTCCATCTGCAAAGGGACATTTTCTATGACATAATTGAAATTTCTTTTTCACATATTTCATCATTAAAGTGCTAAGATTTGAATAACAAATAAACACACATTTAAAAACCTTAAAAGTAATGTTTATTTTTTCATAATTTGTACACTGTACAATAGGCCTTTATGAAATGGTAATATGATACAAAGTCAACTATAAGATTAACAAATATTACATAAAAATGAAAATTATTAACAATTCCGCAAATGTAGTCATCATTGTAGTCTCATGTACAAGCATAAACCTGAATGAATCATTATTAATTTTTGTATTAAGTTTATTTAGAACTTGTTCAATGTTAAGATCATGCGATGTTTCCCATAGTATCTAAAGTTTGGACACCCGAAGGATACTGGACCCTGAAATCTGGAGATCATAACTGAATATCTGTTTCCACTGCAGTTTTCGCATCCATTCTAAAATTAGAAGGTAACAATGGACTCACAGCTAAGATTTATTAGTGTTCCATGCTAGATAGTCCTAACAAATATCCTGGAAGCATATATGACTATAGCAGCTAATAAAAAGAAACTATGTTCATTTATTATATACATATGTAATATATATTATATACACCATATTTTATATGCAATTCTCTATAAAATTATATAACTTATTCATATATTACACCTAAAGGAATGATGGTATCTTGGGAAAATTTGGAGGATATAACGAAGGAAAGTTTCAAGTACAGGATAATTTTGGAATAGAAATTAATTAACATATGCCAAAATGGAATGTGATAAGTTGATAACTCTAAAATATTTAAATATTTGAATATCCAACATATACAGTTTACATACATCACTCGTAAAACATTTCATGAACTGTCTCGATGCTGCAAGTCAACAGACAATAATTTCAATGAGCAAAAACTCTTGACTTGTTGAATATTTTGAAAACAATTTCACTTAGAGTTGTTGGTAGCTTAGCCACCAACAAATTTCAGACAAATTGTTTTCAAAATATTTAGCAGGTCCCGAGATATAAGCATTGGAATATGTCGTCTGCAAAAACTCAGCAGACAGACGGTTAATGGTGTATTACTAAGAGGTAACACAGGTTAATATGAAAACATCATTATATACAAATGGATTTTATTTGTGAATTACATAGATGCGTAATTTAAATATTGCTTTTAACTTTCCAATTAAATATCCATGATAATATAATCAAGGTTTCTTTGGGTTTTTGTCGACTATGTAGAGTTGGGTCTATTTGTTTTGTCATCACACTATCCTTATTTTTTTAATGATTTCCTTACCGTTTTTGGTGAATTTTAAAGTTAGTTATGGTCAATGTGTAACAATACATAGTGCAGGTTTATTGGACTCCTTACAATTCTAATAAATTTTAACTGTTTTAGCCTGAGATTTATGTAAATGTCACAACACAAGATACATTTGTGCCTCGATTAGCAATTGGTGTTTTAGACCAGACAGAAGGAAAGATTTTCTAATCTTATTTCCAGTGAATAATTATGACATATGAACATCTTTAACCCTTTAAACCATTAGGGGTCAAATTTGGTCAAGAAAATCCAATTATTTGCTTATTGAATGTCCATTTGCAGGGTAAGAGGACTATTTTTGAAAATTTACCCCCGGAATGACTTTCCAGTTGTAAATCTTCATAAATAGTCTTCTCTTGGCCTGCAAACAGACATTCCTCAAGAGGACAGCAGATGCCATTTTTATCCGAGAAAATGCTCATTTGCCGAACAAGAGACTGTGTTTGTAAATGTATCACTGCAATGAGTGGCTCGGTTCTTGAGTCAATCATTCCAGAGGTCATTCTTTTTTAATCGTCTTCTCTTAGTCTGCAAATGTGCATTTCTCAAGACCAATGCAGAAGCCATTTTTGGCCAGTTAACTATTAAATAGTCTAAACTGTACTATATAAATGAAATTTAACTGAGAATGATTTCTTTTGTGTTTCTACACAAGCCACATACAACTTTAGATGATAGCTGATTGCAGCCAATATATATGACAGGCTTTAACACTTTACTGACCAAGACAGCCAAGACCGACCTATGCTATGGTCTTGTAGAATGTCTATTTACAGGACCAGAGAATACAAGTTTTGAAAATTTACCACTAGAATGATTGGCTCGATAACTGAGTCAGTCATTCCAGTGATAAATTTTCAAAACTTGTACTCTCGGCCAGTAAATAGACATTCAATAAGCAGATAGTTAATATTGACCAAATCTGCCCATTAGAGTGTTAATGAAATAGGCTTCACGAGTGTCTGATACTAAATCTCATAATTGTAAAATTGCCACCTGATGATAATTAAAAATTTTCAGGTTATGGCAAGCTCGACAGGCTCTAGCTATGCATGTCTTTATTTTAAATGGCATACAAATTTTTAAATACATTTTATTCTTTGTTGAGAAAAGATCTTCCCAAAAAAGGCACAGTGGGCTGTCTCTTAGAAATTTACTCTACATATAACTAGTTTTGAGAAGGCACAGAGGGCTGCCATTGTTTTCTTATATCTTAGCTGACGACACAAGAAAGGGAAATAAATATTTATGAAATCAAACCTCTGTACAACACAAGCAGGAGTGCGCAGATCTAGCATATTAATACACAACATCAAGAACTGAACTGTGATCAACTGTACAAAATACACATATGGATATTATTAACATTTTAATACTCAAATTTGCAGTAAAAAATTAAAATTTTCTTAACATGTAAATTTTGCAGACGAAGAGGCTATTTTTAAAATTTGTATCACTGGAATGACTGGATTGTTTAACGAGCCAGTCATTTCAATGATAAATTTTCAAAAAATAGTTTTCTCTTCGCCTTGAACTTAAATCTTAATTTCTCAAGAGCACTGTGGAAGCTATTTTTTGCCAGATTTGGTAGTTCAAGGGTTCATATATACATATATCTACTTTTTAATAATGTTGAATGCCTCAGCACAAACTCTGAAGGAATTAGAGAAACAAACTGTCACACATACAATGTCCAAGGGAAGAATATCTGCAATACTAAAATACTTATTTACAAGCTTGAAGCAGGAAACAGTACTTTTGACAACTTAGCACGGACATGACTGGCTCGGGGCCAGGTGATACAGTGACATAAATGTAAAAATTATTTAATACAAATGGAATTTATGTTTTATAAAAATAAATGTAAATTATGACAACAAAAATCTAATGCATCACAGTTAGCGAAATAGTTGTTAAAATCAGTTATTACAATCTGACATAACATCATATTAACCCTCTCACCGATGATCTTCCTATATCTCAGTTTCAGCAGGAAAGCTGTTGAATATTTTAAAATTAATTTGACTGGAAGCTACAACCATTTCCAGTCAAATTAATTTCAAAATATTCAACATAATAAGTTTTATATTGAAAGAATATACTTTTTTCAGGGATTTGTCGGCGAAAGGGTTAACCCTAAGCTCATGGTCAAGCTTGGTCAGGAAAATCAAATATTTTGATAAAATTAATGTCCATTTGGCGGCCATTAAAAGATAATTATTTTTAAAAAGTTATTATTGAAAAGACTGGCTCGGTTATTGATCCAGGCATTCCATGGGTATTTTGTAAAAATACTCTTCTCCTGGCCCACACATGTGCATTCTCAAGCACACTGAAGGAGCCACTATTGGCTGCCTTGACCATTAAAGGGTTAATGCAGTTTGATGTTACAGTCTCTTTCCTAAAAAATATCCTGTTGTTAAATTATAACATTATTTCTTGTTGTAAACAGTCCACTGCCATTTCCTGTTCTACGAGCTTGATGTCATTTCCTGTTAAAATGATATGATGTCACTTCCCGCTATAACAGTCTGTTTGCACCAACAGACATGAGAACAGCGATGGTGGTTAGCAGCACGTTGATACTGACATGAGATGAAGCTGCTATTCTACACTTCAATGTTTCAAATCTAAAACAAATTACACATTAAGAAATAAGTAACGGATATATGTTAAAGTAAATAAAAATTTAAAAAAATTAAATTAATTAATTAATTAAAAACTAGATTGATCGGTCGATGACGCATCTTCGCAAATCCCCATGTTTACCGCTTCAAACTTTTGACGCACCCCACAACTCACGTCCGGGGGTGGAGCCAAATGTAAATGTCCTTTAGAACTCTTCAATCATATGGGTAGCTCACATACCAAATTTGGTTGAATTTCATCCAATAGCATCAGAGGAGTTGAATTACAATCAATTTCATGACCTTTTGACCCCACCACCCACCCCTGTGGGCAGGGCCAAATGTAAATGTGCTCGTCCACTGCATATTGATATGGGTAACTCGCATACCAAATTGGGTTGAATTCCGTCAAATGCTTTCGGAGGAGATGCGTTACAAGCAATTTCCGCCAGTTAAAATTTGACCTTTTGACCTCTCTCCCGGCCCCTGGGAGCAGAGCCAAATCTAAATGACCTCTTGCACTCCGCAATCATATAGGTACTCTAATATCAAATTTCATTGAGTTCCGTCTAACAATTTCAGGAGCTGCATTACAATCAATTTCTTGACCTTTTGACCCCATCACCAACCCGCTGGGGGCGAGGCCAAAAGTAAATGTGCTCATCCACTCCAACTGATTTTACCTTTCAACCCCTGCCATGCCCCCATGCAAAACGCATTCATATGGGTAGCCCACATACCAAATTTGGTTCAATTCCACCCAATGGTTTGGGAGGAGTTAGCGTGATGGACAGACGGATGGACGGACGGACAGGACAGATGGAGGCGATTACAATATCCCCGACATTTTTTCAAAACATGGGGATAATAACTGCCATACAAGCCAAAATGATCACATAGACCTGTCTAGGTTTCAATAATCAAATCCTATATAAAATATACTTAGTACTATCCTATATACTCACAAACAAAAAGAGCAATCAGAGATTGCAGACCCTTGCTATCGGATTTTTGTTGGTAAGTCCAGACGAAATTTGGGAATCATTTCTTGGAAAACTTGTTCTAATGTTAAAATTTGAATTAAATCAGATCATTTGTTTCAGATGCCAATACATCTGCTATTTGATCTGATCTGGATCCAGATTTTTAAGTGACCTGTACATCTTAGTTTTATAGTAATGATCATTCCTCAGTTAAAATTCTAGTCAATTATTTTTTCTTTGATAGCATTATAAACACCTGGATATAGGCTGTTCACTCTAGTAACATTTAAAAATAAAGAGCATTTCCTTTTACAAACTGGCCAGCTTTTTGTAGTCAGTATTAGCCAATGGATTAGTGTCTACTTTTTACCCGCGTCGCTAGACGACAGGGTTGATGTGAACATGGAGTGATGGATGTTGTTGTTCTTAAGATAATATTTAATAACTCTGGTTTAACTGAAGGGATCTTCCATCTCCAAACTTTGGTAGTAGCTTGCCAGTGGGGTCCCAAAGATGTATGCCAATTTGGGGGTCAAAATCTATATGGCTGGTTCTACTGAAGGGATCTTCTCCAAACTTGGATGGAAGCTTGTGTAAAAAGTTAAAACGCGATAGCTTTCACCCACATTGTTTTCAAAATAGACACTTTTGAACTACGGCAGCACGATTAAAAAATAAATCAATGACGTGGGCATTGGAGAAATTTGTCCTTGCTTTCTTTGTTGAATTTTAAGTATTTTATTCAATGTTTACAATCCATCACCAGCAGTTAGGCTTGTGCGTTTATTGAGTTGAGTGATCGCGATCGATTATTAAAAAATAATCGTGATTACTCAATTAATCAGCTTGGATACAAATTACCAAGACATAACAAACAAAAGAATTCAATGACGAAAATTACAATGGTGTTTAGAAAAGTCCATTTGCAGGGCAGAGAACTCTTTTTGAAAATGATTCACTGGAATTCCAGGCTCGATCCTCAAGCCAGGCATTCCAGTAATACATTTTCAAAAATAGTCTTCTCCTGCCCTGCAAATGCACATATGTTCAGTAAGCAAAATGTAATTTTATATGACTGATCGCATTAAAAAGTAATTGAAAGTTAGGTTTTTAAATATTTTATGCAATAGAAAATATTCATTCACGATTATTCGATTATTTTATTTTTAATTCACGATTTAAAACATAATCACAATTTTCAATTTAATCATGTAATTGCGCAAGCCTACCAGCAGTTAACCCTCAACTGAAGATTACATACAAGATACAAGATTATGATGAATATTTAGAAACTAATATGTACCTAAGGCAGTAACTCAACTTTCAGTCAAATTAATTTCAAAATATTTAACACCATACATTTAGAATTGAATAAAATAGTAAAGACATACAATTCATATACTTGACAGACTTTTAATGTTCATGACGGACTTAGATACATCATTCATTATGCATTTTGATTGTGACGTCAGCTTACATGATGTAATTGATTATGATGTCATATACTTGAGTGACAGATAGGATATATCCATTGGCATGAGTGGTTATGTTCATGCCTCTGTATTCTTCATAAAGTGTTCTTTGTCTCAATGACAATGTCGATACAGAAGCATGTATATTGAATGTATGACTCCTACTCTTCTCAAATATACTTGTTTTCATGCAAACTTGCCTCGCATATCAGGAGCGAGCAGATTTATAAAGGATAAATAAAGCCGTCTTTGCCTGCTTTACGTGAACTTTCTCGCATTTTGTACGTATTTGTATAGCAATGCCATCTAAAATGTGCTATGAAAGCTTTAATTAGATAAAATAAGTGTCACAAATGAAGATTACATACTCATCCTATTTAAAAAACAGGGGCCCAATGACATTTCCAAAGACACGTTTTTATGGCCAAGACGACAAAAAACAGCCTCTGCAATGGTCTTAACATCTATTTGCAGGTCAAGAAAAGACTATTTTTGAAAATTTATTATTGGAATGCCTAGATCAATAACAAAGCCAGTCATTCCGTGGTAGATTTTCAAAATAGTCATCTCTTGGACATTCAATAAGCAAACAATGTGATTTTCTTGCTCAATCTTGACAATTAAATGGCTAAACACATTCATAGCTTGTCGGGGCCAGATTCAGATGATTTTTAACCAATCAAACAGTTTGGGTGCCAATTGTTTAGGGGATATATTATCAAGCTTTTTTTCCCACCATCTTCACTCCTAAGCCAAACTAAAATCCTCCATTACATCCTGGTGTTGCATGATATCGCTCTCTCTTCATGTTTAAGTTATGGCAAGGGAGATAACTCCCTCAAACTTTATGAATTGTGACAAGGGATGTAACTTCCTATTCATCTTTTTGAATTGTGACAAGGGAGGTAATTCTTTATTAACCTTTATAAGTTTTGCTAAGGGAGATAACTTCTCCTTCACCTTTATAAGTTTTGACATGGAACATAACTCTATCTTAACTGTCTGACTGCTGCAAGCCACCAGACTATAATTTCAATGCAATAATTCTGGACCTGCTGAATGTTTTGAAAACAATTTCACTGAAAATTGTTGGTGGCATAATAGTGTTTTAAAGGCCATGAAAATTGGAAGAAACTGATAATAGCTAGGTTACGGTATTTCTTTCACGTAATGAATAGTTAGCAGTCAATTATGTATTCATTGGTTGGCTAGCTCATTATTAATTTCAGAAATTAATATGTACATTAAAATAACATTCCTGACTGAACATGTATAAATTGACCAGTTTTCATCTGACAATAATTCAAGAGCTCTTTTTCATGTAACCTAACTTTCGTTCTGCACGTTTTGATTTTACGCAACCAACAAGGGAATTATTGGTTTGTTTACACAAATGTTTGAGGCCTGTTATCTATGTCTATGCATGATTGTACGTATGCATATTTTACAGCTTATAGATCTGTCATACCTATTTCCTTCACCAGCCTTTAGTTTCCTGTACTCTTCTTCCATAGCCTGACCGTTGAAGTACCAGGCACCATCATTAAATGGGTACTCGTATCCTTGACGACACTCACATTTATACTGTCCAAATCTGAACCCCTCGCCAGGTAATGCCACACACTGAAACAAACATCAAACACAATATTTAAAAGACATTATATATATTTAGATGTTCAAAACTGTATAAACAAGAGGCGGATTTGGTCAAGAAATCAGACTCGGGCTCTCAATAAAGAGAAGGCAACAACATTCAGTCAAATAGTTTTCAAAATAATCGTCAGGGTTTTCCATAATGGTATATATTACAAAACATATATCAAATGTAAATAGAATTAATTATTTTAATATGTTAACATGTGCTGTATAAAACCTGATTCACATTAAATTAGGCTTGCGCGATTATTGCGCTAAGTGATCGCAATAGACTATTAAAAAATAATCGTGATTACTCAATTAATCAGCTTGGAAACAAATTACCAAGACATAACAACAAAAGAATATCAATGATGAAAATTGCAATGGTGTTTAGAAAAGTACAATTGCAAGGCAAGAGAACTCTTTTTGAAAATGTATCACTGGAATGCATGGCTCGATCCTCGAGCCAGGCATTCCAGTAATACATTTTCAAAAATAGTCTTCTCTTGCCCTGCAAATGAACATAAATTCACTAAGCAAAATGTCATTTTTCATGACCGATCGCATTAAAAAGTAATTGAAAGTTGGGTTTTGAAATATTTTATGCAATAGAAAATATTCACGATTATTAGATTATTTAATTTTTAATCATATAAATTCAATATTTAAAACATAATCACGATTTTCAATTTAATCACGTAATCGCGCAAGCCTACATAAAATCATTAAACAGTCGGTGATTGCAGACCAGTGACAGTTTGTACATATTGAAAACAGTCACCATCAAATCAAACACGATCGGCAAGTAATGTAACCTATTTGAAAAGCTAACACATTTCTGCAGATTTGTCGCATATCATCTTCACCAATGTTAACATGATCTGCATCTGTCTGCGATCATCTCTGCTGATCACCAATCATTTATTATTTTACGTGAACCTGGTTTTATATCTATGATCTATGACAAGTTGTATGTATGGTTAAGCTGTCTCGCCAAAGGAACATTGTCTGAGCTTAGTCAGCGATAATCGCTGACCATGTAGCGATTTTACATGAATCAGGCTTTATAATTAATCTGTCAGTGACATGATCTTAGAACTGATGATGCTCAGGCTCCTCACTGCACTTCCACACTGTTGAATGTGCCAGTCAGCCGTCTTTGACTCTAGAGAACAACCACAGTTTGAGTCACGTGATTATTCCGCCAGTGCCAAGGACAGATAACTGCAGTATCTATGTAGGTCCATGAATGGCGCTATAATTAGGCTAAATCCAATGACATCGGTGATCAATGAATGAACTCATTCAGACTGGAAGCAACATCAAGCACATCACAGAAATAACCTAACATGTTTTCAAAACAAAATACAATGTACTTTTCAAAATTTTGGACTTAATTTGATCGGAAGCAATTACTGCCTAATAATCCTTTAACATTGGAATTGGTTCAAGAAAATTTCAATTTTCTCATGGAAAATGTCCATTTGCAGAACAAGAGAAGACTATTTTTGAGAATTTACCACTGGAATGACTGGCTTGGTTATCGAGCCAGTCATTCCAGTGATAAATTTTCAAATATTGTCTTCTCTTGGTTTGCAAAAGGACCTTTCCCAAAACCACTGCAGCAGCTGTTTTTGGCTGATATGAGTGTTAAAGGGTTAAAAGCAGCAAGGGCTTCCAATCAAATTAAGTCTAAAATATCCAACAGAACATTTCTTGCATCATTTTCAAAATTGTACTAACATGTTTCAATTTTTGTTTTAGAAACTTAACTCATTTATGAATTTATATATAAACGTATTGCACAAATTACATACAACTACACAATGTCTTTAAAGTAATGTAATAAACTGACACTTAAAATGAGAGGTGGGGTGTGTGTGCTAACTCACTCACACGATATATAATTAGGCAATTTAAAGCAGAGAGAGAAAAGAAGGTATTTTGACAACTTGTCAGTTGTCACAAACATTACCGGCACTAGGATTCAGTCATATATCAATGTATTAGAAGAAAGTGCTCCAATATAAATTCTTCCTCACCTGTAGGTGGGTATATGCGTGATCAAGAGTTATGTCGCAAAGTGCACGGATTATCAAACCAGTGCCATAAGCTTGCAAGATTTAACTTCCAGTGAAAATAAATCCGCTAAAAGTCTGATATAGCGAAAACAAAATGCTGCATAAAATAATTTGTAATATCATGATGCGTGCATGGGCAAACACCAGCAATCAGAGAATGCAGACGATCATTCTCAAGTTTTTATCAAATATTTAATTTTGGATTCCATACTGCTGAATTGCATTCAGTTTCCGAGATATCTATTGATTCAGAATTTGATCAGATCTGCATCTAGGTTATAAAATCCAGATCACAAATAAAATCCGAGAAATCCATGTCTATTGTAACAATCTTTTTTAAAAGCCAAACCGGATCAAATTTTTTTAGATTGACCGACCAACCGACCGACGCAGGCGACACTAACATATAAGTCAGTCCCCATAGGGAAGCCCTTTTATGATCACTAGATATTGAATCATTAACGCTTGAATTGTCCAGACTTGTCAAAAGAATTGAAACTTTTGCTTAGTGAATGGTTATATACAGGCCGAGAGAAGGCTATTTTTACCACCGTAATGACTGGCTCGCAACGTCTTTCAGGCAAATTAATTTTTAAATATTCAACAGTTTTCCAGTGTGGTAGTGTTGATAATGAGATATGGCGAATTCATCAGTGAAAGTTTAAGTTAGACAGGGAATCGTACTCGCTAAATTTCATTCCAAATGAGAGCTTACTAAAAGTGTGTGTGATAAATTTGATGGGAAACTTCAACTCTATATAGCTCTATATAGTGTATATTCTATTCTTGGAACTAGCCTCAATAGGTATAATGTGGCTTGGGTCATCATAAATAAGCACACAGATAAACATTTCGATGGAAACTGACATCAAACGCTTTAATATATTTGTAATTATTTTTACTTGAAGCTGATGCTGCCTATTTAAGGCAGCTCAATAGTTTCACGGAAAAGTACTTTAAAAAATATTTAACACGTCGCTGTAAATTTGTGAAAATCCATTCTCGGGCCAAAACAGTTTTCAGTCAAAGTAATTTTTAATTACTCAACATAATGCCATAAATTTTCTGAGTTGATTTCCTTAAAAAATAGATTTTCATAACTGAATCAAAATACATATACAGCGAAATAATTTAGAATATGTGCAGCCCTAATCCTTCCAAGTCCTAAATCATGACGTGTACCCAAATCGGAAGCCAATATGAGTAAGTTTTGGAAAAGAGGTTGATAACATGGATCTTTCTCAGACCTTGCTATTATAACAAGGATGTAGAACCGACATAAAACATTGTTTAACACTAACCCTTAATGAAATATTAAATTCTCTCATAAAAATTCTATTTTCAAATCAAGAGAATAGTATTTTTGAAAATGTACTCATTCATGGAGCCAGTCATTCCAGTAGTATATTTTCAAAATATAGAATTCTCATGTTCTGAAAATGGGCATTTCGCTATACCACTACAGAAGTCCTTTTTGGCTTATACGAGGGTTAAAGGGTCAACCCTTTAATGGTCATATTGGCCAAAACCGGTGTCTGTTATGGTCTTGTGGAATGGCCATTTACAGGCCAAGAGAATACAATTTTTGAAAATTTACCACTGGAATGAATGGCTCAATAATCGAGCCAGTCATTCCAGTGATAAATTTTCGAAAATTGTATTCTCATGGCCTGTAAATTGGCATTCAATAAGCAGATATTTAAATTTTTTCTTGACCAAATTTGACCATTAAATGGGTAAGAATCAAATCAGCATGTGCTGAAGGGTTTTCAAACAGATAATTATTCTTGAAGCACTCTTCCAAATTTGAAGTGTGTGTGCATATATATATATATATATATATATATATTCACAGTTAAGGTGTGTAGAATTCTGATATAATTATACATATATATACAAGCAAAGCGCAGACACAGAAACAACAGTTCTTATCAAAACAATAAATGACAACACTTGAAAACATGCAAAATTAAAATACAAACCAGAAATATGTTGTATAGATAGAATCTCCATCAGGCTCAAAGAATTAAATCAATATACATAAGGTTATAATACATGTATCCGTCTTAGCATGATGTGTTTGTACAACTGCTATATACCTATTGTACTCTGATCTCAATCACTATCTACAGGTAAGAAAGGCGCAACAACCACCGCTGCTGCTGCCCTCCGTGTTGCTACAACAGTGTGTGACTGAATAAGCAAGCGGCGATGGCTCACAGATCCACAACCATACAGCAAATGCTTATTGTTAGCACCGAGGAAATTTCCCTTTGTTGCTAGGCCAGAGGAAATTTCCTTCTCAACTGCGGCTTCATATCCACCATAGATTCTATGTAGTGCTAATTTTAGACTAGGCTGGGACGAATCTTCACAGCTCGTCATGCACAGGAAAATTGTAGCAAGATTAAAGAAACCATTGATCCAGATACTCACACAACCACCACCGAATCTGAATGCTAGTTTAGTAAAGTACAACCCAGAAATAAGTAAAAAAAATTCTAAAACAAGAAAATAGAAATATTTTAGCTATTAGCTCTTAACACGCTGATGTCTCTATTTTATCTTTTATTATGTCAACGTCAAGGAAACCACTAAATTTGTTGAAAAATTAACACCAGTTAATCTTTTAATTTAATTTGAAAAATTTTAAATTTTGACATCAGAGTGGTAAGGGTTAAGAGATGTTCTGTTACATATTTTGAACTAAATTGGATTGGAAGACATTGATACCTTAGACAGTGCAGCGATGTCTTCCAATCCAATATGTTCAAAATATTAAATAGTAGATTTTATTTTGTTTTGGAAATTTTTTAGGTTATTTCTGAGTTGGACTGCAAAGGGAGTGTATACCACGCGAAAGACGACGATACAAAAGAAACAATGATATCAATAGGTATCTGCTTGTTGTGTTTGATAGAATTATCAATTATGGTTGTAACAGATGGATAGATTCATATATTCATTAACATCATCACCTGGTTGGCATTGTGCGGCTTAGAGGATTTATTGATCCGAGTGTGCGCGGGACAAGATTGCGTCGAGGAGTGAAGAGACCCGATCCATCACTCAAGTATCTGATGTCATAATTAGAATACTTCACCTTGTTAGCCGACATCACAATCAAATGATGTAGGTCTCTAAAAAAAATGGCTAATGTCCACCAGTAAGCTACCATCTGAATTTGATGTTATTGGTGAATTTGCAGCGCACTCATATCAACCAAAAACGGCTTCAGCAGTGTTTTTGAGAAATGTTCATTTGCAGACCATGAGAAGACTATTTTTGAAAATTTACCACTGGAATGACTGGCTTGATAACCGAGCCAGGCATTCCAGTGGTAAATTTTCAAAAATAGTTTTCTCTTGGTCTGCAAATGGACATATTTTATGAGAATTGAGAATTTTTTGAACAAATTGGAACAGCTGACTTTTATATTTACCTTGAAACTAAGATTCTGGGATTTCAGAGTTCAAAGTGTTAAAATTGATTCAAAAGTGCACAAAGTGGGTGGAGGCTAGTAAGAAATGAGCGGCGCTTAGATAGAAATGTGTGACACTTAACTAGATAGGGTGACACTTAGTTAATAATGTGATACTTAGCTAGATACGGGTGACGCTTAGCGAGAAATGAGTGACGCTTAACTAAAAATGAGTGACGCTTAGCTAGAAATGGTTAACACGTGGCTAGAAATGGGTTACGCTTGGCTAGAAATGGGTTACGCTTGGCTAGAAAAGCTACAAATGGGTGACGCTTAGCTAGAAATGGGTGATGCTTAGCTAGAAATGGGTGATGCTTAGCAAGAAATGGTTGACACTTAGCTGGAAATGGGTCATGCTTGCCTAGAAATAGGTGATGCTTAGCTAGAAAAGCTATAGATGGGTGCCTCTTAACTAGAAAAGCTAGAGATGGGTGCCGCTTACCTAGAAATGGGTGAGGCATAGCTAGAAATGAGTGGCACTTAGCTAAATATGGGTGATGCTTAGCTAAATATGGGTGATGCCTAACCAGTAACGGGTGATGTTTAGCTAGAAATGGGTGATGCTTAGCTAGAAATGGGTGATGCTTAGCTAGAAATGAGTGACGCTTAGATAGAAATGGTTGTCACCTGGCTAGAAATGGGTGATGCTTAGCTAGAAAAACTAGAAATGGGTGACGCTTAGCTCAAAATGGCTGATGCTTAGCTGGAAATGGGTGATGCTTAGCTAGAAATGAGTGATGCTTAGCTAGATATGATCAGAAATATTTACCAATCAAAATTCTGTATACAAGTTATTAACCATACCAGTGTACTATCCTCCCAGCTAAGTCTCATTGAAGTTTCCCAAGCAGTTAATGAGGAGTAGCGTTTTAAACGATTTCCCACCATTTTTTGGAAATTTTAAGACGGGCACCAAAAAAATGGACCAATCAAAATTGTGTATACAAGTTCTGAAGCATACCATGCTAGGGTTCTTCCATCTGAGTTAGATTGAAATCTGCCCAATTAGTTTTCGAGTAGGCTTTTACGTGATTTCCAGAAATTTTCAGAAAATTCCAGATGGCTGCTGAAAATTCTGTATGCAAGTTCCTAACCAGACCAGCGTACTATCCTCCCAGCTAAGACTAATGAAAGCAGTTAATGAAAGACTTTTTAAATGATTTCACAGCATTTTCCAGAAAATTCAAGATGGCCATCGAAAACATTGACTAATAAAAATTCTGTATACAAGTTCTGAAGCCTAACCCCTTAGGAGGGCCTTCCAGCCAAATTAGGTTGAAATCCGCCAAGCAGTTAATGAACAGTAGTATTTTTAAGCAACAGTTGACGGCCGGTCACCATGGCATAAGCTCACTTGGCCATTCTCGTCAGGTGAGCTTATAAATGAAACAAGAATATCCAACAATTTTCAATAATAACATGAGACAAAGGGGTCTGTGTCGCTCACCTGAACAACTGACATTTAAGAATAAATCTTTGTCACAATGGTCAGTGAGTCGTTTAACAGTTTAAACGAGTTTTGCCAGTGGCCATCTTGGATTTTGACCAATTTTTAGAAACGTCTTCAAGAATCTTCTCCGAAACCACTTGGATGATTGATTCAAAGCTCATGAAATATCAACTATGGTAAGAGCTGAACCAAGTTTGCTCAAGTTTGCCAGTGGCCATCTTGGATTTTGACCAACTTTTAGAAACGTCTTCAAAAATCTTCTCCGAAACCACTTGGATGATTGATTCAAAGCTCATGAAATATCAACTAGGATAAGAGCTAAACCAAGTTTGCTCAAGCGAACTTGATTGACCAAATGGTTTGGTGGCCATCTTGGATGGCCTAGTTTTCACGAAAACCACTTTTCCAGAACTGCTGGATGGATCGGGCCAAAATTTGGGAGATATAATTAGGGACTAAGGGCCATTAAAAGTTGTCCAAACATTTGTCGACCAATCAAAATGTAGCGTGCTTGGCAGCCAAAATGGACTTGCAAAAATATCCACAAACTCGTTTAAAATTCTACTCTTAGAACACTTACCAAGCATTTTGACAAACATTTATTAGTCTCCACATGGAGGATCTGTGGCCTTTTACTTAAAATGCCAGTGTTCCAGGTGAGCAACACAGGTCCCTTGGGTCTCTTGTTATTAACAATTTAACACTCAAGACGCCCAAAATCGGCTGCTGCAGTGGCATTAAGCAATGTACATTTGAAGAACAAGACTATTTTTTTTAATTTACCAGTGCAATGACTGGCTCGATAATCAAGCCAGTCATTCCCGTGATCAATTTTTTTTTAAATCTTTTCGTCTGCAAATGGACACTTTTTATAAGAAAATGGACTTTTTTAAAACAAATTTTATGGTTAAAGCGCTAAATAATTTCAGCTCTACTCGATGCGTATTAATGAAACTTGACAATTGTATATTAATTATGGGTGATTGGTGTAGCATTCTATCTTCTGCATCTGTACTTTCATCTATCCATCCATGCATCTATCCATCCATCCATCCATGCAATAGTCTTAACCATTTATCACTCATATCAGCCAAAAACAGCTTCTGCGGTGGTGTTGAGAAATCTCCATTTGCAGACCAAGAGACTATATTTTTAAAATTTACCACCGGAATGACTGACTCGATAACCGAGCCAGTTATCGAGCCAGTCATTCCAACGATCAATTTTCCAAAATAATCTCTTAGTCTGCAAATTGACACTTTCTATAAGAAAATTGACTTTTCTAAAACAAATTTAAGGATTAAACTTCACAATTATACATTAATTACGGGTGATTGGAATAGCATTCTATTTTCTTCATCAGTCCTTTCATCTATCCATCCATGCAATAATGGTCTTAAGGACAGACATTTTGAATCCATGAAATCTCCTTCATCGATAACTTAACTGTCACCAGACAATACTTTCAATGAGCAAAAACTCTTGATATGGTGAGTATTTTGAAAACAAACATCTGACTGAAGTTTGTTGGTGGTTTATCCACCAACAACTTTCAGTCAAATGTTTTTTTAAAATAACAGGTCCTGAGGTATAATCCATGGAATACGCTGTCTGCAACAACTCAGCAGTCAGTTGGTTAAGTTTTGTGAATATTAAAGAAATTTCAGAGGTAGGTTGGTTTTGGTGCTTGGAAGAAGGGGCTTGGATGAAGCGCCATGTCCAGCTTGTGTAACTCTTAGTTTCCTTCAAAAACTTAATGTCCCCCTTGGACAAGGTGAGGAATATTAATGAAACTTCACAGATATATCGATCATGGATCTTAGATGTCTATTTTTGCGTCAATATGTTCTGCTATTTGTTTATCTGTGTATTCACAAAACCAAATTTTCAAGGATTTAAGATGAATGGATTGACAAATGGATGAATGAATGCTCGTAATAGTTTACTACTCCTAGCTCATCTATTGGTGTGATATGTTCAGAATTTAATTAATATACTCCAAGGAGAACATTAATTATGGGAGAAAGATTAATATTTTTATGAATTTCATGTGCTGCAAGATAGATGGATGAACTGGCATGGATAGAGAGACAATAGATGGATGAACTGACAAAAAAATAAGATGCTTCTACCACAACCCATCATCACTATTCATGTCAAGTAACATTTATATGCTTCCAGAACATAATTTTTCAAACAAAATTCAAAATCACCATAGGACCCAAGTTCTAAGAGATTGAATGCCACCAATCCACTCATAGTCTATGGTTTAAGTAAAAGGAAACTTTGTTCTGCTATTTGTGGATGGGTCATTTGCAAATGTGTACCACCAGTCCACTGTCACCTACATGACCTCATTGAATATGTTTCCAGTCTTTCTGAATATACTTTTCTACTCAATGCAGACATCTTATCTTATGGCTAATGGACGGATTCTATTTAACCCCTTTAACACGTTCAACCCTTTAACCCTCGAATTTGTTCAAGAGAATTTCAATTTTCAATTTTCTCAATTTGCAGAACAAGAGAAGACTATGTTTGAGAATTTTCCACTGGAATGACTGGCCAGTCATTCCAATGGTAAATTTTCAAAAATTATCTTCTCTTGGTCTGCAAATGGACATTTCTCAAGACCACTGCAGCAGCCATTTTTCGCTGATATGAGTGTTAAAGGGTTAATATTGATATGTAACATAGATTGTGTAATTGATATGTGTAGCATCATTAACCGTATAATCCTCAAATTGTTCAAGAAAATTAAAAAATTTCATCATAGAAAATGTCCATTTGTAGACCAAGAAAAGATTATCGGACCACTCATTTCAGTAATAAATTTTAAAAAGAGTCATCTCATGGTCAGCATACAAACATTTCTAAAGGCGATTGCCCTAACTTCGTGCTGACCATGATGTCATGCTCGACCATTGTAGTTCATGGTTTGACCATGGTCTCAATGACCATGCTCACATGATCAGTACATCATGGTCAGATAACCAATAAAAAACATTTGTGAACAAGTTTGCTATAAATTCCAGAGGTTTTGTTATCAACCATGATATCATGGTCACTTGATGATCAGTTGGTGTGTAACTGAATTTCTACCTTACTGACCATGATATATCATGGTCGACCACGGTTACTGGAGAATTTCAATGTTATTCCCATTGGCAGTGATATAATAGTCAGTTCATGGTCAGATATGTCAGCAATATTTTTAACAATTATCAGTCCTTCATTGACCATGATATATCATGGAGAATTATTATATTATTCCTATTCACAGTGATATCATAATCAGAGATGTCACTCAGTATCTAAAAAACATTACTGAAGAACAATTCTTGAACCTAAGGTCTTAAAATGTTCTTAAACTGCTCTTGAATATTTTCAGGAACAATTGAAAAACAGTTCTTAAACGTAAAAGTTCTTGAAAAGTTGAAACTTTTTTTCTAGCCTTTTTAAAACTGTTTTTTAACATCTTCAGGAACAATTATTTGACCAGCGTCAACCATGTTTTGATCATGGTTGGTGTAACTTAATAAAGGGAGGCAACTTCTTCACTGAAAAGTTAATTTAATGTCTTAATTATTCTATTGCAGATAATTTATATAATCATCATTAATTATGACATTTGGATAGCAAATCCCATATACATAGAAACATACCGGGAATAGCACACTGAATTCTAGTATAAACTTTATTTCAAACAATGCCAATGCTGGCTAAACCTTCCAAAATTTGCATAGTCTTATATATCTACAAAGTTTGACTATTACTGTAGCTCATGACAATGCTTACTATGTTGTAATCGCTCCTCAGATTTTAAGCCAAGACCAAAGTGGTACATTGTTGTAGGCTGTATAGTCTGGCACAAGCACGATGTGTTACAAAGTCAACCATGCAGATTAAATGACGCAACAGTAAGACCATGGATTACCATGGTGGCATAACAACCTTCTGACCATGCTGGTTTGAGCATGGTTTGACAATGGTTAGGAAAACAGGGTGCACAAAAATGATTTTGGCAAGAGAGGAGAGGGTGAGTGAGAGAGATGGGGGAGGAGGTAGGAAGCAAGGAAGGTAGGAGGGAAGAAGGGAGGGATGGAGAGTGAGAGATAGAGTAAGGGAAAGAGGGGATGAGGAAAGAGATGTAGTGATGGTGAGTGAGTGAGTGAGTGGGTGGGTGGGTGGGTGGGTGGGTGGGTGGGTGGGTGGGTGGGTGGGTGGGTGGGTGGGTGGGTGGGTGGGTGGGTGGGTGAGTGAGTGAGTGAGTGAGTGAGTGAGTGAGTGAGTGAGTGAGAGATATTATTCATGTATACATTAATATACATCTACACAGACAAACACAATAGAACACTCAGATCAGCAAATTAGACACGGGTCAAATTAATAATGGTTGACACAAGGAATACAGGGTTAAGCAAATCCTTTCATGCCTAACATATATAATTTATAAAAACACTGAGAACAGCATCTAATGCATAGATACATGGAAATGTTCACAATCACAGCAAAGCAACAATGGTTATGTTTCATGCACAAGCACAGAGATGACAGCAAGTATTAACTATTATTTCTTGACCAATTAACCCTCAAATTTGTTCAAGAAAATTAAAAAAATTTCAGAGAAAATGTCCATTTGCAGACCAAGAGAAGACTATTTTTGAAAATTTACCACTGGAATGACTGGATCAGGTATCGAGCTAGTCATTACAGTGGTAAATTTTCAAAAATAGTTTTCTCATGGTCTGCAAATGGACATTTCTCAAGACCACTGCATAAGCCGTTTTTGGCACATATGAGTGTTAAAGGGTTCAACAATACGACTGAAACACATCAATACATTATAGCTAGGTGGCAACAGGAGCCAAATTCTTCAAAAACCAAGTTTGACAATTAATCTATATTTGCAATGTAGGCAAATTTGTCAGAAATATACAACGGCTTATGGAGAGACGGGCCACAGACAGGCAGGCAGGAGGGCAGGGAGGTGGGAGGGGTGGCAGGCAGGCAGGCAGACAAGTTGGCATTAGTTGAAAGTTGCTACTAAAAATTCAGCATGTTGCCCTTGAACTTAGTTTCTGGGGGATTTGGATATGAAGCGGTTACATATAATTAAAACAGCTTTAGATGAACAGACATTAAACAATGACAATAGGTAGACAAAATGATTTTCTTACATATGTGGTCTCGTAATCACATCGAGCTGTACTCTTGAATGAGTTGGCAATGTGGAAGGGCTGTGGACACTGGTTGACATCCAATCGTGACATAGAAATATCAATAGTAGCAACGCCTCTGTGGAAAATAATAATAATAATAATAATAATAATAATAATAATAATAATAATAACAAGAGGCCCAAGGGGCCTGTGTCGCTCACCTGGAGCACCATCAATTTTTGTCAAAATTGTTGGTGGGTGGTTTAGCAGTCTTTTAAATGAGTTTGTGGACATTTTTGCAAGTGCAATATGGCCGCCAAACACACTACATTTTGATTGCCCCACGGTGCCCATGTTTTTTTGATGGATCAACTTCCCTTGAACAAATTTTAATGCCCAAATTTTGGCCTGATCCCTTCAGCGATTCTGGAAGTCATTTTCGTGAAAACCAGATCATCCAAGATGGTCGCCGAACCATTTGGTCAATCAAGTCCTCTTGAACAAACTTGGCTTACCTCTTGGCCTAGATGAAGATTCCCAAAGTGGTTTCGGAGAAGATTTTTAAAGACATTTCTTGAAATTGGCCGAAATCCAAAATGGCCACTGGGCAAATTGGTCGATCGGGTTCATTTGAACAAACTTGGATCCTTATGCCATAAGGATGCTTCCTGCCAAATATAATTGAAATCGGCCTGGTAGTTCTCGAGAAGACATTTTAAATTTCCCATTGCTTTAGCATGGGAGCTTTTGACCAGAAAATAATCCAAGATGGCCACCAAACCGTTTATCCGACAGTTTCGAAAATTGGAAATTTGAGCTCAGAATACCCAAAAACATATATCGAACCAATTTTGGCCTCAAAATCCATCAAATAAAAAAATCCAATATGTCCGCCAAACACGCTACATTTTGATTGGCCCAAGTTGGCTTTTTTGTTTTTTGACGGAGCAACTTCCCTTGAACAAACTTTAATGGCCCTTAGTCCCTAATCATATCTCCCAAATTTTGGCCTGATCCATTCAGCGGTTCTGGAGAAGTCATTTTTGGGAAAACTAGGTCATCCAATATGGCTGCCGAACAATTTGGTCCACCAAGTTCCCTTGAACAAACTTGATTCAGCGTTTACCCTAGATCATATTTCGTGAGTTTTGAATCTATCTCTATAATTGAAATCGACCCAGTAGTTCTCGAGAAGATGATATTTTAAATTTCCCATTGCTTTCGTATGGGAGCTTTTGGCGGGAAAATGACCCAAGACGGCTGTCAAACCATTTATCTGACAGTTTCAGAAATTGCAAATTTGAGATCAGAATACACAAAAACCTATATAAAACCAATTTCGGCCTCAAAATCAATCAAATAAAAAAATCCAATATGGTCACCAAACACGCTATATTTTGATTGGCCCTCGGCGGCATGTTTTTCGACGGATTAACTTCTCTTGAATAAACTTTACTGGCCCTTAGTCCCTAATCATATCTGCCAAATTTCGGCCTGATCCCTTCAGCGGTTCTGGGAAAAGTTATTTTCACTAAAACTAGGTCGACCAAGATGGCCGCTGAACTATTTGACAAATTAAGTTCCCTTGAACAAATTTGGTTGAGCTCTTGCCCTAGATCATATTTCATGAGGTTTCCTTCAATCCCTCATGAGGTTTCGGAGAAGATTTTTAAAGACGTTTCTAAAAATCGGCCAAAATCCAAGATAGCCACCGGCCTAATTGGCCGATCGACTTCATTGGAACAAAGTTGAATTCCTATGCCCTAAGGATGCTTCCTGCCAAATATAATTGAAATAGGCCCAGCAGTTCTTGAGAAGAAGTCGTTTAAAGGCAAAGTTGACCGACGGACGGAAAGACGACGGATGGTCGCCACGACATAAGCTCACTTGGCCTTTCAGCCAGGTGAGCTAATAATAAAAATAATAATAATAACAAGCATTCTGTTAAGTATTGCTTTGCAATACATGTCCCCTACCCGGTGATATAAATCTTTAGAGATTGACAGTCAAAAACTCCATTAAAAATCGACAGAAGCAGCTGAAACTCGAACTTGATCTGTAACTTCTCATAACAAAGCAATAAACCAAGTTTCAGTTATATATGGTAAAGGAGAACGCAAGTTCTGAAAGCCGAAATGTTTGTATTTCATAAGTCGAAAGGGGACATAACGTTATCAAAAAATGATGCAAATGCCTGAAACTCGAACTTGGTCTGTAATTTCTCATAACAAAGCGATATACCCATTCTCAGTTGAATATCTTGAAATACTGCGAGAAAAGTGCGGAAAACTAATATTTTTCATATTTCATAAGTGGAAAGGGGGCATATAATCCATGAAAACTTGACGAAAATGTCTGAAACTCAAACTTGCTCTGTAACTCCTTATACTAAAGCGATGTACCAATTCTCGCTTAAATATCTTTAATGAGTGCGGAAAAGTGCAGAAAGCTGATATTTTTTGTATTTCTTACGTCGAAAAGGGGCATAACCCCATCAAAGATTGACACATACACGGGAAACTCGAACTTATTCTGTAACCTCTCATAACAAAGCAATGTATCAATTCTCAGTATATCTTGAAAGACTGCGAAAAAGTGCGGAAAACTAATATTTTTCGTATTTCATAAGTCGAAAGGAGGCATAACTCCATGAAAAATAGACGAAAACGTCTGAAACTAGAACTTGCTCTGTAACTCCTTATACTAAAGTGATGTACCGATTTTCGCCTAAATATGAATGAGTGCGGGAAAAAAGTGCAGGAAGCTGATATTTTTCGTATTTCTTAAGTCGAAATGGGGCATAACTCCATAAAAAATTGACGCATATGCCTGAAACTCAAACTTGGTCTGTAACTTCTCATAACAAAGCAATCTACCATATTCTCAGCTGAATAACTTGAAGGACTGCGAAAAAAAGTGTGGAAAATCAACTGCGACAGATGGGCAGATGGACAGACAGAGTGCAAACCTATAGTGCCCCCACCTCGGTTTACTGGTAGGCGACTAATAATAATAACAAGAAGCCTGTGATGCTCGCCTGGACCATTAGTGTTTGAAGCTGATAATTTGCATTTAAATATACATGATTCGTTATATTAAACAAGATGGGGAAACAAATTTTCACAAGAAAAATCTACCAATCACAATTCTGAATGGAAATTCTGGTGCCAAGTTTGGTTGAAATTGCTCAAAAAATTTGATGAATCAATATTTTGAATGCAAATTCTAAAGCCTATAATCATAGGATCCTTTTGGTCATATTTGCTTGAAATCAGTTAAGTTGACAAGAAGTAATTTGATAAAATCTTAGATTTTCACCCAAAAAATTGATCAATCAAAACTCTGAATAGACGTTCTAGAGCGTACCACCATAGGATCCATCTACCGTAGTCAAATTTGGTTGAAATATGTCAAGCAGACAAGGAGTAGTAGCATTTTGACCATTTCAGGTAGTTTTCATAAAATCTACGATATTCAGCAAAAAAAATTGATGCATCAAAATTCTGAAAACATGTTGTAGAGCATACCACCATAGAATCCATCTATTAAAATTTGGTTGAAATATGTCAAGCATTTAGACCATTTTCAGTAGATTTTTCACAAAATCTAAGAATTTCACCCAAAGAATTTGATGAATCAAAATTCTGAATGCAAATGCTAGATAGAGCCTATGATCATAGGATCCTTTTGGAAAAATTTGCTTGAAATCAGTTAAGTTGACAAGAAGCAATTTGTCAATTTCTGGTAAATTGGTCATAAAATCTAATATTTTCAAATCAAAATTCTGAATGGAACTTCTGGAGCCATAGGGTCCTTTCAGCCAAATTTGGTTGATATCACTCTGTCAAGCAATCTGACAATTTCCGGTACATTTTTCATAAAATCTCAGATTTTCACCCGAAAAATTGATGAATCAAAATTCTGAATGGAAGTTCTGTTCTGGAGCCTATGACCATACAGTCCTTCTAACCAAATTTGGTTGAAATTCGCCAAGTGGTTAATGAGGAGTAGTGTTTTAAAGCAAAAGTTGATGGACGGACCATGGAAAGATGATGGACGGATGATGGACCATCGCCACGGCATAAGCTCACTTGAACTAATAATAATAACAATAATTTTTCCAAGATTTGCTTTGCAGAATGTCCCCTACAGGGTGAGAAAAACTTTCTTGAACTCAATGTTTCGGCAATTTTTCAGCTACATGTAGTAATGGTATAGATATGCATATGTAATATTTGTTTTAAATTCAAAATGTATAAAGAACAAGGGCAACCATTTTTGTCAAATTGTAAAAAGTTTTCAGATTTTTCAGATTTTCCAGGCCTTGTAGTATCACCCCCATATTTGTGGAATCCCATATTGTATGGTCACACCTTTTCTTGTGTTTTTCCGCAAAATCAAAATAGCAGTTTCCAAGACATCGACAGATCAAGAAATTTTTCCGATTCGGATCTGGCTTCAATTATCCGGATTATGGCCGACATCTGAAAATCCTCTTACACGGCAAGTTCCTTCATTTTACTAAAATTGTTATCCAGATTAGATCAATAGTTTGAGATACAGCTCTGAACACGCACGCACGCACGCACCCACGCACCCACCCATGCACGCACCCATTCACCCACCCACCCTTGCACCCACCCACTCACTCATGCATGCACATACGCACGCATGCACACACACACACACATACACACACACACTCACTGATGCATGCATGCATGAGCATACACAAACGCACACATACATGCATATGCAGCCATACATGTACGCATTGCCATTGGCGCTGCAGTATGAGTGATCTCTTTGCTTTACTTTCTGCTACGGTATCCCAAAAACAACAAGAGCCATCAGAAGACGGCATATTCCCACACACACCCCACCCCACCGGAAACAAACATTTCAGATAAACATACATCAAGAGTGGGCATACATTCAATGTTAATTGTAAAGGACAATATTTTAGAAAAACTAATCACTGAAAAATGCAACTCCTAAAATCTAAATTCCTTTGTCACTAAGTGTAATGCAGTTTATGTATCGGCTTTAAGATATTTAAAGGGTGATAACTCTGTAATGAATAATTTTTGGCCGTGAAAAAAGCACATGCACATCTGCACATGATACTGACTGTGAATGAAATTTTAAGTTAATCCATTGAGACCTCTAGGAGGAGTTGCATTGACAAGAAATGATTGTCAGAGATGGATGGACCGACAGATGGATATACATCCATTTTGGACAGACGGATAGACGTACAGGTATACGGATATCATATGCACACCTTCATGTGGTAATGATAACACTTACTCAGTTTCAAAAGAACCGGAGCTAAACTGTAGGAGTTGCGTTGACAAGAAATGATTGACAATGCAGTTTATGTAGTAGCTTTAAGATATTTAAAGGGGGAGAACTCTGCAGTGAATAATTTTTTGGCCGTGAAAAAAGCACATGATACTGATAACGTGGACAAAATTTTAAGTTAATCCATTGCGACCTCTAGGAGTTGCATTGACAAGAAATGATTATCAGAGATGGATGGACTGACAGACGGACATACATACATTTTGGACAGATGGATGGATGTAAAGGTATAAGGTTAGCACATGCACACTTTCACATGGTAATGATAACACTTACTCAGTTTCAAAAGAATCGGCGCTAAACTGTAGGAGGAGTTGCGTTGACAAGAAATGATTGGCAATGCAATTTATGTATCGGCTTTAAGATATTTAAACAGGGATAACTCTGTAATGAACAATTTTTCGGTCGCGAAAAAAGCACATCCATATCTGCACATGATACTGATAATGTGGACGAAATTTTAAGTTAATCCATTGAGACCTCTAGGAGGAAATAGGTTGACAAGACGGGACAGATGGATGGACGGATGGACGGACAGACATGCTGATCACTATATCCCACCCAACCCCACCCACCCCCCGTCTTCCAGAGGGGGGAGGGGGGGGAATAGAAATCTAGTTTGTCGAGCATAACCTGTACTGTTACTCCCACTACTAAAATCAAGAGTAGCTTAAACTAAATGCTTACTTGAACTCGAGCTTGGTTTTCAGGAGATTTTTGCCAAAGAATGGTACAACATAGGTAAGTGTCCATTGGTCATTGCTGACTTTCAGATATTTTTTATTGCATGAGTGGTATGGACGTAGCCAGATGCCATCTTCATAGCGTGGAGCACGATATGTCACTGGATAGTGCTCAAAGCGAACACGGCTTTTTCCATCGACGTTAAATCGTACCATTGGTCGCATGGTGAATTTCTGCAGAGAATAGAAGTTGGTTGCCCAACGTGTTTTCATGTCCTGAAACCATCTAGTGGCATAATAACGTTCCTTATCTGGTAAGCCTGCATAATCAATGGCATTGTACTCTATGGTAACTCTTTCAGCTTCATCTTTTATAGTTGATCGGAATGCATATGGACCAAAGAATTCTCTAGTGATGCCCTCTGAAAATCGTGGGTCTGTACCATTGACAGGTGGAGACATACGGAACTTGTACCGATCAAAAAATACCCCAGAGCCTACAATCTTAAAGTCACCCATAACATTTGCAAACAGTTCCCCATACACTTGTGTCTCATTCAGAAGTCGATCTCCTGAAATCTGGCCAAACACTTCGCCATCATTGACATTCTGGAGGTAGTTGCTAAGGAAATGTGCAAGTCTAAGAGCAGTACGAGCCTGAGCTTCAAACTGTTGTTCCACGCCATATGTCATGTCACCGGGAAGAAAAAGGCGTTGAGCTTGTAAAGTTGGGTTAGAACAAGTTTCTTCAGTAACTTCATTATACTTTGTCATCAACCGCTTAGCTCGTTCAAAACCTTCAGCATCGAAATTGCGTGTCACACGCTCAAAATCTCTTTGGCGCCATTCTGCAAATTCAAATTTGCGTGTGCTTACTGTGTTGTATACTTTCTGGTTTTTATCAAATTCTTGCATAACAATATGGCGTTTCTTTCTAAGTTTTCTACCATTGCCTTCATTAGTTTTCAACTTTGTCTCTGCCTGACTTACTGATCGAAGCTTGCGAGAATTAACCTCTGAATGTGTCTCACTAACTGACCGAATATTACGAGCACTGTTCGCAGAGCCATCTGCTTCCTCTAGTTGTACAGTATCCAGGAAACGTGACTTTGCAGTGAGCTTGCGTGCAGCGTTTCTCTTTCCTCGATAACGAGACTCATCATATAGACTGTAATAAGGCATTGTCTTCTTGGGGCTAAATCCCATAACCACAGGGTCACTCTGTGGCAGGTCATGGAGATCTGAAAGTGAAAGACAATGTTAATTATAGTTTCAATTAAAATGTACAAATTCATATGAAAATAGACTCAATCATGCTGACTGACTTCAACATAAAACCATAGACTGATTCTTTAAGACATTCACACAATTCCATTGAATTGTTCACTTTGAGAGACTCAACTATGTGTCACAGATTCATAGACTAGGCACCATTTACTATATTCCTTTAACCATTTAAAGGGCAAATTTGGTCAAGAAAATCAAAATATTTGTTCATTGAATGTCAATTTTCAGGCCAAGAGATGACTAAATTTGGAAATTTATCACTGGAATGACTGGCTTGGCTATTGAGCCAATCATTCCAGTGATAAATTTTCAAAAATAGTCTTCTCTTGGCCGGCAAATGGACATTCCTCAAGACCACCGTAGAGGCCAGTTTTGGCAGGCTTCACTATTACAGGGTTAACATATATTAACCAATTACAGGTCATGCAGAAGAAAACTGGTTTTTGCCGTGGTCTTGGGCCATGCAAATTTGCAGGTCAAGAGACTACTATTCTCGAAGATTTACCACTAGAATTAGTGTACGCCCTTGTCATAAAAATAGCTTTCGTGCAAAATGTTTGTTAAAAGCAAAATTTCACATGGTTCGGTATTAGAGACTTACGATCTTAAAAAATTATGACATGAGTGATAATTCAGCATGGGTAGAGGTTGGACTCTATTCACTTACAACTGTAACGCACATTCTCAATGGGAAACATATGTATTGAGCATTATAAGCACACACTGTTACTTTAATTGTTCTATACAGTCTTTTACTTTCAGCATTTCCTGGCAAGAGAACCTGAAGAACAGATATCCCTGAATGAATCATCTATTCATTTGGCGGAGCCATATTAGAGAGATGCCAGCAATACTACAGGCGAAGTTCAGTATCTCGGCAATGTTGTTACAGACATGATCACTATGTTCAAACCTAGATATGTTGTTAATAAACTTGAACAATTTGCAAGTAATGCAACTATGATCCAGCGGTTCATTCTCAACTACATGAACCAGTTTGAGACAATGAATTTGGTAAAGTGTGGATGCAAACGAGGGTGCACAGGAAAATGTAGCTATTGGAAAAACAATATTTCATGCACAGAAGTATTAACTGTGAGAGTATAGCTGCAACAACAAATCTAATACGTGTGAACAATTACACTCATCTGTAGTGAAAGACCTTGAGGATGCTGATTGAGATATCAACTCAATGATCTGTAACTCTTTAATGCTGTAATATATCCAATAGAACCTCACCATGTTGCCATCGACTGTGAATGCCAACACTTTCCTAATCTTAATAATAATCCGGTGTCTAACAGAAAAATGTATTGGCAAAAGCGTATTTGCCCATAAATTTTAATACATTTAAAATTTATCAAGAGTGATAACCCTGGTTTATGAAGGGGTATCATCTTCACTTTTGCAAGTGTTATATATATTGACAACTGGAACATATCTGCCGAATTTGCTTGCAATCCATCCACAAATGTAGGAACTAGCCAATATTGTTGACAGCGACACATACAGATGGATGAAAAACGGATGGATTGCCATGGTAAAAGGTCATCCTCGGGAGTAAAAAATTGCCATCATATTTTTTTTCAACATTCACAATTTTGAGACACAAAATCAAGTGAAAGTTGAAAGTGGAAGTTTTCTTTTAACAAAAAAAATTCCACGAAATTACACAAGAACCTACACTAAATGACGGGCCATGAATTCCAATGAAAACCTTTTTAAAAATAGTCTGCTTGTCATTCAACTGGACATTCCTTAAGACCATAGCACAAGAAATTGTGCCATCTTCACCATAAACAGATTAGGCAACATCCTTATAGAACTCAAACAACAGAGGATCCATTTCTAGCTATGCTCCGCCCACATTGCATGTGTTGGGATAGATTTCTACACTTTGAACCCTGACTTTCCGGAATTACATTTTCAAGAAAATTATTCAGGTAAGCAGTTTAATATTTTGAAACTAGGTGTTGTTGCTGCGCAGCAACAGGGCCCAATCAAATTAGTTTCAAAATATTCAACATGTTTATTAAATAAATCTAACAACGACATACAATTTGTACACCTGATGGATGATTTCAGCTTCAGGAGTGTTCTGTTAATTATGATTGTGACAGCCTACATGTGATATAATGAACCGTTCCGGTTTTAGCTATGCCACGCCCATCTCCAGCTAAGCTCCACCCACATCTCACTCATGTTGGGATCGATCGATCTCTGAACACCCTGACTATTAATTTTTTTTAAATACACAGGTAAGCTGTTGAATATTTTGAAACTAATTTGACTGGGTGTTGTTGCTGCCTAAGGCAGCAAAGCACCCAGTCAAATTAGTGTCAAAATATTCAACAGCATGTTTATTAAATAGCAAAGAATTACAAAGCCATACAATTCACACGTGTCGGACTATTTGAGATTTGATGACGGTCTATATGGAACCATTTGTGACGTGATGATTATGACATCATCATACATGCGCTGAGCTGATTATGACATCATACGAGGTCAGATGATGGATGGATACTTTGGAAAGGTGAATTCATTATAACATCATATACCTGAGTGATAGATCAGATTCATCCATTAGTCATTACAGAATACAAACAGATGATCTCTTTAATGCAAGTGACCTGCTAAATGGTCAAGCTGGCTAAATTGTCCCTCTACAGTGGTTTAGAGGTATAGCCATTTGCATGCTAAGAGAAAACACTTTCTGAAAGTTTACCAACTGACCAATGGAATTACTGGTGCAATAATGAGCTGGTCAATATAGATGGTACATTTAAAAAATAGTCTTGTTTTGGCATTTAAATCCCAATTTTCTTGACCAATCTCGACCATTAATGGGTTAACAAGTTCGATAGAGTCTTGATATATGTAGCTGTGGGTTACGGATTTTTTTCAGATTTTTCAGATTTTCTTGGATTCCCAGATTTCCTTGGAGCACACATAAAGTTGTGAAATCAAAGTGTATGACGACACTCTTTACCATGTTTTAATTTTAGCCCAATCGGACAAATAGTTTCCAAGATAAGCACAGATCCAGAATTTTATCCAATCCCGATTCTTTTATCTGGATCAGAATGAACATCTGGAAATCCCATTGCAAGATAATGTCCTTTATTGTGTTGCTATTTTATCCATATAGGACCAGTAGCTTCTGAGATATAGCCTGGATTAAGCTTTTGTGACTGACTGACTGACTGACTGACTGACTGACTGACTGACTGACTGACTGACTGACTGACTAACTAACTGACTAAGGGACCCATGGTTAAAAGCTCCATATTTTATTCACCATCACTCATGTCACTAGTCGATATAAAGGCCATTCTAGCCACGCTACTAAGTTATCAATAATCCATGAAATACTGGATATTTAATTGTGACTCGCAACTAGTGTAAGTCAGTGTTTCAGTCAGTTGGTCAGTCTAGCCAGCCTGGCCGTCAATCTTTTTTAAAGGGATGCTAACCTCATCTCAAATGTTGTATTGCACCAATAGATTATGGTTTATATATTCCATATCATTCATATCATGTCACATTCATTATCTGCTATCTGTCTATCGCAGCAACAACTTCCAGTCAAATTATTTTTAAAATATTCAACAGCTTACCTATATGACTGCTTTTATACCACATTGCCAAAGTATAGCTGGCACCTCTATGGCTGAGTGTATATACCGAGGCAGACACGCTATGTTTTTTTGATTGGTTGAAAAGTCCATCATGACAGCCACCATAGGCTGTAGAAATGTATCAACATCTACCTACTAAAGCCTGAATATCTTTCGTTGTCGGCGCAATAAAAAGCTAAAATGTCAGGGAAAGATGATGGGTGGCAAATTCTATCACCTGAACGGTTAATATAAGACAAGGTGATATTTCCTTTAACATAACCGCCAAAGCTGCTAATGTCGCAACAATAGCGAGGCACTATTGTTTTACTCACATTGAGATTTTAGACAATTAAAACTGCTTTTATATTCATGATTTGTCGCCTCTTCTAACTCAACCCCAGTCCAATATGCTTCTTGATACCATGGCAGACGGTATTGTGGCTGGCACATACATTGATAACCCCCTCGTCTGAAGCCATACCCACTGATGGGGTCACACTGAAATTACAAAGATACATACATTAAAACAATTAAAGTGAAATATCTGCTTTATTTGGTTGTTCTTCATGTTCGGGTAAGGGTACAGTTTTACCACAAATTGTTGCAATAGTATCATAATTGGCATGTCTGTCTCTCTTGCACATTTGTGTCTGCCATGATAACTTAATACATGTTCTACTGGCATGACTGGACAGAACTGAGATCTTCAACACACTTGGTCAGGAGGCTATTCCTTTTGGATCCTGAAGATGGTCAACGTCCAAATTCATCGAAAATGACTCAGAATTCTTCACACACTGGTTTTATTTTGCTTGCTACTGTTTGATTGTTCTTTGTTTCTATTGGAGGGCGAGGGGGATAATTAAAAGGTCAGATTTAAAACGCTAATTCTATTCAACTCATTCCATAACCATAAAGGTATTGTATAGCATTCCATTTAAAGGAGCATATTCACAACAAGATCCTAGAAAATAAAATTGTTAAAACTATGTACTTTTAGAATCTTAAATGGTGTATTCTCTCAAGCCTTTCCATTATATCGAAGCATCTGTCCAAGTTTGGGTCCAGTATGATTGACCAAATATGAGATATGATGTGCTAAGTTGAGCAAAATACAAATTGGATGATGACGCCACGTGCCCACCATCGCCGCTGCCAGTCAACACAGAGCCACTATTACAATAGAGTGTTTACTTCATAAAGACGAACTAAAAGTGAGAAATCCAAGATAGCCCCTGCCCAAATAGACCATTCCACTTCGAACAACATGAGATCTCAGTGCCCTAAGGATGCTTCGTGACAAGTTTTGTTGAAATTGACCTAGTGATTCTTGATAAGTCGTTAAAAGGAAAAGTTTTTGAACGACGGACAGATGAACAGTTGCCATGGTATAAGCTCACTAAAATAACTAGAATACCAGTCATTCCAGTGATATATTTTTAATATTTTTGTCTGTGTAAATTGACATTTCGCAAGATCATTGCAGACTTAATTTTTGGACTGCTTGAGGGTTAAATAGGGTTAAGTGGATGTATAGCACACAGTACAAAGTGCTGTATTTTATTTTATGATCTGCAGTAGCTCATGAAATTGACGTTTCGGTTTTAGCTATGCCCCGCCCATCTCAAGCTAAGATCCACCCACACCGCGCTCATGTTGGGATCGATCGATCCCTGAACACCCTGATTTTCAATTTCCAAAATACACAGGTAAGCTGTTGAATATTTTGAAACTAATTTGACTGGGTGTTGTTGCTGCCTAAGGCAGCAACAGTGCACAGTCAAATTAGTTTCAAAATATTCAAAGGCCTGTTTATTAAATAGCAAAGAATTACAAAGACATACAATTCATAATACGTGTTGGACTATTTGAGATTTGATGACAGTCTATATGGAACCCTTTGTGACGTAATGATTGTGGCATCATCATACACGTGCTGAGCTGATTATGACATCATACGAGGTCAGATGATGGATGGATACTCTGGAAAGGTCAATTTCATGGGCATAGATGAGTGATACTGTTTTTACACATACAACTGAAAGACACCTAACTCACTTACCCGTGTTGTTCCATTTTTACATCTAGCAGTGCCAATAAAGAGGTTTTCTTTAGGATTCCCTGGGCTGGCTGGACATTGGTTGATATCGATCCGCTCAAACTCTGTAGACATTACTACAGCACCAACAATTCTGCAAAAACAAAAAGGCTAAATTGTGCAGTTTCTGTATGAAATGAACCCTATAACAGAAAATGGAAATGGAAAATTGTTTATGATGGAGGGAGTATTCTTGCTAAAGGTTTCACTTTTTAAATTAAGTAGGAAGGTATTTCAATAAATGTTGGAAGTAATTAAAGTTGCATAAATATATATCAAATACATTTTCAGTGAAAATCCTATATGTAGATCTACATCATTGGCAAACCAACCACCATTACCAAACCCAACCAAAACCAGACTACTGTCGACCATGAACCACCATGGTTTTTCATGGTAGTTCAGTTGGTATATCGTTGCTAGGCGATGCTTTGTTAATTGGCTATCTATTGTGATTAACCATGGTAAACAATGGTGGACTATGGTCTTTATGACCATTGATTGAAAGTGTGCTGATACCATTTAACAAAACATGGTTAACCATGGTTTAACCAGATATGGCATATCACGGTTAAACAGTCACATAAAGTACTATGAAAGACCATGGCTGTGTCAACCTGTGGTATAGCCATTCTTTGATTGGATGGCTAAGTGTAGAATAGAGGGAACCGATCTGTCACTCAAGTATCTCCTGTCATAATCAATGGACCTTTCCAGTTTATCCATCCTTCATATGACATCATAATCAACTATGGGGCATCTAGGATGACGTCATAATCAATTATGGCATGAATGACTCAATGTACTCCGTCTTAAATGCTTAATAGTCCGACACGTTGCATGAATTGTATGTCTTTACTATTTAATAAAAACTTTGTTAAATATTTTGAAACTAATTTGACTGGGCGCCGTTTGCTTGCTGCCATAGGCAACAGGACCCAGTCAAATTAGTTTTGAAATATTCAGCAGCTTACCTGTATAGTTTTCTGGAAATTGATAGTCAGGGAGTTCAGGGATCGATTGATCCCAACATGAGTGAGCTGTGGGTGGAGCTTAGCTATAGATGGGCGGGGCATGGCTAAAACTTGAAAGGTTAATTACGTCACTAAGTGACCTGATGTCACAGTCATGATGTATCTAGCTCAGTAATGAACATCGAAAAGTCTGTCAGTAGTGTAAAATTGTATGCATTTGATGACGTTGCAATTTAACACATATGTAATAAGCTTTTGGTTGAATATTTTGAAACAAATTTGACTGGTTTCAGCTATTGCTGCTAAATACCCTTATTGATGAAATTCTAATGGCTAGTGATACACAAAAGAAACGTAGTCATAAACAATCCAAGATCATCTTTCTCATATGGGCAAGGAAACCTGATAATACAGGTTATCTAGAGTTTTGGCCCAATAACAGGCCACATTGGCCTGAGTACTGGTCTAGTATTGGCCCAGTAACCTGTGTTATCGGGGTAATTACCCGCTATGTAATGACAGTATGAGCGTGCCGGTCTCAGCCATGTACAGGACAGTTTTAAAATACTACAGGATGAATGTGAGATATTTTTTCAATTTTCCCTTTGCGAATCAGATGATACACCACTGTATTGTGTTAGGATTGAAAAAAAAAATTCTCTACATCTATGAACACAGGGCCCTTTTGATGAATTCAAACCTAACGATTTCTGCGCTGATGAAAGGCTGCCTCGGATGTTAGATGTAGCATGTAGAAGAACGGTTCTGAGAGGTGAGATAAAAGAGAATCTCTGCTTATCAGATATTAATTATTGGTAAATCTCTGCCCATGCGTATGTCTTTGTTTTTGTCAACGACGCCGCCTCCAGTCCTGATATTGATGTTAAATTTGCGTCAAAATGTTTATTTTTTATGTAGACTGCAACAAGGACAAATTTGTTCAATACATGTGTCATTGATATATTTTTCAATCAGGCTGGCATGAGGTCAAAAGTGTATATTTAGAAACAATGTTGCTGAAAGCTGTTGCCATTTCCTTTTAGCTTTTGACATCAATATTGGCATACATCTTCTGGACACGACAGACATTCAGATTCCGAGCATTTTAAAAAAAAAAAATTTCCTCAATTTTCCCTGATTTTACACTGAGAAATTTCCAAAAGTCCATGAGAAATATTTTCACTTTAACAAGAGGCCCAAGGGCCTGTGGCACTCACCTGGACCATTGGAATTTAAACCATTTGCATTTAATTAGACATGATGGATGATTTCCGGAAAATCCAAGATGTCCACAAAAAAATTTACCGATCAAGATTCTCATTTACTATGTTAAAGCCAACTGTCATAGGATCGTTCCACCCAAGTTTTGTTGAAATCAGGCTATTGATTGAAGGAGTAACATTTTTAAATGGTTCCGGAGACCTTTCAGAAAATCAAAAATGCCTGCCAAATCATTGACCTATCAAAATTCTGAATAAACTTTCTAGAGGCTACAACAATAGGATCCTGCCATTAACGTCCTCGGTGTTTCCAATTTGAACTGAGGCATATGGATAAACCAATTTAATGGCCTGAGATTGAGTATGGGTCTCCACCCCCCTGTGCTCTTGGGGACATGGAACATATTTGAATAGAAGCCTGGAGTGTTCTGGTTTGCTGGCTTTATTGCTCCCTTCAGAAGTAAGCCCGACACTTCGTTTTGGATGACTTCTAACTTGTCTGGCTCCCTTGGAACGGGAGTCCAGACCGATGCCAAAGACAGATTTTGTGGAGGGATGTCCCACCTCTTTGGCATGTACCCCTGGGATATCTATCCCAAGACCAGACTGTCTGACATCAGACTTCGCCAAGTCTCGGTGAAACGGATGAGCCTTCCAGTGACCCACTATAGGCGCATTGATGCCTAAGGAGGGTATCTGGCTGGCGATCCACTCACCCCCTCTTAACGAGGGAGAGAGAACCATTTTGGTCTCTGCTTGACTTGTCTCACTGGCACCGCCGCACAGGCACCATCCAGACGGATGCAAAGGGAGCCACCCTCAGGTAAGATCCGTTCCCTTCTTTCTGCCCTTTGAGGACTTACCCTTGCCCTTACCGCCTCTCGGGTGATCAGGGCCGCCACTAGGATGGAAATGAGCCTCAACAGCCTTCCTCGTCCTCTTAGCCGCAGGCGGCTGAGAAGGCCCAGCAAGAGCATTAGAAGTAGGCACGACTTTAGCCTTGCCCTTGTTCTTCTTCTGCTTCTTTGAGGCCGGCTGTGTGGCTTGGATGCAGCTCCTAGTGTGTGTGCTTGCCCCACCAGCTCTAACTGCACATTCACCACCAGACGACTTTGCGCGATGTTGGCCAAATTTTCTAGGATGGCCTGCGCTTGGCCACCAAAGATGATCGGTCTGCGTCATTGATGCAGGAAAGCGCTGCAGGTGGCACAGGGTGGCCTGCCCCTGCTTCAGTCCACACCGACTGAAGCAACCAATAAGAATGATTAACAGCATTCATTGCTGCTCTCACACCCTCATCTCATAGGGCCAGGTCTTCCTATGAGTGCGCCTGGCTCCTATCCACTAGCGCCTGAGCGGGACAACCAACACCAGCACTAGGGATGCCAAGGACCCAACGGTAATCCTCCGTGACCCTCAGTACCACACGATAACACTCGTATTCCAACCTTTGGATACAGCATCTTGCCCACACCTCCCTAGAGGCCGCAGGAAGCGGGGTTTTCACGGAAAGTTGCTTCGCGTAAATCGCATCCTTAATTCCTTGAACTTCGGATCCAGTCCTATGGAATGGATCCTAGCCACGTGCAAGACTCCCGTCTGTATGGATGCAACTGACGGACGGGACATGTCCTCCTCGGATGTGGTCAAGACCTTGGACGGATCAACCCTGGCTAGCCAAGCCAGGTCATCACACCAATCCGACGGGAAGCACCCACAAGGGCCAAAACAGGCGCTTCCCGATTTGTTTTTGAACCGCCTGACCCCGCGTCAGACCCAGCCAATTCCTTCTGGGAAAGGAACTTCACCATCAAATCAACGGGGTCACACTGAACACATTTCACATCAGTCATCAACATTATACTGGGAACAACGGAAACAGACATGGTCTTTAAAGGCAACCCGGACAAACTTGTGGCAACTGGCACATGACAGCAGACCGGCCTTGGCGTATAAGACAAGCACAAGGCTTCAATAAACAAGCGATTCAACACAGCATGGAGGGCAGACAAATAATTTTCAATTAGTTTGACAATAAATTATACGTCAACCCTCCAGCACCCAACACCCGAAAATGTTACAACCAAGATCGCGTAAGCTGGCGATAACAATGTTAAAGGGCCAACATACACCCATAAATTGATCCTGCAGGATGTATAAACGAACCAGGAACCGTATCGAAGACATTTCCGAAATTATACTGCACAGATGAATGACAAAACTGATATGAGTAGGAAAACAACAGAATGAATTAATGCTACTGCTGTAGAACATGGTAGAGCTGCATTACACACACGTAATCAAGAATTTGAGGTAACCGATCATTGCAAACACAATGGAAATATACATAAAACGTGACATAATTCTTAAGTTTCTGGTACTAAAATGCACGCAGCCACCAAGAATAACATGCACGATAATAAAGAAACATTTTCCTAAACAAAATAATCTGAATTAAAAGGGTGTGGCATCACCCACCCAGACCATCAGGTTGAACGTGAAGACCGTGAATTTCGCCGTTGAAAAGATTTCATATTACTGCCAGATCACCATTGGGTTAAAGGCAATCATAACCGGCATATTTCGTTGTCTCATACATCCCAGTTCTCGAGTCAGAAAATGGAACATACAACAAACGAAATTTTAGAAACAAAGTCTCCTCTATAACTAGATTACAGTTAGAACAATACAACCTGGACATCGGTGGCATTCTCCAATTACAATCCAGTACAGAATAAGGCACAGATAGCACAGAAAGAACAAGCAAAAAACTTAGATTTTTCACTGCACAAGTAAAGCGTGTCACTCTAGGGTTGCACAATTATTCACTTTTCATAATCGCGATCATTTAAAAAAAATAATCGCGATCATACGATTAATCATGAACTATATTAACCACATCAATGCTGCTTAGAGGACATTATTATGCTACTGCAGAGTGTAAGATTATGGGTTAGGCACATGGGTATACATACATGGACAGAATGCAGGAAATGTCAATTTCCCTTTCTCCGAGATCTAACAATACTCACCATTCTGTTACTTCTGATATACAGCTGGCCTTGACAGCGGCTCTAGGATTATAGACTTAGAAAGCTTTACCGACTCCTGGGAACCGGGTACCCGGCTCCCAACTGCCGAGTACCCGTTTACCATAGAGCTCATATTGTTTGCATAGCCACCAAACAAGAGAAAACTATGGCTTGCCTCCGTGGGGCTGGGAGGCTGGGTCCGTAACAGAATGGTGAGTATTGTTAGATCTCGGAGAAAGGGAAATTGACATTTCCTGCATTCTCCTTCGATCAATACTCACCATTCTGTTACTTCTGATATACACCAGATTTGATCAGTAACCTGGTGGGAAGGGGCAAGCCATACATGCTAATTTTGCCCCTTGGAGAAAGATTTTAGACTTCAAACTTGACTAACGGAGACCTAAAAGGACCGTCAAGTTCACGGAACCGAATCACATTCGCGTCACAGTCCCCCCCCCCCTTTTTCCTCCTAAGAAAAGGGACAGAACTAACGAACATGTATCTCGCCTGAAAACACCAATATGCCAAGAGGGTTAACTACTCCCTGCATATTGCTTGTATTAGCCTGGGAATGAGCATGAATATATAAGATGAATGAACATGATACATATACATAATACAAAAAACTCTCACTTATTGAATTACCTTATGATAACAGGACTTCAGACGTACCGCCTCCAACCATTCACCGGTTCGGCCATCGGTGACACAATCTGGTTGACATCCTCTCGCCTGACCATGCCTGCTTTAGGTTCTTTTCTTACCAAAGTGAGAAAAGGGTGAAAAGCAGTGTGGTCACTAACTATCGTTTGAAAACAGCTAAAGCGAGTGGATTGGCTGAGTCTGACACATCCCTCATATAGTAATCCGTGAATGAGGACTCACAGTGCCATTGTGCAACGGCCATGATGTCCTATAACGGAACACCATTGTAAAGGGCGGTCGAGGCGGCTATTCCTCTGACATTGTGTGCCCTTACGCCTTGCACCTGGGGCCCAGTCGCCATCTCGTGAGTAGTCTGAATGCATTCGACCACCAAACCAGAGATAGTATCCATGGATGCGGCGCCATAAGACTTTTTATGGCAGATCCACAGATGTCTATCGTTCGACCGTAACGAGTCAGTCCGTTTCTTGTACTTAGTCAAAGCACGGACCGGGCACCAGACACTGGCATCACGATCAAACCTAGTTAACTTCGGTATAATGATCGGTTTGCCGGGATATCTCAAAGATTGGTTCTTTGACATAACCTCTGCTCTTGGCAGAAGACGCAGACCTTCTCCAGAAACAATAAATCGGTTCCTCTCTGCCGAAAACGCATGGATCTCACTGCGCCTTCTAGCTGAGGAAGCTGCCAATAGAAAGACCGCCTTTAGAGTCAAATGCTTTAGACTAGCCGAACGCAACGGTTCGAAAGGGTGCTTGGCCAGTACATTAAGCACTAAAGATAGACTCCAGGCTGGAATGACTACCGGTTGTCTCAGTCGGAGATTGCAGGAAATGTCAATTTCCCTTTCTCCGAGATCTAACAATACTCACCATTCTGTTACTTCTGATATACAGCTGGCCTTGACAGCGGCTCTAGGATTATAGACTTAGAAAGCTTTACCGACTCCTGGGAACCGGGTACCCGGCTCCCCACTGCCGAGTACCCATTTACCATAGAGCTCATATTGTTTGCATAGCCACCAAACAAGAGAAAACTATGGCTTGCCTCCGTGGGGCTGGGAGGCTGGGTCCGTAACAGAATGGTGAGTATTGTTAGATCTCGGAGAAAGGGAAATTGATGCTCATTCCCTTCAACATCACATTTAACTGGGCCACCTCTGGACTATCCCTGTTGGCTAGACAAGGGATAACTGATGCCAAAGCTGACTTGTATCCAGCAACTGTGACGGGAGCTAGTCCTCAAAAGAACAGCTCACAGAGAAAGTCTGCTATTTGCTGATAGTGGATTGAAGGGTATCAATACCCTTTTCTTCACACCAGTCTGCAAATCTGTTAACCTTGTTGTTATATGACTTGAAGGTTGAGCTCCTTCTCGCAGCCGCGATGAAATCAGCAGCCTGTCGAGAAAAGCCTTCCGACGTGGAATGTTGTTTGATAACATCCACGCAGTCAAAACATTTCGGGACGCTCGTGTAGGAAGCGTCCCTTGGCCTGGGAGATTATGTTCGGAATCTCGGGCAACTGCACAGGATTTTCCACCAGCAGATCTAGAAGATCAGTGAACCACGCCCTGCTCGGCCAATACGGCGCTATTAGCAGGACCAGACACGGTTCCTCCCTGACCTTCACCAATACCTTCGTAGAAGAATGGTGAGTGGGTACGCGTAAGCGTGCATCCCTCTCCAGCTTATCGCCAGAGCGTCTGTATCGACGGCATTTGGATCTGTAATCGGCGAGACATATGTCATGATTTGAGCATTTTCCTTTGTGGCGAACAAGTCCATGTTGGGGTTGCCCCAATGCTCGAAGATCCGTCGCAAAACTGGAGGGTTGAGGGACCATTCTGTTGGCAGGATTCTCTGTCTGCGAGACAAAGCATCCGCCAGAATGTTCAATCGGCCAGGAATACGAGCTGCTTTCAAAACAACCGAGTAATTCCTGCACCATTGAATCAAGTGCCACACCCTGATGCACAGGGTGGACGACCTGGTCCCGCCTTGGCGATTTATATATGATACTACTGTCGAATTGTCCGACCGTATCAATATCACCTTGCCCCTGATCATCGGAAGGAACTCTTCCAACGCCAGTTCCACTGCTATCATTTCCAACAGATTGATATGCAGCTGACTCTCCGGGAGAGTCCATGTGCCCGAGACCTGGTGTTCTCCCAGGCAGGCACCCCACCCCTCCAGCGATGCATCCGTGTAAACAGACAGCTGGGGGTGGGGTAGGTGCAGCGAAACCCCTATTAGGAGATTCTGACGCTGTTTCCACCATAGAAGATGCGATATTATCGGCTCCAAAACTGGCACCAGTTTTGACAGGGGTTCTGTTCTCTGTTTCCACAGAGACATCAGATACAACTGGATAGGTCTTCGCATTAGAGCAGCGTACGGGATAACCTGCTCCATGGAGACCATCATGCCCAGCATCTGAAGGAACCGCCTCGCCTGAATGTGGTTTCCCACTCGAAAACTCCTGAGAATGGCTAACAGAGACACCACTCTGGGCTCTGATGGGTAAACCCTGCCCTCCTCGAGGTCGAATCGCATCCCCAAATAAACGAAATGTTGAGCGGGCGTCAACTCGGATTTCTCCTCGTTGACTATCCAGCCTAGATCTGAAAGTAACTTCAGAGTCAGAGCAGTATCCACGTTCAACCTGGCTGCCGAGTCTGCCTTGAGCAGCCAGTCGTCTATGTAGGTGTGTAGCGCCACGTTCTCTTTTCTGAGAAACGCTGTCACCGCAAGGAGCACTATTGTGAAAACCCCTCGGAGCTGTCGACAGGCCAAACGGGAGAACTGTAAACTCCCATACTTGATTCTGAAACGCAAATCTCAGAAACCTGTGCCAACTCCGATTCACCGGAATGTGGAAATATGCATCTTTCAGATCGATCGATACACACCACATTCCTTTCCTCAATCCCGCCATTACCGACCTCAGCGTTTCCATCTGGAACCGAGGCGTATGGATAAACCAATTTAATGGCCTGAGATTGAGTATGGGTCTCCATCCCCCCGTGCTCTTGGGGACAAGGAACATGTTTGAATAGAAGCCTGGAGTGTTCCGGTTTGCTGGTTTTATTGCTCCCTTCAGAAGCAAACCCGACACTTCCTTTTGAACGGCTTCTAACTTGTCTGGCTCCCTTGGTACGGGTGTCCAGACAGGTGCCAAAGACAGATTTTGTGGCGGAAAGTCCCACCACTCCGGCATGTAACCCTGGGATAACCATCCCAGGACCAGACTGTCTGACGTCACACCTCGCCAGGCCTCGACGAAACGCATGAGCCTTCCACCCACCATAGACGCCTCGACGTCTAACGGGGTTGTCCGGCTCGCAGTCCGCCCCGCCCCTCTTTCTTAACGAGAGAGAGTGAGAACCATTTCGTTCTAGGCACGACGGGTATAACTGGCACCGCTGTTCCTGTCGCACAGGTGCGGTCCATGCGGATATGAAGGGAGCTTGCGTACCCTCAGGTACGCTTCGGCCCCTTCTGTCTGCCCTTTGAGGCCTTACCCTTACCCTTCCCCTTGCCCTTCCCGCCTCTAGGGCGGTCAGGAGCAACATTGGGGAGGGTAGGCGCCTCTACAACCTTCCTGGGCTTCTTCGCCAGCGGCGGCTCTGAAAACCCAGCTGAAGCAGAAGTCGCAACAGGCCTAGCTTTCGCCTTGCCCTTATGCTTCTTCTGCTCCTTTGAAGGTTGTCCCGTTAGCGGTTTCCCCACAGCCCCTAGTGCGTGCGCTTGCCGCACTAGCTCTAGCTGTAGGTTTACCGCTAACCGATTCTGCGCGATACTGGCGGTATCCTCTAAGATGGCCCGCGCTTGGCCACCGAAGATGCTAGGCCCTGTCAGGGGCGTCCCAAGAAGACGCTCCCTGACTGCCATAGCCGGATGCATATGGTCAATGACCATTTGCCTCCTGGATTTCGTCACTCGCGCTTGCACCCTTGCCAATGCGTCCATCGACAGCACCAGGCCGTCATTGACACATGAAAGCGCCACAGGTGGCACAGGGTGGCCTGCACCGCTTCAGCCCACACCGACTGAAGGAGATGATAAGAGTGGTTGACAGCGCTCATCGCTGCCCTCACACCCTCATCGCATAGGGACTGCAGGAAATGTCAATTTCCCTTTCTCCGAGATCTAACAATACTCACCATTCTGTTACTTCTGATATACAGCTGGCCCTGACAGCGGCTCTAGGATTATAGACTTAGAAAGCTTTACCGACTCCTGGGAACCGGGTACCCGGCTCCCCACTGCCGAGTACCCGTTTACCATAGAGCTCATATTGTTTGCATAGCCACCAAACAAGAGAAAACTATGGCTTGCCTCCGTGGGGCTGGGAGGCTGGGTCCGTAACAGAATGGTGAGTATTGTTAGATCTCAGAGAAAGGGAAATTGACATTTCCTGCATTCTCCTTCGATCAATACTCACCATTCTGTTACTTCTGATATACACCAGATTTGATCAGTAACCTGGTGGGAAGGGGCAAGCCATACATGCTAATTTTGCCCCTTGGAGAAAGATTTTAGACTTCAAACTTGACTAACGGAGACCTAAAAGGACCGTCAAGTTCACGGAACCGAATCACATTCGCGTCACAGCCCCCCCCCCCCTTTTTCCTCCTAAGAAAAGGGAGAGAACTAACGAACATGTATCTCGCCTGAAACACCAATATGCCAAGAGGGTTAACTACTCCCTGCATATAGCTTGTATTAGCCTGGGAATGAGCATGAATATATAAGATGAATGAACATGATACATATACATAATACAAAAAACTCTCACTTGTTGAATTACCTTATGATAACAGGACTTCAGACGTACCGCCTACAACCATTCACCGGTTTGGCCATCAGTGACACAATCTGGTTGACATCCTCTCGCTTGACCATGCCTGCTTTAGGTTCTTTTCTTACCAAAGTGAAAAAAGGGGAAAAGCAGTGTGGTCACTAACTATCGTTTCAAAACAGCTAAAGCGAGTGGATTGGCTGAGTCTGACACATCCCTCATATAGTAATCCGTAAATGAGGACTCACAGTGCCATTGTGCAACGGCCATGATGTCCTCTAACGGAACACCATTGTAAAGGGCGGTCGAGGCGGCTATTCCTCTAACATCGTGTGCCCTTACGCCCTGCACCTGGTGCCCAGTCGCCATCTCATGAGTAGTCTGAATGCATTCGACCACCCAACGAGAGATAGTATCCATGGATGCGGCGCCATAAGGCTTTTTATGGCAGATCCACAGATGTCTATCGTTCGACCGTAACGAGTCAGTCCGTTTCTTGTACTTAGTCAAAGCACGGACCGGGCACCAGACACTGGCATCACGATCAAACCTGGTAAACTTCGGTATAATGATCGGTTTGCCGGGATATCTCAAAGATTGGTTCTTTGACATAAATTCTGCTCTTGGCAGAAGACGCAGACCTTCTCCAGAAACAATAAATCGGTTCCTCTCTGCCGAAAGCGCATGGATCTCACTGCGCCTTCTAGCTGAGGAAGCTGCCAATAGAAAGACCGCCTTTAGAGTCAAATGCTTTAGACTAGCCGAACGCAACGGTTCGAATGGGTGCTTGGCCAGTACATTAAGCACTAAAGATAGACTCCAGGCTGGAATGACTACCGGTTGTCTCGGGCGGAGATTGCTCATTCCCTTCAACATCACGTTTAACTGGGCCACCTCTGGACTATCTCTGTTGGCTAGACAAGGGATAACTGATGCCAAAGCTGACTTGTATCCAGCAATTGTGACGGGAGCTAGTCCTGTAAAGAACAGCTCACAGAGAAAGTCTGCTATTTGCTGAATAGTGGATTGAAAGGTATCAATACCCTTTTCTTCACACCAGTCTGCAAATCTGTTAACCTTGTTGTTATATGACTTGAAGGTTGACCTCCTTCTCGCAGCCGCGATGAAATCAGCAGCCTGTCGAGAAAAGCCTTCCGACGTGGAACGTTGTTTGACAACATCCACGCAGTCAATTTGAACATTTCGGGACGCTCGTGTAGGAAGCGTCCCTTGGCCTGGGAGATTATGTTCGGAATCTCGGGCAACTGCACAGGATTTTCCACCAGCAGATCCAGAAGATCCGTGAACCACGCCCTGCTCGGCCAATACGGCGCTATTAGCAGGACCAGACACGGCTCCTCCCTGACCTTCACCAATACCTTCGGAAGAAGAATGGTGGGTGGATACGCGTAAGCGTGCATCCCTCTCCAGCTTATCGCCAGAGCGTCTGTATTGACGGCATTTGGATCTGGAATCGGCGAGACATATGTCATGATTTTAGCATTTTCCTTTGTGGCGAACAAGTCCACGTTGGGTTTGCCCCAATGCTCGAAGATCCGTCGCAGAACTGGAGGGTTGAGGGACCATTCTGTTGGCAGGATTCTCTGTCTGCGAGACAAAGCATCCGCCAGAATGTTCAATCGGCCAGGAATATGAGCTGCTTTCAAAACAACCGAGTAATTCCTGCACCATTGAATCAAGTGCCACACCCTGATGCACAGGGTGGGCGACCTGGTCCCTCCTTGGCGATTTATATATGATACTACTGTCGAATTGTCCGACCGTATCAATATCACCTTGCCCCTGATCATCGGAAGGAACTCTTCCAACGCCAGTTCCACTGCCATCATTTCCAACAGATTGATATGCAGCTGACTCTCCGGGAGAGTCCATGTGCCCGAGACCTGGTGTTCTCCCAGGAAGGCACCCCACCCTTCCAGCGATGCATCCGTGTAAACGGACAGCTGGGGGTGGGGTAGGTGCAGCGAAACCCCTATTAGGAGATTCTGACGCTGTTTCCACCATAGAAGATGCGATATTATCGGCTCCAAAACTGGCACCAGTTTTGACAGGGGTTCTGTTCTCTGTTTCCACAGACATCAGATACAACTGGATAGGTCTTCGCATTAGAGCAGCGTACAGGATAACCGGCTCCATGGAGACCATCATGCCCAGCATCTGAAGGAACCGCCTCGCCTGAATGTGGTTTCCCACTCGAAAACTCCCGAGGATGGCTAACAGAGACACCACTCTGGGCTCTGACGGGTAAACCCTGCCCTCCTCGAGGTCGAATCGCATCCCCAAATAAACGAAATGTTGAGTGGGCGTCAACTCGGATTTCTCCTCGTTGACTATCCAGCCTAGATCTGAAAGTAACCTCAGAGTCAGAGCAGTATCCACGTTCAACCTGGCTGCCGAGTCTGCCTTGAGAAGCCAGTCGTCTATGTAGGTGTGTAGCGCCACGTTCTCTTTTCTGAGAAACGCTGTCACCGCAAGGACCACTCTTGTGAAAACCCTCGGAGCTGTCGACAGGCCAAACGGGAGAACTGTAAACTCCCATACTTGATTCTGAAACGCAAATCTCAGAAACCTGTGCCAACTCCGATTCATCGGAATGTGGAAATATGCATCTTTCAGATCGATCGATACACACCACATTCCTTTCCTCAATCCCGCCATTACCGACCTCGGTGTTTCCATCTGGAACCGAGGCGTATGGATAAACCAATTTAATGGCCTGAAATTGAGTATGGGTCTCCATCCCCCCCGAGCTCTTGGGGACAAGGAACATGTTTGAATAGAAGCCTGGAGTGTTCCGGTTTGCTGGTTTTATTGCTCCCTTCAGAAGCAAACCCGACACTTCCTTTTGAACGGCTTCTAACTTGTCTGGCTCCCTTGGTACGGGTGTCCAGACAGGTGCCAAAGACAGATTTTGTGGCGGAAAGTCACACCACTCCGGCATGTAACCCTGGGATAACCATCCCAGGACCAGACTGTCTGACGTCACACCTCGCCAAGCCTCGACGAAACGCATGAGCCTTCCACCCACCATAGACGCCTCGACGTCTAACGGGGTTGTCCGGCTCGCAGTCCGCCCCCCCCCCCCTTTCTTAATGAGAGAGAGAGTGAGAACCATTTCGTTCTAGGCACGACGGGTATAACTGGCACCGCTGTTCCTGTCGCACAGGTGCGGTCCAGGCGGATATGAAGGGAGCTTGCGTACCCTCAGGTACGCTTCGGCCCCTTCTGTCCTCCCTTTGAGGCCTTACCCTTACCCTTCCCCTTGCCCTTACCACCTCTAGGGCGGTCCGGAGCAACATTGGGGAGGGTAGGCGCCTCTACAGCCTTCCTGGGTTTCTTCGCCGCCGGCGGCTCCGAGAACCCAGCCGAAACAGACGTCGCAATAGGCCTGGCTTTCGCCTTGCCCTTATGCTTTTTCTGTTTCTTTGAAGGCTGTCCTGTTAGCGGCTTGCCCACAGCCCCTAGTGCGTGTGCTTGCCGCACTAGCTCTAGCTGTAGATTTACCGCTAACCGATTCTGCGCAATACTGGCGGTGTCCTCTAAGATGGCCCGCGCTTGGCCACCAAAGATGCTAGGCCCTGTCAGGGGCGTCCCAAGAAGACGTTCCTTGACTGCCGTAGCCGGACGCATATGGTCAATGACCATTTGCCTCCTGGACTTCGTCACACGCGCTTGCACCCTTGCCAATGCGTCCATTGACAGCACCAAGCCGTCATTAACGCACGATAGCGCCACAGGTGGCACAGGGTGGCCTGCCCCCGCTTCAGCCCACACCGACTGAAGTAGACGATAGGAGTGATTGACAGCGCTCATCGCTGCCCTCACACCCTCATCGCATAGGGCCAGGACTTCTTCCTGGTGTACCTGGGCCTTATCCACTAGTGCCGGACCGGGACCACCCGACCCGGCACTCTGGACGCCCAGTACCCATCGGTCATCCTCCGTGACCGACGGGACTACACCATACCTGTCGTATTCACCCCGCGGAATACGACATCTTGCCCGCACCTCCCTGGAGGCCGCAGGGAGCTGACCCTTGGTCATTAGTTGTTTACTATAAATAGCATCCAACAAATCAATGAACCGTGGATCCAGTCCCACTGACTGGATCCGGGCCGCGGGCAAAATCCCCGTCCTAATCGATGCAACCGACGGACGGGGCACATCTTCATCGGCCGTGGCCGAAACCACAGACGGGTCTACTCTGGCTAGCCACGCCAGCGCATCAGACCAATCTATCTCCGAAGAAGATACCCCCGCAAACACGTCACCCGTTGACGTGCTTACGGGTCTGCCAGCCATGGCCTCCCGGCAAGGAGCCACGGCTGACACGCCAGGCACTCCGCTACCACATGGTTCCGCCGCCACCCCATGAAACACTCCGGTCCATGGGGTAGGTCCGCACGGAAAACCGTACGGACCCGTAACCGTCGCGGAACCATAGCCGGCCACGGGCGCCAACGGCACCCCATGTTCGGCTGCCGGACCAGGCGAGATAGGTGAGTACCACGCCTGGCCCGGCACACCCGTTCCCTTGACGGCTGGTGACAAACCAAGCCGCGCGGAACCGGTGCACGGTAACGGATTGGCCTCAGCCGCAGGTGGAGCCGCTGACCTGGCTTGCGCCAAACCAGACAAATGGAGGCCGGTTCCGTCCAGGACGGAATCAACCTCCATATTCTCCACCTGCGGCTTCACGGGCCGCAGCAACCTCTCCTCCTCGGCCTCATCGTCTTCAGACTCCGAAGAGCCGTCACTTGACGAATAAACCGTGGAACCGTCCTGGCGGACGGCTCCCACACCTTACGGACCGGCCACCGCTACTGGACCACCCGGAGGTGGCCGCAGAGAGACAGAACCCATCTGGCCGAAGCCAGACGGGACCACCAGGGGGCCGTACAAGACGGCCCCCTCGGTAACCATTCCAGAATCCTGTCCGAGGACAGGATTCGTACCAGGCATGGGGAGAAACTGCCCCCCAACCTTTGGTAGCAGGGACGACACCAGCGTGGGCAGAACGCTATGCAGAAAACCCTGCATAGCCGGACCAAACCACGCCGGCGGTGCCATCTCCGCCACCTCCAGCTGGGGACGTGGAGCACCCCCACCGGCCGAACCGGGCGCTCCACGATTTCCTCTCGGACGGCCTGACCCCGCGTCAGACCCAGCCAAGTCCTTCTGGGCAAGGAACTTAACCATCGTTTCGACGGACCACACTGCACAAACATTACACCTATGATCTATATTACACAGGGCACACCTAAAACAGACATGGTCCTTGAACATTACACGGACAAACTTATGGCAGTCGTCACATGATGGCGGGGCTGGCTTGGCCTATAAAATAAGCACAAACCTACAATAAACAAGCGGAACGAGACACGGATGGAAGGCAGACAATTCATTTTCAAATATTTTGACTCATAAATTAACCGTAACCTCCCGCACCCCACCCCGCCACGTTACAACAACGATCGCATTGATTATGACGACAAGTACGCGGCGGGCACAACACACCCATAATAGATCCTACAGGATGTGTAACGGCTCCAGGAATCATATCGCATAGCATTCAGGGTATATTTACTAATCAATATAAATTATACTCATAACGAACGCAGCACGATATGTGAAGAAAACAACAAAATGTATAACAACTGCTGTCTCACACGGTAAAACCGCAGACCACACATCTACTCAAGAATTTTGAAACCACCGATCATTGCAAACCGATCGTGATCGCACGTAAACTTGATCATTCTAAAGTTTCCGGTACCATTTTTTAGTACGCAGCACCCAGAACAAGATGCGCGAATTAATGAAAAAGTTTTTCTTCACATAAACATCCGAGCGACCGGGTGTGACGTCACCCGCTCGGATTCTACGGAGAACGACGTCAGCCGATATTCGTGTTAGAAATACCGTAGCAAACACCTATTTTCATATCTGCCGATCGCCCGTTGGGGTTTAAAGAAGGCGATCGTCTGGCATATATCGTTGTTAGCACACGTCCCAGATTCTATGGGGTCAGAAATCGGAACATGCGACACAACGAAATTTAGAGACCTAAGTCTTTTAACTATGGATAATAAAGAACAATACAACGTGGTTGTCTTGGGCGGTATTCTCCATAGTCCTTAGTTATCCTTTCAGAACACACAAACTATCACTGATTAAAGACTTAGATTCTTTTAAAAACACTAAAATCCTTAATGCGAAAAGCATGTATTGCACTTGTTGCTATGCAAACAAGAATGAGCTCTATGGTAAACGGGTACCCGGCAGTGGGGAGTACGGACCCTTAGCAGTCGCGGAACCATAGCCGGACACGGGCGCCAACGGCACCCCACGTCCGACTGCCGGACCAGGCGAGATAGGTGAGTACCACGCCTGGCCCGGCACACCCGTTCCCGTGATGGCTGGTGCCAAACCAAGCCGCACGGAACCGGTGCACGGTAACGGATTTGCCTCAGCCACAGGCGGAGCCGCTGACCTGGCTTGCGCCAAACCAGACAAATGGAGGCCGGTTCCGTCTAGGACGGAATCAACCTCCATATTCTCCACCTGCGGCTTCACGGGCCGCAGCAACCTCTCCTCCTCGGCCTCATCGTCTTCAGACTCCGAAGAGCCGTCACTAGACGAATAAACCGTGGAGCCGTCCTGGCGGACGGCTCCCACACCTGACGGACCGGCCACCGCTACTGGACCACCCGGAGGTGGCCGCAGAGAAACAGAAACCTGTCTGGCCGAATCCAGACGGGACTGCCAGGGGGCCGTACGAGACGGCCCCCTCGGTAACCAGTCCAGAATCCTGTCCGAGGACAGGATCCGTACCAGGCATGGGGAGAAACTGCCCCCCAACCTTTGGTAGCAGGGACGACACCAGCGTGGGCAGAACGCTATGCAGAAAACCCTGCATAGCCGGACCAAACCACGCCGGCGGTGCCATCTCCGCCACCTCCAGCTGGGGACGTGGAGCACCCCCACCGGCCGATCCACAATTTCCTCTCGGACCGCCTGACCCCGCGTCAGACCCAGCCAAGTCCTTCTGGTAAGGAACTTAACCATCATCTCAACGGACCACACTGCACAAACATTACACCTATGATCAATATTACACAGGGAACACCTAAAACAGACATGGTCCTTGAACACGACACGGACAAACTTATGGCATTCGTCACATGATGGCGGGGCTGGCTTGGCCTATAACATAAGCACAAACCTACAATAAACAAGCGGAACGAGACCCGGATGGAAGGCAGACAATTAATTTTCAAATAATTTGACTCATAAATTAACTGTAACCCTCCCGCACCCCACCCCGCCACGTTACAACAACGATCGCATTGACTATGACGACAAGAACGAGGCGGGCATTAAACACACCCATAATAGATCCTCCAGGATGTGTAACGGCTCCAGGAATCATATCGCATAGCATTCGGGGTATATTTAGTAATCAATATAAATTATACTCCTAACGAACGCAGCACGATATGTGAAGAAAACAACAAAATGTATAACAAACTGCTCTATCACACGGTAAAACCGCAGACCACGCATCTACTCAAGAATTTTGACACCACCGATCATTGCAAACCGATCGTGATCGCACGTAAACTTGATCATTCTAAAGTTTCCGGTACCATTTTTAGTACGCAGCACCCAGAATAAGATGCGCGAATTAATGAAAAAAAAAATTTTCTTCACATAAACATCCGAGCGACCGGGTGTGACGTCACCCGCTCGGATTCTACGGAGAACGACGTCAGCCGATATTCGTGTTAGAAATACCGTAGCAAACACCTATTTTCATATCTGCCGATCGCCTGTTGGGGTTTAAAGAAGGCGATCGTCTGGCATATATCGTTGTTAGCACACATCCCAGATTCTATGGGGTCAGAAATCGGAACATGCGACACAACGAAATTTAGAGACCTAAGTCTTTTAACTATGGATAATAAAGAACAATACAACCTGGTTGTCTTGGGCGGTATTCTCCATAGTCCTTAGTTATCCTTTCAGAACACACAAACTATCACTGATTAAAGACTTAGATTATTTTAAAACACTAAAATCCTTAATGCAAAAAGCATGTATTGCTCTTGTTGCTATGCAAACAAGAATGAGCTCTATGGTAAACGGGTACTCGGCAGTGGGGAGCCGGGTACCCGGTTCCAAGGAGTCGGTAAAGCTTTCTAAGTCTATAATCCTAGAGCCGCTGTCAAGGCCAGCTGTATATCAGAAGTAACAGAATGGTGAGTATTGATCGAAGGAGAAGGGTACTCGGCAGTTGGGAGCCGAATACCCGGTTCCAAGGAGTCGGTAAAGCTTTCTAAGTCTATAGTCCTAGAGCCAGCTGTCAGGGCCAGCTGTGTATCAGAAAGTAACAGAATGGTGAGTATTGATCGAAGGAGAAGATTAAATCTTTTGTTGCACTGGGTTTGGTACTCTGTAAACCCAGCATTTATACACAGGTGGACAAAGAGCCAGTTTGATTGTATTTGTACCAGAGAACCCCAGAAAATGATAATACCGGTAAAGACGTTGAATACTTTGAAAATAATTTGACTGGAGTGGAGGCAGCTGTTGCAACTTCCAGTCAAATTAATTTGAAAATACTCAACATCATACACTAGAGTGCTTTTTGTGGTTCTTATCCATTTAACCTTTAAATTTTTCCAAGAAAATTTGAATTTTCTCATAGAAAATGTCCATTTGGAGACCAAGAGATTATTTTTGAAAATTTATCACTGGAGTGACTGGCTTGTTTACCGAGCCAGTCATTCCAGTGATAAATTTTCAAAATAGTCTTCTCTTGTTCTGCAAATGATAATTTCTCAGGACCGCTGCAGATGCCGTTCTTGGCTGATATGAGTGTCAAAGTGCTAAGACATCTTTATTAATATCGATGTTCTTGAAACATGGGTAGAACCTCGCCGCTTATGGAGTCTCAAAGACATATGCTAATTTTGAGGTCACAAGCTAAGAGGCAACAGCAACAGCTTTTAGCAATGTTGTTTTAGAAATAGACATTTTTCACTAATGCTGGTTCTCTTGGAGGGATTTTCTCCAAAATTTGGGTGAAAACTTTACAGTGGGGCCCCAAAGATGGTAGGCCAAATTTGTGGTTAAAAGCTAAAATGCAACAGCAACATCTTTCAACGACATTGTTTTCAAAATAGACACTTTTAACCTCACGGTGGCCCGATTGAAAAGTATTGGACTAATTTGTGCTTTGTTCCAATACTTCTCCAATCAAACCTGTCTATAATGACAATGTGAGCAAAGGCAATGATCCAGACGAGCCATTTCAACATTTTAACCCTCAAATTTGTTCAAGAAAATTTAAATTTTCTCATTAAGAACGTACATTTGGAGATCAGGTTTAGTCCATTTTTGAAAACTTATCACTGGAATGACTGGCTCGATTATTGAGCCAGTCATTCCATGGTAAATTTTCAAAAATGGTCTTCGCTTGATCTGCAATTGAATATTTATCAAGACCACTGCAGCGGAAGATTTTGGCCGACTTGAGTGCAGAGCACTGCAGCGGAAGATTTTGGCCGACTTGAGTGCAGAGTTGCCCATACGCGTCCTTTTGCGCGTATATACGCATAAAAATGGCAGAGGGACGCATAAAAATTAACCCTATGCGTCCCTGAGGACGCACAAGGGACGCAGTGAAAAAGAGTAACGGAAACTGGTAACTTTGCGTGTGCTTAATTAGAGATTATATTATCATGTGTGTATATTTATTTGTGCATGTTTTTACTTTAAAAAATATACCTAATGTATTGTGTGTTCAATAAAAACGAACTTACTGCGTTGTTTAAGACTATTATTTGTTGTACGTTTTCTTGCACAACCCAAAGTTGTTAATGCCCATAAATCAGATTCAACTACCATATTTAATTGTAAACACAATCCCCAAATCATCCTTAGTATTCCATTTGCTCTAATTTTTATAAATAATGAGTTTACAAGCCCGATGTTAGTCGCCTTATTTGGCCTACAAATTGCAAAAATACCCGCCATGTTTCTGTCTGTTGTGCTAAACGTCAGTGTGACGTGTCAGTATTTGATTGGATAACAGCGGAATCTCCCTCTAGAGGAACTCACGCTTGAGAAATCCAATACAAATGATCAAGTGTATACAAACGTGTTTGGGCGTCTTAACCCTTTCACAGCTCAGAACATTGGACAGATCACAAAGTTGTTATCACTAATCTGCTGAATATTTTGAAATTAATTTGCGCATGCCTACTTGCCTAACTTACTGGCAAAATATTTTTTTCTATTTAATTATCAAAATAGCTAAATGGATGAAGGAATATATGGAAAATATTGTGATATCTTTTACATTTGAATGGTCATTTGACGGATTAGCGGCGGTGTCTTTGTATTGCTGTTTGAATAACGGTATCAATGCGCGCTATACGCCGTCTTTTATTTAGCAATAGCGGCTGATTGATTGACTGATGGATTAGTGTTTATAATGTTTAACAATACTCGATCGTTAGGTTTTCCCAATTTCTCAACTAACTTGATCTGAATAGAATCTGTCCGCTTCGTCATTCTCTTTGAATTTAAGACAATAATTGAGCAAATCATGTCGAGTATTAGACTTGATTTATCTGTGTATACAGTATATACGAGAGAAATATTGACTTCATTAAATTAGTCAAAATGCAACGAAGCTTGTTTCAGTTTGGCGTTAAGCGACCTCTAGATTCTACATGTGCTGATAGTGATGATAACGATGAAAGTATGGCAAAGCGTAGCAAAATTTGTAGCGAGTCTTGCGACACCAGTGCGAAAATTTGTGAAAAGCAAGTGAAGTCTAGGAAATTCAGTGACGTTTGGTTAAAAACAGCGGCGTGTAGTAAATGGCTTGAGGTTCTGGATGGTAAAATGAAGTGTACGTTTTGTAGCAGTGCGAAGAAGACTAATAATTTCGTAAGCGGTAGTACAAATTATCAGAAATCCACGTTAGACCGACATATTTCATCGCAAGACCACAAGGAGGCAGAGACTGCTTCCGTACTACAGATTCGATTAGAAAAATCAGTGGCCGATCGCCAGTTATGGCGGGACAAGAAGAGCCATGAGGCCCAGATCAGGACGGTATATATCATGAGTAAAAAGCTCATCCCAGCAGCTATGTTCAACGATATCGTCGATCTACAGGTAGGCGTACGTTAAAATATTGATTTTTTCCAAACAGCGTATAGCTCAAAGCTCCCCGATACAAGAGTCCTTATTGGATACACGCTAATGCGTTATCTATGCTTCAGCCAGTCAGCAATCGCGTTACATGGTTACTCCTATGAATTAGACATATCCGGCTGATATATGTTCACTAATTACGCAGTTTAATCTGATTTATACAGATTATTTTTGATAAATTATTGTTTTGTCTGATCTTAGCCTATGTATTCCACTATATTTAGTCATTCCAGTTACATTATAAAAAATACGCCCGCATTATACCGAAGTAGGTCAAGTCGTCCTTGAGCAAACTCGTCCCAGATTTTCTGAAAATTTACCACTGGAATGACTGGCACTGTTTAGAGCCAGTCATTCAAGTGTTAAACTTTCAAAAATGGGTATTTTGGTGATCTACAATGGTGGCAAAAAGTGTTAAGTGCTAAAGGTTAATAAACTATGCATAGTTAATATTCTCTATATATACATTAACAGTATTTTCAATGTCATAACTAGTGCTTTCAACATGTTTAATAAAGTGCTTTATAATTAGATCAATGTGTTGTGTTTATTTTAAGAAAAAAACATGGGACCCCCATATTTCAGATGAGGACCCCATGGGACCCCCAGATTTTACAGTGGGACCCCCAAATCTGAGTGTGGGGTCTTTGGGACCCCCAAAAATCAGATGATGTGGGCAACACTGCTTGAGTGTTAAAGGGTTAAATAGCATATTGTTTGTAGCAAGCAGCCACCTGTCTTTTGTTACAACCTTTACTGCGTCTTACTGATGATGACATAAACAGATTTGGCTTTAACTCTTTAATTGTTGCCTGTTGAATTCTCTATGGTGATAGCTGGATATTTGGAAAACAATTTGACTGAAAGTTGTTGGTGGCTAAGCCTCTAACAACTTTCAGCCAAATTGTTTTCCAAATATTCTGCATATCCAGAGTTATTGACCATTGAAATTATTGTCTGATGGCTTGCAGCAGTCAGACAGCTAATGATCAAGAATATTACAACTTTCTCTCAGTGACCTTCCATTTACCGGCCAAGAGAAGACTATTTTTGAAAATTTACAATTGGAATAACTGGCTCGGTTATCGAGCCAGTCATTCCGGTGGTCAATTTGCAAAGTCTCTTCTTGGCCCAAAAATAGATGTTCCTCACTAAAGAGGCTGTTGTTTGGCCAGGTGGACCAAGTGTTAATTATTTCTACTTCTCTTACGTTGGTCTTTGAATGTGAGTCATATTGATGATATATCTGGGAAAGTAATCCACTACTGGAGCTGAGGCACTTATGATCCATCGATCTGAGCGTCCACAGTCAAAATACGGCAGAGTAAAACGCACAGGCATTTCTGATTCAGCTGAATTCTTTTCTGGTTGGGGTGGGCCAGACCACCCTTGCCGATCATACTCATCAGTTAAAAATTTTCCTGTTTCGTTTGAACGTTTGATGCCGACATAGTATGTGAATTTGCCGAGTTGTGATGTATCAGTGATGTCTTCCTGGTCATCAACCTGGAGATCGGGCATCCAATAATCGTACCACTCAACACCTTTATATGAGGGGTGGGTGTAGTTGTTGTCTCTACCAGCGCCCATGTCCCATACATCCACGGTGTTGTTGGTTGGTTCTCGCAGCCAGTTGGTGGGCTCATTATAATCATCTGCCCTCCACGCGTACGGCGCAAACAATGGGATGGTCTTGTTAAACGGGAGAGTGGTCAGAAAGTTCGGATACATGTGATGTTCGGCAAAATAAACTCCTGAACCATTAATGAATCCCGGACTTGCTGTCACATCGGCCATGGTAGACATGTAATAATACATCAGACCAGGATTAGATTTGAACTCTAACTCAGATTGATTCATCGACTGAAAAATGTAGCTAAAGTAAAACGCGCGGTTTAGCGCCATGTTATGCAGGTGTAACAAAGATGATCTATTTGCGTAGAATATAGAACTAAGAAGCTGGTTGTATTTTGGTATCTGCGACACCGACCATTTAGCCAGCGTCAGATCTGACGGCGGTTTTGAGCGACAGTTCTCAGCAGTAACTGACGCCATATGATCCATAACGACATCAAAATTATCTTTGGGCATCCAGGTAAACGGTCCTTCTCCATTCGTCACCCAGCCCGCCAAACTGACCACCAACACGAATACACATATTCCTATCACCTTACTCATTGCGATAAGCAAGCACTTTCACTCTTACTGCTATATTTTCAAAATGGCATCGGTGTGTGTGTTGTAATATTTGAGGCGTTTATATGCGTCGCTGTCTCACCTGCGCGTGTGACGTAAGCACGAGTTTTGTTCCGCACTCATGCGTGACGCGTCTGTTTGAATGGCCAGGTATGGCAAACTCAATATTCATTCGCACAGCAGTAGCTGCTGTCACAGACTAATTACCAGGCTTAATTCCCAGTATCCATGTTAATTTTTTTAGTGTTAATGTTTCGTACTGGTTATAGATCATATCAATGTATGCGTGTTATATTACAGTAGAGCGCATCAAGGTAGTGTTTGAAATGGAGTGGGCATATATTCCGATTGACCTAAATATAATTTGTGGCGGACAGGTATGCAAATATCCACATCTTCATATGGTAGAGAGTTTGGAATGTTCACGATATTGCTATTACTCAGCGAGAACGGAACGCGTCATCTTGCTTGTTACTCAAAGGGACTTCCCGCCTTCAACTACAGTGACTAATGCAGGCTGCGACAATGGATAAACAATGCATGAATTTAGTTTTAGCTATGCCCCGCCCATTCCTAGCTAAGCTCCGCCCACGCTTTGGCCGTGATGATGGTGTGTGTGTGTGTGCGTGCGTGTGCGTGCGCGCGCGCGCGTGCGTGCGCGCGCGTGCGTGTGCGTGTGTGTACAGGTAAGCCCAGTTGAATATTTTGGAAGTAATTTGACTGGGTGATGGTTCAATCAAATTAGTATCAAAATATTCAACATAATGGTTATTAAACAGTAAAGACATACTTTTCGTACAACTTGACGGACTTAGATATGTCACTCATGACAATATTGATTGTGACGTCAACCTACATGGGACGTAATTCATTGCTGGCTAGCAACAGCGCCCAGTCAAATTAGTATCAAAATATTCAACAGAATGGTTATTATACACACTTCATACAACTTGGCGGACTACTAAGTGTTTATGACGGACTTTGATAAGTTCATTCATGATGTAATTGATTATGTGACGTAATTCATTATGACATCATATATTTGGCTGCCAGATTGATTTCCTCTATTAGACCTCGAATACAGTGAATGAAGCATGACCAATATCCACTGAGTCAGTTTAACCCATACGTTTAACTTGTATGAACCCAAGAACTGCAAATGTTTAGTCGCGGTGCGACTATCACGTGGTCGGACACCTTTAAATATGTCTGTCTGTCCGTCGGTAGGCCGGTCGGTCATACTTTTGACAGCCACCTATTGTGCAAAGTGCATAGCTCAACTGTCTAGAGTGTCAAAGCGAGATTATGCTCGTCCGTCCGTGAACATTTTCTTTAAACGACAATTCAAGAACCGCTTAGCCGATTTCAATTACATTTGTCAGGAAGCATCCTTATGCCATATGGATCCAAGTGTGTTCAAAGTAGGTCAATTGGCCAATTTGGCCGGTGGCCATCTGGGATTTTGGCCGATTTTTAGAAACGTCTTTAAAAATCTCTGAGAGCGCTTGGGAGATCGATTTAAAACTAAATTTGGCCAAATGTTTCGGCGGAAACCTTTGATGGCTAGTTTTCGGGAAAACGACTTCTCCAGAACCACTGTACAGATCGGGCCGAAATTTGAGAGATATGATTAGGGACGAAGGGCCATTAAATTCTTTCACGGGAAGTTTATACGTAAAAAACATATGTCTATCGACCATAGACCAATGAAAATGTAGGCTAGCGTGTTTGGCGACCATATTACATTTTATTTGATGGATTTTGAAGCAGAAATTTGTCTCAGGTTTTTTGGTATGCTGATTTGAAATTTTCACTTTCCAAACTGTCGGATAAACGGTTTGGCTGCCATCTTGGATCTTTTTCCTGCCGAAAACTCCCATACTAAAGCAATGGGAAATTAAAATATCTTCTCGAGAACCACTGTGTTCATTTCAGTTATATTTGACAGGAAGCATCCTTAGGCCATAGAGATCCTAGTTTGTTCAAAGGAAGCCGATCAGTCAATTTGGCCGGTGGCCCTCTTGGATTTTGGCTGATTTTTAGAAACATCCTTAAATACATTTCCAGAAACCACTTGGGCATTGATTCAAAACTCCTGGAATATCATCTACGGCAAGAACTGAACCACGATTGAATCAGTAGAAATTTTTTAATGTCTTCTCTAGAACCACTGGTCCGATTTCAATTATAATTGGTAAGAGTCCGCCTTAGGGAATAGTGATCCAAGTTTCTAAAAAGGAAGTCGATCTACCAATTTTGCCGACGGCCATTTTGGATTTTGGCCTATGTTTGCAAACGTTTTTAAACTATCTTATCCGAAACCGCTTAGGGAATCGATTCAAAACTCATGAAGCACCATCTGGGGCAAAAGCTAAACCAAGTTTGTGCAAGAGAATTTGATTGGGCAAATGTTTCCGCGGCCATCTTGTATGACCTAGTTTTCGTGAAAACGACTTCTCCAATACCACAGATCAGGCTATAATTTGTGAGACATAATTAGGGACTAAGGGCCATTAAAGTTTGTCCCTGGAAAGTCGATACCTAAAAAAACATGGCTGCCATGAATCACTCAAAATTTAGCGTGTTTGGCGGCCATCTTGGATTTTCGGAAAATTTCTTGAGAAAATCATGTAAAAGACTAGGCCGCTTATTTATTAACCACTGGGACAATTTGAATAAAACTTGGCTAAGCCTTCTTGACAGAAATTAGATTAGTAAATTTTTCCAGTGGTCATCTTGTTTTGTTCTTTTGTGCCAGTGACAAATAATTTCAGGTGAACGATAGGCCTGCAAGCCTTTAGGCCTATTCTTTTTGTCTTAAACAGATGTTAGGAAAAATAATGTATTCTATAAGTGCAATCCATAGTCTTTGGCTCTACATGACGTCTTTGGTAAAGAAAAAACCCCACCTCTACGTTGTAGTAAATGTCTTGAGTAGTAAATTATCATCCAACTTTTTTGCAAAAGTCAACATGTTAATGAAGGGAGGCGTCGACCATTGCATAACACTAGCGATATCAGTTTAAATCCCCATTCAGTGTACTATAATAAAGTAAATTTCTGGATGTATTTCTTTGAACTTTTGATTTACCCATGTGTGTCAACAATCTTATGGATATGTATGCTGATGATACAACTATGCATGCTACTAGCTCAAATAAAATGTTGTTAAATACGGACAAAACTAAGTTTATGATGTTAGGAACTAAGCATAAGTTGAAACAAGTAAATAATAATAATGTTATAATCCCTACAAATCGTGGAAGCTTAAATGTTGTGGAATCTGACAAACTTTTAGGAGTATACATAGACAATACGCTTGCATGGAAAGCACATATAGGCAAACTCTGTAAAAAGATTTCGTCCTTGATTTATATTCTACGGAAAAATAAACATTATCTTAGCATTGAGCAACGAAATCTTTTCTATAAGTCGTATATCCTTTCACACATTGATTATTGTAGTCTTGTATTTTGCCCGTCTTCACCTACATTATTGGATAGTTTAGAAAAACTACAAAAACGGGCTGCTAGGGTGATATTAGACATGCCTCGCAGGACACCATCTGCACAACTATATGAAACATTAAACTGGACAAATTTAACTAAAAGAATGCAAATTAAAATGGGTATTATGACATATAAATCCAGAAATGGTCTGGCCCCTGGTTACATGAAAGACATGTTCACTTCCGTTGGGGTGGCGCACACTAGAAATTTACGTTCCAAAGCACGCAATCGTAAAGGGCGGTCGAGGCGGCTATTCCTCTGACATTGTGTGCCCTTACGCCTTGCACCTGGTGCCCAGTCGCCATCTCGTGAGTAGTCTGAATGCATTCGACCACCAAACGAGAGATAGTATCCATGGATGCGGCGCCATAAGACTTTTTATGGCAGATCCACAGATGTCTATCGTTCGACCGTAACGAGTCAGTCCGTTTCTTGTACTTAGTCAAAGCACGGACCGGGCACCAGACACTGGCATCACGATCAAACCTAGTTAACTTCGGTATAATGATCGGTTTGCCGGGATATCTCAAAGATTGGTTCTTTGACATAACCTCTGCTCTTGGCAGAAGACGCAGACCTTCTCCAGAAACAATAAATCGGTTCCTCTCTGCCGAAAGCGCATGGATCTCACTGCGCCTTCTAGCTGAGGAAGCTGCCAATAGAAAGACCGCCCTTAGAGTCAAATGCTTTAGACTAGCCGAACGCAACGGTTCGAAAGGGTGCTTGGCCAGTACATTAAGCACTAAAGATAGACTCCAGGCTGGAATGACTACCGGTTGTCTCGGTCGGAGATTGCTCATTCCCTTCAACATCACATTTAACTGGGCCACCTCTGGACTATCCCTGTTGGCTAGACAAGGGATAACTGATGCCAAAGCTGACTTGTATCCAGCAACTGTGACGGGAGCTAGTCCTCAAAAGAACAGCTCACAGAGAAAGTCTGCTATATGCTGATAGTGGATTGAAAGGTATCAATACCCTTTTCTTCACACCAGTCTGCAAATCTGTTAACCTTGTTGTTATATGACTTGAAGGTTGACCTCCTCGCAGCCGCGATGAAATCAGCAGCCTGTCGAGAAAAGCCTTCCGACATGGAATGTTGTTTGATAACATCCACGCAGTCAATTGAACATTTCGGGACGCTCGTGTAGGAAGCGTCCCTTGGCCTGGGAGATTATGTTCGGAATCTCGGGCAACTGCACAGGATTTTCCACCAGCAGATCTAGAAGATCCGTGAACCACGCCCTGCTCGGCCATACGGCGCTATTAGCAGGACCAGACACGGTTCCTCCCTGACCTTCACCAATACCTTCGGTAGAAGAATGGTGGGTGGGTACGCGTAAGCGTGCATCCCTCTCCAGCTTATCGCCAGAGCGTCTGTATCGACGGCATTTGGATCTGTAATCGGCGAGACATATGTCATGATTTGAGCATTTTCCTTTGTGGCGAACAAGTCCACGTTGGGTTTGCCCCAATGCTCGAAGATCCGTCGCAGAACTGGAGGGTTGAGGGACCATTCTGTTGGCAGGATTCTCTGTCTGTGAAACAAAGCATCCGCCAGAATGTTCAATCGGCCAGGAATACGAGCTGCTTTCAAAACAACCGAGTAATTCCTGCACCATTGAATCAAGTGCCACACCCTGATACACAGAGTGGGCGACCTGGTCCCGCCTTGGCGATTTATATATGATACTACTGTCGAATTGACCGACCGTATCAATATCACCCTGCCCCTGATCATCGGAAGGAACTCTTCCAACGCCAGTTCCACTGCCATCATTTCCAACAGATTGATATGCAGCTGACTCTCCGGGAGAGTCCATGTGCCCGAGACTGCAGGAAATGTCAATTTCCCTTTCTCCGAGATCTAACAATACTCACCATTCTGTTACTTCTGATATACAGCTGGCCTTGACAGCGGCTCTAGGATTATAGACTTAGAAAGCTTTACCGACTCCTGGGAACCGGGTACCCGGCTCCCCACTGCCGAGTACCCGTTTACCATAGAGCTCATATTGCTTGCATAGCCACCAAACAAGAGAAAACTATGGCTTGCCTCCGTGGGGCTGGGAGGCTGGGTCCGTAACAGAATGGTGAGTATTGTTAGATCTCGGAGAAAGGGAAATTGACATTTCCTGCATTCTCCTTCGATCAATACTCACCATTCTGTTACTTCTGATATACACCAGATTTGATCAGTAACCTGGTGGGAAGGGGCAAGCCATACATGCTAATTTTGCCCCTTGGAGAAAGATTTTAGACTTCAAACTTGACTAACGGAGACCTAAAAGGACCGTCAAGTTCACGGAACCGAATCACATTCGCGTCACAGCCCCCCCCCCCCTTTTTCCTCCTAAGAAAAGGGAGAGAACTAACGAACATGTATCTCGCCTGAAAACACCAATATGCCAAGAGGGTTAACTACTCCCTGCATATCGCTTGTATTAGCCTGGGAATGAGCATGAATATATAAGATGAATGAACATGATACATATACATAATACAAAAAACTCTCACTTGTTGAATTACCTTATGATAACAGGACTTCAGACGTACCGCCTACAACCATTCACCGGTTCGGCCATCAGTGACACAATCTGGTTGACATCCTCTCGCTTGACCATGCCTGCCTTAGGTTCTTTTCTTACCAAAGTGAAAAAAGGGGAAAAGCAGTGTGGTCACTAACTATCGTTTCAAAACAGCCAAAGCGAGTGGATTGGCTGAGTCTGACACATCCCTCATATAGTAATCCGTAAATGAGGACTCACAGTGCCATTGTGCAACGGCCATGATGTCCCCTAACGGAACACCATTGTAAAGGGCGGTCGAGGCGGCTATTCCTCTAACATCGTGTGCCCTTACGCCCTGCACCTGGTGCCCAGTCGCCATCTCGTGAGTAGTCTGAATGCATTCGACCACCCAACGAGAGATAGTATCCATGGATGCGGCGCCATAAGGCTTTTTATGGCAGATCCACAGATGTCTATCGTTCGACCGTAACGAGTCAGTCCGTTTCTTGTACTTAGTCAAAGCACAGACCGGGCGCCAGACACTGGCATCACGATCAAACCTGGTTAACTTCGGTATAATGATCGGTTTGCCGGGATATCTCAAAGATTGGTTCTTTGACATAAATTCTGCTCTTGGCAGAAGACTGCAGGAAATGTCAATTTCCCTTTCTCCGAGATCTAACAATACTCACCATTCTGTTACTTCTGATATACAGCTGGCCCTGACAGCGGCTCTAGGATTATAGACTTAGAAAGCTTTACCGACTCCTGGAAACCGGGTACTCGGCTCCCAACTGCCGAGTACCCGTTTACCATAGAGCTCATATTGTTTGCATAGCCACCAAACAAGAGAAAACTATGGCTTGCCTCCGTGGGGCTGGGAGGCTGGGTCCGTAACAGAATGGTGAGTATTGTTAGATCTCGGAGAAAGGGAAATTGACATTTCCTGCATTCTCCTTCGAGCAATACTCACCATTCTGTTACTTCTGATATACACCAGATTTGATCAGTAACCTGGTGGGAAGGGGCAAGCCATACATGCTAATTTTGCCCCTTGGAGAAAGATTTTAGACTTCAAACTTGACTAACGGAGACCTAAAAGGACCGTCAAGTTCACGGAACCGAATCACATTCGCGTCACAGTCCTCCCCCCTTTTTCCTCCTAAGAAAAGGGAGAGAACTAACGAACATGTATCTCGCCTGAAAACACAAATATGCCAAGAGGGTTAACTACTCCCTGCATATCGCTTGTATTAGCCTGGGAATGAGCATGAATATATAAGATGAATGAACATGATACATATCCATAATACAAAAAACTCTCACTTGTTGAATTACCTTATGATAACAGGACTTCAGACGTACCGCCTACAACCATACACCGGTTCGGCCATCAGTGACACAATCTGGTTGACATCCTCTCGCTTGACCATGCCTGCTTTAGGTTCTTTTCTTACCAAAGTGAAAAAAGGGGAAAAGCAGTGTGGTCACTAACTATCGTTTCAAAACAGCTAAAGCGAGTGGATTGGCTGAGTCTGACACATCCCTCATATAGTAATCCGTAAATGAGGACTCACAGTGCCATTGTGCAACGGCCATGATGTCCTCTAACGGAACACCATTGTAAAGGGCGGTCGAGGCGGCTATTCCTCTAACATTGTGTGCCCTTACGCCCTGCACCTGGTGCCCAGTCGCCATCTCATGAGTAGTCTGAATGCATTCGACCACCCAACGAGAGATAGTATCCATGGATGCGGCGCCATAAGGCTTTTTATGGCAGATCCACAGATGTCTATCGTTCGACCGTAACGAGTCAGTCCGTTTCTTGTACTTAGTCAAAGCACGGACCGGGCACCAGACACTGGCATCACGATCAAACCTGGTTAACTTCGGTATAATGATCGGTTTGCCGGGATATCTCAAAGATTGGTTCTTTGACATAAATTCTGCTCTTGGCAGAAGACGCAGACCTTCTCCAGAAACAATAAATCGGTTCCTCTCTGCCGAAAGCGCATGGATCTCACTGCGCCTTCTAGCTGAGGAAGCTGCCAATAGAAAGACCGCCTTTAGAGTCAAATGCTTTAGACTAGCCGAACGCAACGGTTCGAATGGGTGCTTGGCCAGTACATTAAGCACTAAAGATAGACTCCAGGCTGGAATGACTACCGGTTGTCTCGGGCGGAGATTGCTCATTCCCTTCAACATCACGTTTAACTGGGCCACCTCTGGACTATCCCTGTTGGCTAGACAAGGGATAACTGATGCCAAAGCTGACTTGTATCCAGCAATTGTGACGGGAGCTAGTCCTGTAAAGAACAGCTCACAGAGAAAGTCTGCTATTTGCTGAATAGTGGATTGAAAGGTATCAATACCCTTTTCTTCACACCAGTCTGCAAATCTGTTAACCTTGTTGTTATATGACTTGAAGGTTGACCTCCTTCTCGCAGCCGCGATGAAATCAGCAGCCTGTCGAGAAAAGCCTTCCGACGTGGAACGTTGTTTGACAACATCCACGCAGTCAATTTGAACATTTCGGGACGCTCGTGTAGGAAGCGTCCCTTGGCCTGGGAGATTATGTTCGGAATCTCGGGCAACTGCACAGGATTTTCCACCAGCAGATCTAGAAGATCCGTGAACCACGCCCTGCTCGGCCAATACGGCGCTATTAGCAGGACCAGACACGGTTCCTCCCTGACCTTCACCAATACCTTCGGTAGAAGAATGGTGGGTGGATACGCGTAAGCGTGCATCCCTCTCCAGCTTATCGCCAGAGCGTCTGTATCGACGGCATTTGGATCTGGAATCGGCGAGACATATGTCATGATTTGAGCATTTTCCTTTGTGGCGAACAAGTCCACGTTGGGTTTGCCCCAATGCTCGAAGATCCGTCGTAGAACTGGAGGGTTGAGGGACCATTCTGTTGGCAGGATTCTCTGTCTGCGAGACAAAGCATCCGCCAGAATGTTCAATCGGCCAGGAATATGAGCTGCTTTCAAAACAACCGAGTAATTCCTGCACCATTGAATCAAGTGCCACACCCTGATGCACAGGGTGGGCGACCTGGTCCCTCCTTGGCGATTTATATATGATACTACTGTCGAATTGTCCGACCGTATCAATATCACCTTGCCCCTGATCATCGGAAGGAACTCTTCCAACGCCAGTTCCACTGCCATCATTTCCAACAGATTGATATGCAGCTGACTCTCCGGGAGAGTCCATGTGCCCGAGACCTGGTGTTCTCCCAGACAGGCACCCCACCCTTCCAGCGATGCATCCGTGTAAACGGACAGCTGGGGGTGGGGTAGGTGCAGCGAAACCCCTATTAGGAGATTCTGACGCTGTTTCCACCATAGAAGATGCGATATTATCGGCTCCAAAACTGGCACCAGTTTTGACAGGGGTTCTGTTCTCTGTTTCCACAGAGACATCAGATACAACTGGATAGGTCTTCGCATTAGAGCAGCGTACGGGATAACCTGCTCCATGGAGACCATCATGCCCAGCATCTGAAGGAACCGCCTCGCCTGAATGTGGTTTCCCACTCGAAAACTCCCGAGGATGGCTAACAGAGACACCACTCTGGGCTCTGACGGGTAAACCCTGCCCTCCTCTAGGTCGAATCGCATCCCCAAATAAACGAAATGTTGAGTGGGTGTCAACTCGGATTTCTCCTCGTTGACTATCCAGCCTAGATCTGAAAGTAACTTCAGAGTCAGAGCAGTATCCACGTTCAACCTGGCTGCCGAGTCTGCCTTGAGCAGCCAGTCGTCTATGTAGGTGTGTAGCGCCACGTTCTCTTTTCTGAGAAACGCTGTCACCGCAAGGACCACTCTTGTGAAAACCCTCGGAGCTGTCGACAGGCCAAACGGGAGAACTGTAAACTCCCATACTTGATTCTGAAACGCAAATCTCAGAAACCTGTGCCAACTCCGATTGATCGGGGAATGTGGAAATATGCATCTTTCAGATCGATCGATACACACCACATTCCTTTCCTCAATCCCGCCATTACCGACCTCGGTGTTTCCATCTGGAACCGAGGCGTATGGATAAACCAATTTAATGGCCTGAGATTGAGTATGGGTCTCCATCCCCCCGTGCTCTTGGGGACAAGGAACATGTTTGAATAGAAGCCTGGAGTGTTCCGGTTTGCTGGTTTTATTGCTCCCTTCAGAAGCAAACCCGACACTTCCTTTTGAACGGCTTCTAACTTGTCTGGCTCCCTTGGTACGGGTGTCCAGACTGGTGCCAAAGACAGATTTTGTGGTGGAAACTCCCACCACTCCGGCATGTAACCCTGGGATAACCATCCCAGGACCAGACTGTCTGACGTCACACCTCGCCAAACCTCGACGAAACGCATGAGCCTTCCACCCACCATAGACGCCTCGACGTCTAACGGGGTTGTCCGGCTCGCAGTCCGCCCCCCCCCCCCTTTCTTAACGAGAGAGAGTGAGAACCATTTCGTTCTAGGTACGACGGGTATAACTGGCACCGCTGTTCCTGTCGCACAGGTGCGGTCCAGGCGGATATGAAGGGAGCTTGCGTACCCTCAGGTACGCTTCGGCCCCTTCTGTCCGCCCTTTGAGGCCTTACCCTTACCCTTCCCCTTGCCCTTACCACCTCTAGGGCGGTCAGGAGCAACATTGGGGAGGGTAGGCGCCTCTACAGCCTTCCTGGGTTTCTTTGCCGGCGGCGGCTCCGAGAACCCAGCCGAAACAGACGTCGCAATAGGCCTGGCTTTCGCCTTGCCCTTATGCTTTTTCTGTTTCTTTGAAGGCTGTCCGGTTAGCGGCTTGCCCACAGCCCCTAGTGCGTGCGCTTGCCGCACCAGCTCTAGCTGGAGATTTACCGCTAACCGATTCTGCGCAATACTGGCGGTGTCCTCTAAGATGGCCCGCGCTTGGCCACCAAAGATGCTAGGCCCTGTCAGGGGCGTCCCAAGAAGACGCTCCCTGACTGCCGTAGCCGGACGCATATGGTCAATGACCATTTGCCTCCTGGACTTCGTCACACGCGCTTGCACCCTTGCCAATGCGTCCATTGACAGCACCAAGCCGTCATTAACGCACGATAGCGCCACAGGTGGCACAGGGTGGCCTGCCCCCGCTTCAGCCCACACCGACTGAAGTAGACGATAGGAGTGATTGACAGCGCTCATGGCTGCCCTCACACCCTCATCGCATAGGGCCAGGACTTCTTCCTGGTGTACCTGGGCCGTATCCACTAGTGCCGGACCGGGACCACCCGACCCGGCACTCTGGACGCCCAGTACCCATCGGTCATCCTCCGTGACCGACGGGACTACACCATACCTGTCGTATTCACCCCGCGGAATACGGCACCTTGCCCGCACCTCCCTGGAGGCCGCAGGGAGCTGACCCTTGGTCATTAGTTGTTTACTATAAATAGCATCCAACAAATCAATGAACCGTGGATCCAGTCCCACTGACTGGATCCGGGCCGCGGGCAAAATCCCCGTCCTAATCGACGCAACCGACGGACGGGGCGCATCTTCATCGGCCGTGGCCGAAACCACAGACGGGTCAACTCTGGCTAGCCACGCCAGAGCATCAGACCAGTCTAACTCCGAAGAAGATACCCCCGCAAACACGTCACCCGTTGACATGCTTACGGGTCTGCCAGCCATGGCCTCCCGGCCAGGAGCCACGGCTGACACGCCAGGCACTCCGCTACCACATGGTTCCGCCGCCACCCCATGAAACACTCCGGTCCATGGGGTAGGTCCGCACGGAAAACCGTACGGACCCGTAACCGTCGCGGAACCATAGCCGGCCACGGGCGCCAACGGCACCCCATGTCCGGCTGCCGGACCAGGCGAGATAGGTGAGTACCACGCCTGGCCCGGCACACCGGTTCCCCTGATGGCTGGTGACAAACCAAGCCGCGCGGAACCGGTGCACGGTAACGGATTGGCCTCAGCCGCAGGCAGAGCCGCTGACCTGGCTTGCGCCAAACCAGACAAATGGAGGCCGGTTCCGTCCAGGACGGAATCAACCTCCATATTCTCCACCTGCGGCTTCACGGGCCGCAGCAACCTCTCCTCCTCGGCCTCATCGTCTTCAGACTCCGAAGAGCCGTCACTAGACGAATAAACCGTGGAGCCGTCCTGGCGGACGGCTCCCACACCTGACGGACCGGCCACCGCTACTGGACCACCCGGAGGTGGCCGCAGAGAGACAGAACCCGTCTGGCCGAAGCCAGACGGACCCGCCAGGGGGGGCCGTACGAGACGGCCCCCTCGGTAACCAGTCCAGAATCCTGTCCGAAGACAGGATCCGTACCAGGCATGGGGAGAAACTGCCCCCCAACCTTTGGTAGCAGGGACGACACCAGCGTGGGCAGAACGCTATGCAGAAAACCCTGCATAGCCGGACCAAACCACGCCGGCGGTGCCATCTCCGCCACCTCCAGCTGGGGACGTGGAGCACCCCCACCGGCCGAACCGGGCGCTCCACGATTTCCTCTCGGACCGCCTGACCCCGCGTCAGACCCAGCCAAGTCCTTCTGGGCAAGGAACTTAACCATCGTTTCGACGGACCACACTGCACAAACATTACACCTATGATCTATATTACACAGGGCACACCTAAAACAGACATGGTCCTTGAACATTACACGGACAAACTTATGGCAGTCGTCACATGATGGCAGGGCTGGCTTGGCCTATAAAATAAGCACAAACCTACAATAAACAAGCGGAACGAGACACGGATGGAAGGCAGACAATTAATTTTCAAATATTTTGACTCATAAATTAACCGTAACCTCCCGCACCCCACCCCGCCACGTTACAACAACGATCGCATTGATTATGACGACAAGAAGGCGGCGGGCACAACACACCCATAATAGATCCTACAGGATGTGTAACGGCTCCAGGAATCATATCGCATAGCATTCAGGGTATATTTACTAATCAATATAAATTATACTCCTAACGAACGCAGCACGATATGTGAAGAAAACAACAAAATGTATAACAACTGCTGTCTCACACGGTAAAACCGCAGACCACGCATCTACTCAAGAATTTTGAAACCACCGATCATTGCAAACCGATCGTGATCGCACGTAAACTTGATCATTCTAAAGTTTCCGGTACCATTTTTTAGTACGCAGCACCCAGAACAAGATGCGCGAATTAATGAAAAAATTTTTCTTCACATAAACACCCGAGCGACCGGGTGTGACGTCACCCGCTCGGATTCTACGGAGAACGACGTCAGCCGATATTCGTGTTAGAAATACCGTAGCAAACACCTATTTTCATATCTGCCGATCGCCTGTTGGGGTTTAAAGAAGGCGATCATCTGGCATATATCGTTGCTAGCACACGTCCCAGATTCTATGGGGTCAGAAATTGGAACATGCGACACAACGAAATTTAGAGACCTAAGTCTTTTAACTATGGATAATAAAGAACAATACAACCTGGTTGTCTTGGGCGGTATTCTCCATAGTCCTTAGTTAATCCTTTCAGAACACACAAACTATCACTGATTAAAGACTTAGATTATTTTAAAACACTAAAATCCTTAATGCAAAAAGCATGTATTGCTCTTGTCGCTATGCAAACAAGAATGAGCTCTATGGTAAACGGGTACTCGGCAGTTGGGAGCCGAGTACCCGGTTCCCAGGAGTCGGTAAAGCTTTCTAAGTCTATAATCCTAGAGCCGCTGTCAAGGCCAGCTGTATATCAGAAGTAACAGAATGGTGAGTATTGAGCGAAGGAGAATGGTGAGTATTGATCGGAGAAGATTAAATCTTTTGTTGCACTGGGTTTGGTACTCTGTAAACCCAGCATTTATACACAGGTGGACATTCTAAAGAGCAAGTTTGATTGTATTTGTATCAGAGAACCCCAGAAAATGATAATACCGGTAAAGACGTTGAATACTTTGAAAATAATTTGACTGGAGTGGAGGCAGCTGTTGCAACTTCCAGTCAAATTAATTTGAAAATACTCAACATCATACACTAGAGTGCTTTTTGTGGTTCTTATCCATTTAACCTTTAAATTTTTCCAAGAAAATTTGAATTTTCTCATAGAAAATGTCCATTTGGAGACCAAGAGATTATTTTTGAAAATTTATCACTGGAGTGACTGGCTTGTTTATCGAGCCAGTCATTCCAGTGATAAATTTTCAAAATAGTCTTCTCTTGTTCTGCAAATGATCATTTCTCAGGACCGCTGCAGATGCCGTTCTTGGCCGATACATCTTTATTAATATCGATGTTCTTGAAACATGGGTAGAACCTCACCGCTTATGGAGTCTCAAAGACATGCTAATTTTGAGGTCACAAGCTAAGAGGCAACAGCAACAGCTTTTAGCAATGTTGTTTTAGAAATAGACATTTTTCACTAATTTAAAACTAAATTTGGGTGAAAGCTTTACAGTGGGGCCCCAAAGATGGTAGGCCAAATTTGTGGTTAAAAGCTAAAATGCAACAGCAACATCTTTCAACGACATTGTTTTCAAAATAGACACTTTTAACCTCACGGTGGCCCGATTGAAAAGTATTGGACTAATTTGTGCTTTGTTCCAATACTTCTCCAATCAAACCTGTCTATAATGACAATGTGAGCAAAGGCAATGATCCAGACGAGCCATTTCAACCTTTTAACCCTCAAATTTGTTCAAGAAAATTTAAATTTTCTCATTAAGAACGTACATTTGGAGATCAGGTTTAGTCCATTTTTGAAAACTTATCACTGGAATGACTGGCTCGATTATTGAGCCAGTCATTCCATGGTAAATTTTCAAAAATGGTCTTCGCTTGATCTGCAATTGAATATTTATCAAGACCACTGCAGCGGAAGATTTTGGCCGACGTGAGTGTTAAAGGGTTAAATAGCATATTGTTTGTAGCAAGCAGCCACCTGTCTTTAGTTACAACCTTTACTGCGTCTTACTGATGATGACATAAACAGATTTGGCTTTAACTCTTTAATTGTTGCCTGTTGAATTCTCTATGGTGATAGCTGGATATTTGGAAAACAATTTGACTGAAAGTTGTTGGTGGCTAAGCCTCTAACAACTTTCAGCCAAATTGTTTTCCAAATATTCTGCATATCCAGAGTTATTGACCATTGAAATTATTGTCTGATGGCTTGCAGCAGTCAGACAGCTAATGATCAAGAATATTACAACTTTCTCTCAGTGACCTTCCATTTACCGGCCAAGAGAAGACTATTTTTGAAAATTTACAATTGGAATAACTGGCTCGGTTATCGAGCCAGTCATTCCGGTGGTCAATTTGCAAAGTCTCTTCTTGGCCCAAAAAATAGATGTTCCTCACTAAAGAGGCTGTTGTTTGGCCAGGTGGACCAAGTGTTAATTATTTCTACTTCTCTTACGTTGGTCTGCGAATGTGAGTCACATTGGTATATCTGGGAAAGTAATCCACTACTGGAGCTGAGGCACTTATGATCCATCGATCTGAGCGTCCACAGTCAAAATACGGCAGAGTAAAACGCACAGGCATTTCTGATTCAGCTGAATTCTTTTCTGGTTGGGGTGGGCCAGACCACCCTTGCCGATCATACTCATCAGTTAAAAATTTTCCTGTTTCGTTTGAACGTTTGATGCCGACATAGTATGTGAATTTGCCGAGTTGTGATGTATCAGTGATGTCTTCCTGGTCATCAACCTGGAGATCGGGCATCCAATAATCGTACCACTCAACACCTTTATATGAGGGGTGGGTGTAGTTGTTGTCTCTACCAGCGCCCATGTCCCATACATCCACGGTGTTGTTGGTTGGTTCTCGCAGCCAGTTGGTGGGCTCATTATAATCATCTGCCCTCCACGCGTACGGCGCAAACAATGGGATGGTCTTGTTAAACGGGAGAGTGGTCAGAAAGTTCGGATACATGTGATGTTCGGCAAAATAAACTCCTGAACCATTAATGAATCCCGGACTTGCTGTCACATCGGCCATGGTAGACATGTAATAATACATCAGACCAGGATTAGATTTGAACTCTATCTCAGATTTATTCATCGACTGAAAAATGTAGCTGAAGTAAAACGCGCGGTTTAGCGCCATGTTATGCAGGTGTAACAAAGATGATCTATTTGCGTAGAATATAGAACTAAGAAGCTGGTTGTATTTTGGTATCTGCGACACCGACCATTTAGCCAGCGTCAGATCTGACGGCGGTTTTGAGCGACAGTTTTCAGCAGTAACTGACGCCATATGATCCATAACGACATCAAAATTATCTTTGGGCATCCAGGTAAACGGTCCTTCTCCATTCGTCACCCAGCCCGCCAAACTGACCACCAACACGAATACACATATTCCTGTCACCTTACTCATTGCGATAAGCAAGCACTATCACTCTATCCGTACATAATCCAAGATACACAGGTAATACGCAAAGCGATCACTAAACAAGGAACTGCTATATTTTCAAAATGGCGTCGGTGTCGTAGCTTGAGCGACCTATCGGTTTACCTGCGCTGTCTCACCTGCGCGTGTGACGTATGCACGAGTTTTGTTCCGCACTCATGCGTGACGCGTCTGTTTGAATGGCCAGGTATGGCAAACTCAATATTCATTCGCGCAGCAGTAGCTGCTGTCACAGACTACAATTACCAGACTTAATTCCCAGTATCCATGTTAATTTGTTTAGTGTTAATGTTTCGTACTGGTTATAGATCGATGTATGCGTGTTATAGGCCTATTACAGTAGAGCGCATCAAGGTAGTGTTTGAAATGGAGTGGGCGTATATTCCGATTGACCTAAATATAATTTGTGGCGGACAGGTATGCAAATATCCACATCTTCATATGAGGTTGGGATCTACATGATGATGAACGACAACTTTTTCAATTTTTCTCCTGTGCAAAATCAACGTCTTAGACTATTTTTACGTAGTTTTCTATCATAATTACAGTTTATTTGTTTATTTTGTGGTATCTTTACACGAATCTTAAAAATTCGTACATGCAATCTTAAGTGATTAATTTATAGCGCATAAATTCAGTGTTGTATGCTATATCCGGGAACACTGTTTACACGGTTACCAACAGTAACAACAGTATACTCTAATTTAACATAGATTCTTGGACTATCATATAATATAATACACCGATTTATTATAACTACAGTATTAATTTAACAAATAAATTAATATTCGTATATATATATATATATATATATATATATATATATATATATATATATATATATATATATAAAAGAAAAAAAAAAGAAAAGAAAAATAATAATAATAATTAAAATAAAGTCTTAGTTGCTGATATTTAAAGCTAAACCATCACCTAATTTAAATATTATAATGGGGTTTTAAGCCTTTGATTCTAATTTAAATTAAGCTCTTGATTTAAATTATTGCTGCAATTAAATTAACTGCACTTGTACGTCCAATTCCTTTGATCAACGACGATCATCTCTTTTTTGTGTTCTATCCTTCCTCCGGCTGCCCCCTGTCAACCTTTCCCTGAGTGGCCGCAGGGCAGAGAAATAACACTACAACTTCCTAACCAATCTTCTGCTTTCTGTGTGATGTCTTTGCACGTAGATTTGTAGCTAGGTCTGCTAATAATAGCTGAACACACCCACCCACCCTATTTCAGAATTTCTTTCTGACTGTCGACTACTAAACCTTTCATTCTACCGCCCATTGCTAATCATCGACATATTGCAAAATGTATGGGCTGAGAGATAAGGTATGCTGTCGAGATTGTGGGGTGAGTAACCCAACAGTGGAAAATCGTCTATGTGACGACTTCTTATGTAGTGATTGTAACCGAAAAAGATTCCCTCCCGTAGCGACATCAACGGCAGACATTGTTGACACTGATAAACCAGTCAAAGAAATTCCACACATTTCAAATCTCGCTGTTACGATATCTCCCCCAGGTGTATTCACACAACCATCCACAACCTCGAATACAGACGAGGACTTGCTCTTACTTAGTATTCATTTACTACCAGATCTCAACGACTCAGCCCAGGTTCCTTCCTCTGGACGCATTTTGTGCACATGCCAAAATCCCAACAATAAATACATGCTAATGTGCTACAACTGCAAAAACTGGCAGCACTATGCATGTACACTCCTACCACAATACATGCTTTCTGCCCTTACAGCATCCAGGCGAAAATATACATGTGCTAACTGTACCCCAATATCAAGCCACATAACAGAATACCTACAATGGCAGAAGTCCTCTGATAACCATGCTGGCCACGATACACCAGTTGAAACCACAAGTGCTACACAGCACGCTAATGCACCTCACAACAACAGTCAACAGACCATTGAAATAAACAACACCGGACACCACTCACACACTACCACTCAGAATAGTGCCAATATTATTGATGAATGCGAAAACACTTCTCATACTACAACCCACAACATTAATCAGTACTCAGATGAGTTATCACCAAGTAACATTGTAGATGAGATCCCACTAGAACACAACATGCAGGTTAAAGCACTCATCAATGATTTGATTAATGAAGTCAAATCATTAAAAGAAGATTGCACAATAGTAAAATCACAGATCAGAGAACTTAAGACTCAAAAGGCTAATAACAATCCATTAGTCAGCACACATACAGATGGCAATACAAATGATAAGCACCAAAATATCAAGCCAGGAAATAAAAGCTATTCACAAGCAGTTTTGGACGGCATACCATCAAATCCAAGATCAGTTGTCAGAAAGCAGGGCACACTGACTACAGAAAATCCATACACACAACCAAAAGTCAAACCATCTAGAAATGTCTTGATAATTGGAAGTTCAATCCTTAAAAAATTCAGTGGCAGATACATGTCAACGGAAACTTCCAACGTAACCGTGCGATCCTACAGTGGAGCATGTATTACGGACATAACAAATCGTATATTAGATTTAGATGTCCCCAGTATAAGTCATTCTCCTTCGATCAATACTCACCATTCTGTTACTTCTGATATACAGCTGGCCTTGACAGCGGCTCTAGGATTATAGACTTAGAAAACTTTACCGACTCCTGGGAACCGGGTACCCGGCTCCCAACTGCCGAGTACCCGTTTACCATAGAGCTCATTCTTGTTTGCATAGCAACAAGAGCAATACATGCTTTTTGCATTAAGGATTTTAGTGTTTTAAAATAATCTAAGTCTTTAATCAGTGATAGTTTGTGTGTTCTGAAAGGATTAACTAAGGACTATGGAGAATACCGCCCAAGACAACCAGGTTGTATTGTTCTTTATTATCCATAGTTAAAAGACTTAGGTCTCTAAATTTCGTTGTGTCGCATGTTCCAATTTCTGTCCCCATTGAATCTGGGACGTGTGCTAACAACGATATATGCCAGACGATCGCCTTCTTTAAACCCCAACAGGCGATCGGCAGATATGAAAATAGGTGTTTGCTACGGTATTTCTAACACGAATATCGGCTGACGTCGTTCTCCGTAGAATCCGAGCGGGTGACGTCACACCCGGTCGCTCGGATGTTTATGTGAAGAAAAATTTTTCATTAATTCGCGCATCTTATTCTGGGTGCTGCGTACTAAAAATGGTACCGGAAACTTTAGAATGATCAAGTTTACGTGCGATCACGATCGGTTTGCAATGATCGGTGGTTTCAAAATTCTTGAGTAGATGTGTGGTCTGCGGTTTTACCGTGTGAGACAGCAGTTTTGTTATACATTTTGTTGTTTTCTTCACATATCGTGCTGCGTTCGTTAGGAGTATAATTTATATTGATTAGTAAATATACCCTGAATGCTATGCGATATGATTCCTGGAGCCGTTACACATCCTGGAGGATCTATTATGGGTGTGTTGTGCCCGCCGCGTACTTGTCGTCATAATCAATGCGATCGTTGTTGTAACATGGCGGGGTGGGGTGCAGGGAGGTTACGGTTAATTTATGAGTCAAATTATTTGAAAATTAATTGTCTGCCTTCCATCCGGGTCTCGTTCCGCTTGTTTATTGTAGGTTTGTGCTTATTTTATAGGCCAAGCCAGCCCCGCCATCATGTGACGACTGCCATAAGTTTGTCCGTGTAATGTTCAAGGACCATGTCTGTTTTATGTGTGCCCTGTGTAATATAGATCATAGGTGTAATGTTTGTGCAGTGTGGTCCGTCGAAACGATGGTTAAGTTCCTTGCCCAGAAGGACTTGGCTGGGTCTGACGCGGGGTCAGGCGGTCCGAGAGTAAATCGTGGAGCGCCCGGTTCGGCCGGTGCGGGTGCTCCACGTCCCCAGCTGGAGGTGGCGGAGATGGCGCCGCCGGCGTGGTTTGGTCCGGCTCTGCAGGGTTTTTCTGCATAGCGTTCTGACCACGCTGGTGTCGTCCCTGCTACCAAAGGTTGGGGGGCAGTTTCTCCCCATGCCTGGTACGGATCCTGTCCTCGGACAGGATTCTGGACTGGTTACCGAGGGGGCCGTCTCGTACGGCCCCCTGGCAGTCCCGTCTGGCTTCGGCCAGACGGGTTTCTGTTTCTCTGCGGCCACCTCCGGGTGGTCCAGTAGCGGTGGCCGGTCCGTCAGGTGTGGGAGCCGTCCGCCAGGACGGTTCCACGGTTGACTCGTCTAGTGACGACTCTTCGGAGTCTGAAGACGAGGAGGCCGAGGAGGAGAGGTTGCTGCGGCCCGTGAAGCCGCAGGTGGAGAATATGGAGGTTGATTCCGTCCTAGACGGAACCGGCCTCCATTTGTCTGGTTTGGCGCAAGCCAGGTCAGCGGCTCCGCCTGTGGCTGAGGCAAAATCCGTTACCGTGCACCGGTTCCGTGCGGCTTGGTTTGGCACCAGCCGTCACGGGAACGGGTGTGCCGGGCCGGGCGTGGTACTCACCTATCTCGCCTGGTCCGGCAGTCGGACGTGGGGTGCCGTGGGCGCCCATGTCCGGCTATGGTTCCGCGACTGCTACGGGTCCGTACGGTTTTCCGTGCGGACCTACCCCATGGACCGGAGTGTTTCATGGGGTGGCGGCGGAACCGTGTGGTACCGGAGTGCCTGGCGTGTCAGCCGTGGCTCCTTGCTGGGAGGCCGTGGCTGGCAGACCCGTGAGCACGTCAACGGGTGACGTGTTTGCGGGGGTGTCTTCATCGGAGGTAGATTGGTCAGATGCTCTGGCGTGGCTAGCCAGGGTTGACCCGTCTGTGGTTTCGGCCACGGCCTATGAAGATGCGCCCCGTCCGTCGGTTGCGTCGATCAGGACGGGGATTTTTGCCCGCGGCCCGGATCCAGTCAGTGGGACTGGATCCACGGTTCATAGAATGGTTGGATGCTATTTATAGCAAACAACTGATGACCAAGGGTCAGCTCCCTGCGGCCTCCAGGGAGGTGCGAGCAAGATGTCGTATTCCGCGGGGGGAATACGACAGGTATGGTGTAGTCCCGTCGGTCACGGAGGATGACCGATGGGTACTGGGCGTCCAGAGTGCCGTGCCGGGTCACCCTGGTCCGGCACTTGTGGACAAGTCTCAGGTACACCAGGAAGAAGTCCTGTCCCTATGCGATGAGGGTGTGAGGGCAGCGATGAGCGCTGTCAACCACTCTTATCGTCTCCTTCAGTCGGTGTGGGCTGAAGCGGGGCAGGCCACCTTGTGCCACCTGTGGCGCTTTCATGTGTCAATGACGGCCTGGTGCTGTCGATGGACGCATTGGCAAGGGTGCAAGCGCGTGTGACGAAATCCAGGAGGCAAATGGTCATTGACCATATGCGTCCGGCTACGGCAGTCAGGGAGTGTCTCATTGGGACGCCCCTGACAGGGCCTAGCATCTTCGGTGGCCAAGCGTGGGCCATCTTAGAGGATACCGCCAGTATCGCGCAGAATCAGTTAGCGGTAAACCTACAGCTAGAGCTAGTGCGGCAAGCGCATGCACTAGGGCCTGTGGGGAAACCGCTAACGGGACAACCTTCAAAGGAGCAGAAGAAGCATAAGGGCAAGGCGAAAGCTAGGCCTGTTGCGACTTCTGCTTCAGCTGGGGTTTCAGAGCCGCCGCCGGCGAAGAAGCCCAGGAAGGTTGTAGAGGCGCCTACCCTCCCCAATGTTGCTCCTGACCGCCCTAGAGGCGGGAAGGGCAAGGGGAAGGGTAAGGGTAAGGCCTCAAAGGGCGGACAGAAGGGGCCGAAGCGTACCTGAGGGTACGAAAGCTCCCTTCATATCCGCCTGGACCGCGCCTGTGCGACAGGAACAGCGGTGCCAGTTATACCCGTCGTGCCTAGAACGAAATGGTTCTCTCTCTCTCTCGTTAAGAAAGAGTGGGGGGGCGGACTGCGAGCCGGACAACCCCGTTAGACGTCGAGGCGTCTATGGTGGGTGGAAGGCTCATGCGTTTCGTCGAGGCCTGGCAGGGTGTGACGTCAGACAGTCTGGTCCTGGGATGGTTATCCCAGGGTTACATGCCGGAGTGGTGGGACTTTCCACCACAAAATCTGTCTTTGGCACCTGTCTGGACACCCGTACCAAGGGAGCCAGACAAGTTAGAAGCCGTTCAAAAGGAAGTGTCGGGTTTGCTTCTGAAGGGAGCAATAAAACCAGCAAATCGAAACACTTCAGGCTTCTATTCAAACATGTTCCTTGTCCCCAAGAGCACAGGGGGATGGAGACCCATACTCAATCTCAGGCCATTAAATTGGTTTAGCCATACGCCTCGGTTCCAGATGGAGATGCCGAGGTCGGTAATGCGGGATTGAGGAAAGGAATGTGGTGTGTATCGATCGATCTGAAAAATGCATATTTCCACATTCCTATGAATCGGAGTTGGCACAGGTTTCTGAGATTTGCGTTTCAGAGTCAAGTATGGGAGTTTACAGTCTCCCGTTTGGCCTGTCGACAGCTCCGAGGGTTTTCACAAGAGTGGTCCTTGCGGTGACAGCGTTTCTCAGAAAAGAGAACGTGGCGCTACACACCTACATAGACGACTGGCTGCTTAAGGCAGACTCGGCAGCCAGGTTGAACGTGGATACTGCTCTGACTCTGAAGTTACTTTCAGATCTAAGCTGCATAGTCAACGAGGAGAAATCCGAGTTGACGCCCACTCAACGTTTCGTTTATTTGGGGATGCGATTCGACCTTGAGGAGGGCAGGGTTTACCCATCAGAGCCCAGAGTGGTGTCTCTGTTAGCCATCCTCAAGAGTTTTCGAGTGGGAAACCACATTCAAGGCGAGGCGGTTCCTTCAGATGCTGGGCATAATGGTCTCCATGGAGCAGGTTATCCCGTACGATGCTCTAATGCGAAGACCTATCCAGTTGTATCTGATGTCTCTGTGGAAACAGAGAACAGAACCCCTGTCAAAACTGGTGCCAGTTTTGGAGCCGATAATATCGCATCTGCTATGGTGGAAACAGCGTCAGAATCTCCTAATAGGGGTTTCGCTGCACCTACCCCAACCCCAGCTGTCCGTTTACACGGATGCATCGCTGGAAGGGTGGGGTGCCTGCCTGGGAGAACCAGGTCTCGGGCACATGGACTCTCCCGGAGAGTCAGCTGCATATCAATCTGTTGGAAATGATGGCAGTGGAACTGGCGTTGGAAGAGTTCCTTCCGATGATCAGGGGCAAGGTGATATTGATACGGTCGGTCAATTCGACAGTAGTATCATATATAAATCGCCAAGGCGGGACCAGGTCGCCCACTCTGTGTATCAGGGTGTGGCACTTGATTCAATGGTGCAGGAATTACTCGGTTGTTTTGAAAGCAGCTCGTATTCCTGGCCGATTGAACATTCTGGCGGATGCTTTGTCTCGCAGACAGAGAATCCTGCCAACAGAATGGTCCCTCAACCCTCCAGTTCTGCGACGGATCTTCGAGCATTGGGGCAAACCCAACGTGGACTTGTTCGCCACAAAGGAAAATGCTCAAATCATGACATATGTCTCGCCGATTACAGATCCAAATGCCGTCGATACAGACGCTCTGGCGATAAGCTGGAGAGGGATGCACGCTTACGCGTACCCACCCACCATTCTTCTACCGAAGGTTTTGGTGAAGGTCAGGGAGGAACCGTGTCTGGTCCTGCTAATAGCGCCGTATTGGCCGAGCAGGGCGTGGTTCACGGATCTTCTAGATCTGCTGGTGGAAAATCCTGTGCAGTTGCCCGAGATTCCGAACATAATCTCCCAGGCCAAGGGACGCTTCCTACACGAGCGTCCCGAGATGTTCAATGACTGCGTGGATGTTATCAAACAACGTTCCACGTCGGAAGGCTTTTCTCGACAGGCTGCTGATTTCATCGCGGCTGCGAGAAGTAGGTCAACCTTCAAGTCATATAACAACAAGGTTAACAGATTTGCAGACTGGTGTGAAGAAAAGGGTATTGATACCTTTCAATCCACTATCAGCAAATAGCAGACTTTCTCTGTGAGCTGTTCTTTTGAGGACTAGCTCCCGTCACAGTTGCTGGATACAAGTCAGCTTTGGCATCATTTATCCCTTGTCTAGCCAACAGGGATAGTCCAGAGGTGGCCCAGTTAAATGTGATGTTGAGGGAATGAGCAATCTCCGACCGAGACAACCGGTAGTCATTCCAGCCTGGAGTCTATCTTTAGTGCTTAATGTACTGGCCAAGCACCCTTTCGAACCGTTGCGTTCGGCTAGTCTAAAGCATTTGACTCTAAAGGCGGTTTTTCTATTGGCAGCTTCCTCAGCTAGAAGGCGCAGTGAGATCCATGCGCTTTCGGCAGAGAGGAACCGATTTATTGTTTCTGGAGAAGGTCTGCGTCTTCTGCCAAGAGCAGAGGTTATGTCAAAGAACCAATCTTTGAGATATCCCGGCAAACCGATCATTATACCGAAGTTAACTAGGTTTGATCGTGATGCCAGTGTCTGGTGCCCGGTCCGTGCTTTGACTAAGTACAAGAAACGGACTGACTCGTTACGGTCGAACGATAGACATCTGTGGATCTGCCATAAAAAGTCTTATGGCGCCGCATCCATGGATACTATCTCTCGTTGGGTGGTCGAATGCATTCAGACTACTCACGAGATGGCGACTGGGCACCAGGTGCAAGGCGTAAGGGCAGACAATGTCAGAGGAATAGCCGCCTCGACCGCCCTTTACAATGGTGTTCCGTTATAGGACATCATGGCCGTTGCACAATGGCACTGTGAGTCCTCATTCACGGATTACTATATGAGGGATGTGTCAGACTCAGCCAATCCACTCGCTTTAGCTGTTTTGAAACGATAGTTAGTGACCACACTGCTTTTCCCCTTTTCTCACTTCGGTAAGAAAAGAACCTAAAGCAGGCATGGTCAGGCGAGAGGATGTCAACCAGATTGTGTCACTGATGGCCGAACCGGTGAATGGTTGTAGGCGGTACGTCTGAAGTCCTGTTATCATAAGGTAATTCAACAAGTGAGAGTTTTTTGTATTATGTATATGTATCATGTTCATTCATCGTATATATTCATGCTCATTCCCAGGCTAATACAAGCGATATGCAGGGAGTAGTTAACCCTCTTGGCATATTGGTGTTTTCAGGCGAGATACATGTTCGTTAGTTCTCTCCCTTTTCTTAGGAGGAAAAAGGGGGGGGAGCTGTGACGCGAATGTGATTCGGTTCCGTAAACTTGACGGTCCTTTTTAGGTCTCCGTTAGTCAAGTTTGAAGTCTAAAATCTTTCTCCAAGGGGCAAAATTAGCATGTATGGCTTGCCCCTTCCCACCAGGTTACTGATCAAATCTGGTGTATATCAGAAGTAACAGAATGGTGAGTATTGATCGAAGGAGAATGCAGGAAATGTCAATTTCCCTTTCTCCGAGATCTAACAATACTCACCATTCTGTTACGGACCCAGCCTCCCAGCCCCACGGAGGCAAGCCATAGTTTTCTCTTGTTTGGTGGCTATGCAAACAATATGAGCTCTATGGTAAACGGGTACTCGGCAGTTGGGAGCCGAGTACCCGGTTCCCAGGAGTCGGTAAAGCTTTCTAAGTCTATAGTCCTAGAGCCGCTGTCAGAGCCAGCTGTATATCAGAAGTAACAGAATGGTGAGTATTGTTAGATCTCGGAGAAAGGGAAATTGACATTTCCTGCATTCTCCTTCGATCAATACTCACCATTCTGTTACTTCTGATATACAGCTGGCTCTGACAGCGGCTCTAGGACTATAGACTTAGAAAGCTTTACCGACTCCTGGGAACCGGGTACTCGGCTCCCAACTGCCGAGTACCCGTTTACCATAGAGCTCATTCTTGTTTGCATAGCGACAAGAGCAATACATGCTTTTTGCATTAAGGATTTTAGTGTTTTAAAATAATCTAAGTCTTTAATCAGTGATAGTTTGTGTGTTCTGAAAGGATTAACTAAGGACTATGGAGAATACCGCCCAAGAAAACCAGGTTGTATTGTTCTTTATTATCCATAGTTAAAAGACTTAGGTCTCTAAATTTCGTTGTGTCGCATGTTCCAATTTCTGTCCCCATAGAATCTGGGACGTGTGCTAACAACGATATATGCCAGACGATCGCCTTCTTTAAACCCCAACAGGCGATCGGCAGATATGAAAATAGGTGTTTGCTACGGTATTTCTAACACGAATATCGGCTGACGTCGTTCTCCGTAGAATCCGAGCGGGTGACGTCACACCCGGTCGCTCGGATGTTTATGTGAAGAAAAATTTTTCATTAATTCGCGCATCTTATTCTGGGTGCTGCGTACTAAAAATGGTACCGGAAACTTTAGAATGATCAAGTTTACGTGTGATCACGATCGGTTTGCAATGATCGGTGGTTTCAAAATTCTTGAGTAGATGTGTGGTCTGCGGTTTTACCGTGTGAGACAGCAGTTTTGTTATACATTTTGTTGTTTTCTTCACATATCGTGCTGCGTTCGTTAGGAGTATAATTTATATTGATTAGTAAATATACCCTGAATGCTATGCGATATGATTCCTGGAGCCGTTACACATCCTGGAGGATCTATTATGGGTGTGTTGTGCCCGCCGCGTACTTGTCGTCATAATCAATGCGATCGTTGTTGTAACGTGGCGGGGTGGGGTGCGGGGAGGTTACGGTTAATTTATGAGTCAAATTATTTGAAAATTAATTGTCTGCCTTCCATCCGGGTCTCGTTCCGCTTGTTTATTGTAGGTTTGTGCTTATTTTATAGGCCAAGCCAGCCCCGCCATCATGTGACGACTGCCATAAGTTTGTCCGTGTAATGTTCAAGGACCATGTCTGTTTTATGTGTGCCCTGTGTAATATAGATCATAGGTGTAATGTTTGTGCAGTGTGGTCCGTCGAAACGATGGTTAAGTTCCTTGCCCAGAAGGACTTGGCTGGGTCTGACGCGGGGTCAGGCGGTCCGAGAGTAAATCGTGGAGCGCCCGGTTCGGCCGGTGCGGGTGCTCCACGTCCCCAGCTGGAGGTGGCGGAGATGGCACCGCCGGCGTGGTTTGGTCCGGCTCTGCAGGGTTTTTCTGCATAGCGTTCTGACCACGCTGGTGTCGTCCCTGCTACCAAAGGTTGGGGGGCAGTTTCTCCCCATGCCTGGTACGGATCCTGTCCTCGGACAGGATTCTGGACTGGTTACCGAGGGGGCCGTCTCGTACGGCCCCCTGGCAGTCCCGTCTGGCTTCGGCCAGACGGGTTTCTGTTTCTCTGCGGCCACCTCCGGGTGGTCCAGTAGCGGTGGCCGGTCCGTCAGGTGTGGGAGCCGTCCGCCAGGACGGTTCCACGGTTGACTCGTCTAGTGACGACTCTTCGGAGTCTGAAGACGAGGAGGCCGAGGAGGAGAGGTTGCTGCGGCCCGTGAAGCCGCAGGTGGAGAATATGGAGGTTGATTCCGTCCTAGACGGAACCGGCCTCCATTTGTCTGGTTTGGCGCAAGCCAGGTCAGCGGCTCCGCCTGTGGCTGAGGCAAATCCGTTACCGTGCACCGGTTCCGTGCGGCTTGGTTTGGCACCAGCCGTCACGGGAACGGGTGTGCCGGGCCGGGCGTGGTACTCACCTATCTCGCCTGGTCCGGCAGTCGGACGTGGGGTGCCGTGGGCGCCCGTGTCCGGCTATGGTTCCGCGACTGCTACGGGTCCGTACGGTTTTCCGTGTGGACCTACCCCATGGACCGGAGTGTTTCATGGGGTGGCGGCGGAACCGTGTGGTACCGGAGTGCCTGGCGTGTCAGCCGTGGCTCCTTGCTGGGAGGCCGTGGCTGGCAGACCCGTGAGCACGTCAACGGGTGACGTGTTTGCGGGGGTGTCTTCATCGGAGGTAGATTGGTCAGATGCTCTGGCGTGGCTAGCCAGGGTTGACCCGTCTGTGGTTTCGGCCACGGCCGATGAAGATGCGCCCCGTCCGTCGGTTGCGTCGATCAGGACGGGGATTTTGCCCGCGGCCCGGATCCAGTCAGTGGGACTGGATCCACGGTTCATAGAATGGTTGGATGCTATTTATAGCAAACAACTGATGACCAAGGGTCAGCTCCCTGCGGCCTCCAGGGAGGTGCGGGCAAGATGTCGTATTCCGCGGGGGGAATACGACAGGTATGGTGTAGTCCCGTCGGTCACGGAGTGACCGATGGGTACTGGGCGTCCAGAGTGCCGTGCCGGGTCACCCCGGTCCGGCACTTGTGGACAAGTCTCAGGTACACCAGGAAGAAGTCCTGTCCCTATGCGATGAGGGTGTGAGGGCAGCGATGAGCGCTGTCAACCACTCTTATCGTCTCCTTCAGTCGGTGTGGGCTGAAGCGGGGCAGGCCACCCTGTGCCACCTGTGGCGCTTTCATGTGTCAATGACGGCCTGGTGCTGTCGATGGACGCATTGGCAAGGGTGCAAGCGCGTGTGACGAAATCCAGGAGGCAAATGGTCATTGACCATATGCGTCCGGCTACGGCAGTCAGGGAGCGTCTCCTTGGGACACCCCTGACAGGGCCTAGCATCTTCGGTGGCCAAGCGTGGGCCATCTTAGAGGATACCGCCAGTATCGCGCAGAATCGGTTAGCGGTAAACCTACAGCTAGAGCTAGTGCGACAAGCGCATGCACTAGGGCCTGTGGGGAAACCGCTAACGGGACAACCTTCAAAGGAGCAGAAGAAGCATAAGGGCAAGGCGAAAGCTAGGCCTGTTGCGACTTCTGCTTCAGCTGGGGTTTCAGAGCCGCCGCCGGCGAAGAAGCCCAGGAAGGTTGTAGAGGCGCCTACCCTCCCCAATGTTGCTCCTGACCGCCCTAGAGGTGGGAAGGGCAAGGGGAAGGGTAAGGGTAAGGCCTCAAAGGGCGGACAGAAGGGGCCGAAGCGTACCTGAGGGTACGAAAGCTCCCTTCATATCCGCCTGGACCGCGCCTGTGTGACAGGAACAGCGGTGCCAGTTATACCCGTCGTGCCTAGAACGAAATGGTTCTCTCTCTCTCTCGTTAAGAAAGAGTGGGGGGGGCGGACTGCGAGCCGGACAACCCCGTTAGACGTCGAGGCGTCTATGGTGGGTGGAAGGCTCATGCGTTTCGTCGAGGCCTGGCAAGGTGTGACGTCAGACAGTCTGGTCCTGGGATGGTTATCCCAGGGTTACATGCCGGAGTGGTGGGACTTTCCACCACAAAATCTGTCTTTGGCACCTGTCTGGACACCCGTACCAAGGGAGCCAGACAAGTTAGAAGCCGTTCAAAAGGAAGTGTCGGGTTTGCTTCTGAAGGGAGCAATAAATCCAGCAAATCGAAACACTCCAGGCTTCTATTCAAACATGTTCCTTGTCCCCAAGAGCACAGGGGGATGGAGACCCATACTCAATCTCAGGCCATTAAATTGGTTTAGCCATACGCCTCGGTTCCAGATGGAAATGCCGAGGTCGGTAATGCGGGATTGAGGAAAGGAATGTGGTGTGTATCGATCGATCTGAAAAATGCATATTTCCACATTCCTATGAATCGGAGTTGGCACAGGTTTCTGAGATTTGCGTTTCAGAGTCAAGTATGGGAGTTTACAGTCTCCCGTTTGGCCTGTCGACAGCTCCGAGGGTTTTCACAAGAGTGGTCCTTGCGGTGACAGCGTTTCTCAGAAAAGAGAACGTGGCGCTACACACCTACATAGACGACTGGCTGCTTAAGGCAGACTCGGCAGCCAGGTTGAACGTGGATACTGCTCTGACTCTGAAGTTACTTTCAGATCTAAGCTGCATAGTCAACGAGGAGAAATCCGAGTTGACGCCCACTCAACGTTTCGTTTATTTGGGGATGCGATTCGACCTTGAGGAGGGCAGGGTTTACCCATCAGAGCCCAGAGTGGTGTCTCTGTTAGCCATCCTCAAGAGTTTTCGAGTGGGAAACCACATTCAAGGCGAGGCGGTTCCTTCAGATGCTGGGCATAATGGTCTCCATGGAGCAGGTTATCCCGTACGATGCTCTAATGCGAAGACCTATCCAGTTGTATCTGATGTCTCTGTGGAAACAGAGAACAGAACCCCTGTCAAAACTGGTGCCAGTTTTGGAGCCGATAATATCGCATCTGCTATGGTGGAAACAGCGTCAGAATCTCCTAATAGGGGTTTCGCTGCACCTACCCCAACCCCAGCTGTCCGTTTACACGGATGCATCGCTGGAAGGGTGGGGTGCCTGCCTGGGAGAACCAGGTCTCGGGCACATGGACTCTCCCGGAGAGTCAGCTGCATATCAATCTGTTGGAAATGATGGCAGTGGAACTGGCGTTGGAAGAGTTCCTTCCGATGATCAGGGGCAAGGTGATATTGATACGGTCGGTCAATTCGACAGTAGTATCATATATAAATCGCCAAGGCGGGACCAGGTCGCCCACTCTGTGTATCAGGGTGTGGCACTTGATTCAATGGTGCAGGAATTACTCGGTTGTTTTGAAAGCAGCTCGTATTCCTGGCCGATTGAACATTCTGGCGGATGCTTTGTCTCGCAGACAGAGAATCCTGCCAACAGAATGGTCCCTCAACCCTCCAGTTCTGCGACGGATCTTCGAGCATTGGGGCAAACCCAACGTGGACTTGTTCGCCACAAAGGAAAATGCTCAAATCATGACATATGTCTCGCCGATTACAGATCCAAATGCCGTCGATACAGACGCTCTGGCGATAAGCTGGAGAGGGATGCACGCTTACGCGTACCCACCCACCATTCTTCTACCGAAGGTTTTGGTGAAGGTCAGGGAGGAACCGTGTCTGGTCCTGCTAATAGCGCCGTATTGGCCGAGCAGGGCGTGGTTCACGGATCTTCTAGATCTGCTGGTGGAAAATCCTGTGCAGTTGCCCGAGATTCCGAACATAATCTCCCAGGCCAAGGGACGCTTCCTACACGAGCGTCCCGAAATGTTCAATGACTGCGTGGATGTTATCAAACAACGTTCCACGTCGGAAGGCTTTTCTCGACAGGCTGCTGATTTCATCGCGGCTGCGAGAAGTAGGTCAACCTTCAAGTCATATAACAACAAGGTTAACAGATTTGCAGACTGGTGTGAAGAAAAGGGTATTGATACCTTTCAATCCACTATCAGCAAATAGCAGACTTTCTCTGTGAGCTGTTCTTTTGAGGACTAGCTCCCGTCACAGTTGCTGGATACAAGTCAGCTTTGGCATCATTTATCCCTTGTCTAGCCAACAGGGATAGTCCAGAGGTGGCCCAGTTAAATGTGATGTTGAGGGAATGAGCAATCTCCGACCGAGACAACCGGTAGTCATTCCAGCCTGGAGTCTATCTTTAGTGCTTAATGTACTGGCCAAGCACCCTTTCGAACCGTTGCGTTCGGCTAGTCTAAAGCATTTGACTCTAAAGGCGGTTTTTCTATTGGCAGCTTCCTCAGCTAGAAGGCGCAGTGAGATCCATGCGCTTTCGGCAGAGAGGAACCGATTTATTGTTTCTGGAGAAGGTCTGCGTCTTCTGCCAAGAGCAGAGGTTATGTCAAAGAACCAATCTTTGAGATATCCCGGCAAACCGATCATTATACCGAAGTTAACTAGGTTTGATCGTGATGCCAGTGTCTGGTGCCCGGTCCGTGCTTTGACTAAGTACAAGAAACGGACTGACTCGTTACGGTCGAACGATAGACATCTGTGGATCTGCCATAAAAAGTCTTATGGCGCCGCATCCATGGATACTATCTCTCGTTGGGTGGTCGAATGCATTCAGACTACTCACGAGATGGCGACTGGGCACCAGGTGCAAGGCGTAAGGGCAGACAATGTCAGAGGAATAGCCGCCTCGACCGCCCTTTACAATGGTGTTCCGTTATAGGACATCATGGCCGTTGCACAATGGCACTGTGAGTCCTCATTCACGGATTACTATATGAGGGATGTGTCAGACTCAGCCAATCCACTCGCTTTAGCTGTTTTGAAACGATAGTTAGTGACCACACTGCTTTTCCCCTTTTCTCACTTCGGTAAGAAAAGAACCTAAAGCAGGCATGGTCAGGCGAGAGGATGTCAACCAGATTGTGTCACTGATGGCCGAACCGGTGAATGGTTGTAGGCGGTACGTCTGAAGTCCTGTTATCATAAGGTAATTCAACAAGTGAGAGTTTTTTGTATTATGTATATGTATCATGTTCATTCATCGTATATATTCATGCTCATTCCCAGGCTAATACAAGCGATATGCAGGGAGTAGTTAACCCTCTTGGCATATTGGTGTTTTCAGGCGAGATACATGTTCGTTAGTTCTCTCCCTTTTCTTAGGAGGAAAAAGGGGGGGGGAGCTGTGACGCGAATGTGATTCGGTTCCGTAAACTTGACGGTCCTTTTTAGGTCTCCGTTAGTCAAGTTTGAAGTCTAAAATCTTTCTCCAAGGGGCAAAATTAGCATGTATGGCTTGCCCCTTCCCACCAGGTTACTGATCAAATCTGGTGTATATCAGAAGTAACAGAATGGTGAGTATTGATCGAAGGAGAATGCAGGAAATGTCAATTTCCCTTTCTCCGAGATCTAACAATACTCACCATTCTGTTACGGACCCAGCCTCCCAGCCCCACGGAGGCAAGCCATAGTTTTCTCTTGTTTGGTGGCTATGCAAACAATATGAGCTCTATGGTAAACGGGTACTCGGCAGTTGGGAGCCGAGTACCCGGTTCCCAGGAGTCGGTAAAGCTTTCTAAGTCTATAGTCCTAGAGCCGCTGTCAGAGCCAGCTGTATATCAGAAGTAACAGAATGGTGAGTATTGTTAGATCTCGGAGAAAGGGAAATTGACATTTCCTGCATTCTCCTTCGATCAATACTCACCATTCTGTTACTTCTGATATACAGCTGGCCCTGACAGCGGCTCTAGGATTATAGACTTAGAAAGCTTTACCGACTCCTGGGAACCGGGTACCCGGCTCCCCACTGCCGAGTACCCGTTTACCATAGAGCTCATTCTTGTTTGCATAGCGACAAGAGCAATACATGCTTTTTGCATTAAGGATTTTAGTGTTTTAAAATAATCTAAGTCTTTAATCAGTGATAGTTTGTGTGTTCTGAAAGGATTAACTAAGGACTATGGAGAATACCGCCCAAGAAAACCAGGTTGTATTGTTCTTTATTATCCATAGTTAAAAGACTTAGGTCTCTAAATTTCGTTGTGTCGCATGTTCCAATTTCTGTCCCCATAGAATCTGGGACGTGTGCTAACAACGATATATGCCAGACGATCGCCTTCTTTAAACCCCAACAGGCGATCGGCAGATATGAAAATAGGTGTTTGCTACGGTATTTCTAACACGAATATCGGCTGACGTCGTTCTCCGTAGAATCCGAGCGGGTGACGTCACACCCGGTCGCTCGGATGTTTATGTGAAGAAAAATTTTTCATTAATTCGCGCATCTTATTCTGGGTGCTGCGTACTAAAAATGGTACCGGAAACTTTAGAATGATCAAGTTTACGTGTGATCACGATCGGTTTGCAATGATCGGTGGTTTCAAAATTCTTGAGTAGATGTGTGGTCTGCGGTTTTACCGTGTGAGACAGCAGTTTTGTTATACATTTTGTTGTTTTCTTCACATATCGTGCTGCGTTCGTTAGGAGTATAATTTATATTGATTAGTAAATATACCCTGAATGCTATGCGATATGATTCCTGGAGCCGTTACACATCCTGGAGGATCTATTATGGGTGTGTTGTGCCCGCCGCGTACTTGTCGTCATAATCAATGCGATCGTTGTTGTAACGTGGCGGGGTGGGGTGCGGGGAGGTTACGGTTAATTTATGAGTCAAATTATTTGAAAATTAATTGTCTGCCTTCCATCCGGGTCTCGTTCCGCTTGTTTATTGTAGGTTTGTGCTTATTTTATAGGCCAAGCCAGCCCCGCCATCATGTGACGACTGCCATAAGTTTGTCCGTGTAATGTTCAAGGACCATGTCTGTTTTATGTGTGCCCTGTGTAATATAGATCATAGGTGTAATGTTTGTGCAGTGTGGTCCGTCGAAACGATGGTTAAGTTCCTTTCCCAGAAGGACTTGGCTGGGTCTGACGCGGGGTCAGGCGGTCCGAGAGTAAATCGTGGAGCGCCCGGTTCGGCCGGTGCGGGTGCTCCACGTCCCCAGCTGGAGGTGGCGGAGATGGCACCGCCGGCGTGGTTTGGTCCGGCTCTGCAGGATTTTTCTGCATAGCGTTCTGACCACGCTGGTGTCGTCCCTGCTACCAAAGGTTGGGGGGCAGTTTCTCCCCATGCCTGGTACGGATCCTGTCCTCGGACAGGATTCTGGACTGGTTACCGAGGGGGCCGTCTCGTACGGCCCCCTGGCAGTCCCGTCTGGCTTCGGCCAGACGGGTTTCTGTTTCTCTGCGGCCACCTCCGGGTGGTCCAGTAGCGGTGGCCGGTCCGTCAGGTGTGGGAGCCGTCCGCCAGGACGGTTCCACGGTTGACTCGTCTAGTGACGACTCTTCGGAGTCTGAAGACGAGGAGGCCGAGGAGGAGAGGTTGCTGCGGCCCGTGAAGCCGCAGGTGGAGAATATGGAGGTTGATTCCGTCCTAGACGGAACCGGCCTCCATTTGTCTGGTTTGGCGCAAGCCAGGTCAGCGGCTCCGCCTGTGGCTGAGGCAAATCCGTTACCGTGCACCGGTTCCGTGCGGCTTGGTTTGGCACCAGCCGTCACGGGAACGGGTGTGCCGAGCCGGGCGTGGTACTCACCTATCTCGCCTGGTCCGGCAGTCGGACGTGGGGTGCCGTGGGCGCCCGTGTCCGGCTATGGTTCCGCGACTGCTACGGGTCCGTACGGTTTTCCGTGTGGACCTACCCCATGGACCGGAGTGTTTCATGGGGTGGCGGCGGAACCGTGTGGTACCGGAGTGCCTGGCGTGTCAGCCGTGGCTCCTTGCTGGGAGGCCGTGGCTGGCAGACCCGTGAGCACGTCAACGGGTGACGTGTTTGCGGGGGTGTCTTCATCGGAGGTAGATTGGTCAGATGCTCTGGCGTGGCTAGCCAGGGTTGACCCGTCTGTGGTTTCGGCCACGGCCGATGAAGATGCACCCCGTCCGTCGGTTGCGTCGATCAGGACGGGGATTTTGCCCGCGGCCCGGATCCAGTCAGTGGGACTGGATCCACGGTTCATAGAATGGTTGGATGCTATTTATAGCAAACAACTGATGACCAAGGGTCAGCTCCCTGCGGCCTCCAGGGAGGTGCGGGCAAGATGTCGTATTCCGCGGGGGGAATACGACAGGTATGGTGTAGTCCCGTCGGTCACGGAGTGACCGATGGGTACTGGGCGTCCAGAGTGCCGTGCCGGGTCACCCCGGTCCGGCACTTGTGGACAAGTCTCAGGTACACCAGGAAGAAGTCCTGTCCCTAGCGATGAGGGTGTGAGGGCAGCGATGAGCGCTGTCAACCACTCTTATCGTCTCCTTCAGTCGGTGTGGGCTGAAGCGGGGCAGGCCACCCTGTGCCACCTGTGGCGCTTTCATGTGTCAATGACGGCCTGGTGCTGTCGATGGACGCATTGGCAAGGGTGCAAGCGCGTGTGACGAAATCCAGGAGGCAAATGGTCATTGACCATATGCGTCCGGCTACGGCAGTCAGGGAGCGTCTCCTTGGGACACCCCTGACAGGGCCTAGCATCTTCGGTGGCCAAGCGTGGGCCATCTTAGAGGATACCGCCAGTATCGCGCAGAATCGGTTAGCGGTAAACCTACAGCTAGAGCTAGTGCGACAAGCGCATGCACTAGGGCCTGTGGGGAAACCGCTAACGGGACAACCTTCAAAGGAGCAGAAGAAGCATAAGGGCAAGGCGAAAGCTAGGCCTGTTGCGACTTCTGCTTCAGCTGGGATTTCAGAGCCGCCGCCGGCGAAGAAGCCCAGGAAGGTTGTAGAGGCGCCTACCCTCCCCAATGTTGCTCCTGACCGCCCTAGAGGTGGGAAGGGCAAGGGGAAGGGTAAGGGTAAGGCCTCAAAGGGCGGACAGAAGGGGCCGAAGCGTACCTGAGGGTACGAAAGCTCCCTTCATATCCGCCTGGACCGCGCCTGTGTGACAGGAACAGCGGTGCCAGTTATACCCGTCGTGCCTAGAACGAAATGGTTCTCTCTCTCTCTCGTTAAGAAAGAGTGGGGGGGCGGACTGCGAGCCGGACAACCCCGTTAGACGTCGAGGCGTCTATGGTGGGTGGAAGGCTCATGCGTTTCGTCGAGGCCTGGCAAGGTGTGACGTCAGACAGTCTGGTCCTGGGATGGTTATCCCAGGGTTACATGCCGGAGTGGTGGGACTTTCCACCACAAAATCTGTCTTTGGCACCTGTCTGGACACCCGTACCAAGGGAGCCAGACAAGTTAGAAGCCGTTCAAAAGGAAGTGTCGGGTTTGCTTCTGAAGGGAGCAATAAATCCAGCAAATCGAAACACTCCAGGCTTCTATTCAAACATGTTCCTTGTCCCCAAGAGCACAGGGGGATGGAGACCCATACTCAATCTCAGGCCATTAAATTGGTTTAGCCATACGCCTCGGTTCCAGATGGAAATGCCGAGGTCGGTAATGCGGGATTGAGGAAAGGAATGTGGTGTGTATCGATCGATCTGAAAAATGCATATTTCCACATTCCTATGAATCGGAGTTGGCACAGGTTTCTGAGATTTGCGTTTCAGAGTCAACTATGGGAGTTTACAGTCTCCCGTTTGGCCTGTCGACAGCTCCGAGGGTTTTCACAAGAGTGGTCCTTGCGGTGACAGCGTTTCTCAGAAAAGAGAACGTGGCGCTACACACCTACATAGACGACTGGCTGCTTAAGGCAGACTCGGCAGCCAGGTTGAACGTGGATACTGCTCTGACTCTGAAGTTACTTTCAGATCTAAGCTGCATAGTCAACGAGGAGAAATCCGAGTTGACGCCCACTCAACGTTTCGTTTATTTGGGGATGCGATTCGACCTTGAGGAGGGCAGGGTTTACCCATCAGAGCCCAGAGTGGTGTCTCTGTTAGCCATCCTCAAGAGTTTTCGAGTGGGAAACCACATTCAAGGCGAGGCGGTTCCTTCAGATGCTGGGCATAATGGTCTCCATGGAGCAGGTTATCCCGTACGATGCTCTAATGCGAAGACCTATCCAGTTGTATCTGATGTCTCTGTGGAAACAGAGAACAGAACCCCTGTCAAAACTGGTGCCAGTTTTGGAGCCGATAATATCGCATCTGCTATGGTGGAAACAGCGTCAGAATCTCCTAATAGGGGTTTCGCTGCACCTACCCCAACCCCAGCTGTCCGTTTACACGGATGCATCGCTGGAAGGGTGGGGTGCCTGCCTGGGAGAACCAGGTCTCGGGCACATGGACTCTCCCGGAGAGTCAGCTGCATATCAATCTGTTGGAAATGATGGCAGTGGAACTGGCGTTGGAAGAGTTCCTTCCGATGATCAGGGGCAAGGTGATATTGATACGGTCGGTCAATTCGACAGTAGTATCATATATAAATCGCCAAGGCGGGACCAGGTCGCCCACTCTGTGTATCAGGGTGTGGCACTTGATTCAATGGTGCAGGAATTACTCGGTTGTTTTGAAAGCAGCTCGTATTCCTGGCCGATTGAACATTCTGGCGGATGCTTTGTCTCGCAGACAGAGAATCCTGCCAACAGAATGGTCCCTCAACCCTCCAGTTCTGCGACGGATCTTCGAGCATTGGGGCAAACCCAACGTGGACTTGTTCGCCACAAAGGAAAATGCTCAAATCATGACATATGTCTCGCCGATTACAGATCCAAATGCCGTCGATACAGACGCTCTGGCGATAAGCTGGAGAGGGATGCACGCTTACGCGTACCCACCCACCATTCTTCTACCGAAGGTTTTGGTGAAGGTCAGGGAGGAACCGTGTCTGGTCCTGCTAATAGCGCCGTATTGGCCGAGCAGGGCGTGGTTCACGGATCTTCTAGATCTGCTGGTGGAAAATCCTGTGCAGTTGCCCGAGATTCCGAACATAATCTCCCAGGCCAAGGGACGCTTCCTACACGAGCGTCCCGAGATGTTCAATGACTGCGTGGATGTTATCAAACAACGTTCCACGTCGGAAGGCTTTTCTCGACAGGCTGCTGATTTCATCGCGGCTGCGAGAAGTAGGTCAACCTTCAAGTCATATAACAACAAGGTTAACAGATTTGCAGACTGGTGTGAAGAAAAGGGTATTGATACCTTTCAATCCACTATCAGCAAATAGCAGACTTTCTCTGTGAGCTGTTCTTTTGAGGACTAGCTCCCGTCACAGTTGCTGGATACAAGTCAGCTTTGGCATCATTTATCCCTTGTCTAGCCAACAGGGATAGTCCAGAGGTGGCCCAGTTAAATGTGATGTTGAGGGAATGAGCAATCTCCGACCGAGACAACCGGTAGTCATTCCAGCCTGGAGTCTATCTTTAGTGCTTAATGTACTGGCCAAGCACCCTTTCGAACCGTTGCGTTCGGCTAGTCTAAAGCATTTGACTCTAAAGGCGGTTTTTCTATTGGCAGCTTCCTCAGCTAAAAGGCGCAGTGAGATCCATGCGCTTTCGGCAGAGAGGAACCGATTTATTGTTTCTGGAGAAGGTCTGCGTCTTCTGCCAAGAGCAGAGGTTATGTCAAAGAACCAATCTTTGAGATATCCCGGCAAACCGATCATTATACCGAAGTTAACTAGGTTTGATCGTGATGCCAGTGTCTGGTGCCCGGTCCGTGCTTTGACTAAGTACAAGAAACGGACTGACTCGTTACGGTCGAACGATAGACATCTGTGGATCTGCCATAAAAAGTCTTATGGCGCCGCATCCATGGATACTATCTCTCGTTGGGTGGTCGAATGCATTCAGACTACTCACGAGATGGCGACTGGGCACCAGGTGCAAGGCGTAAGGGCAGACAATGTCAGAGGAATAGCCGCCTCGACCGCCCTTTACAATGGTGTTCCGTTATAGGACATCATGGCCGTTGCACAATGGCACTGTGAGTCCTCATTCACGGATTACTATATGAGGGATGTGTCAGACTCAGCCAATCCACTCGCTTTAGCTGTTTTGAAACGATAGTTAGTGACCACACTGCTTTTCCCCTTTTCTCACTTCGGTAAGAAAAGAACCTAAAGCAGGCATGGTCAGGCGAGAGGATGTCAACCAGATTGTGTCACTGATGGCCGAACCGGTGAATGGTTGTAGGCGGTACGTCTGAAGTCCTGTTATCATAAGGTAATTCAACAAGTGAGAGTTTTTTGTATTATGTATATGTATCATGTTCATTCATCGTATATATTCATGCTCATTCCCAGGCTAATACAAGCGATATGCAGGGAGTAGTTAACCCTCTTGGCATATTGGTGTTTTCAGGCGAGATACATGTTCGTTAGTTCTCTCCCTTTTCTTAGGAGGAAAAAGGGGGGGAGCTGTGACGCGAATGTGATTCGGTTCCGTAAACTTGACGGTCCTTTTTAGGTCTCCGTTAGTCAAGTTTGAAGTCTAAAATCTTTCTCCAAGGGGCAAAATTAGCATGTATGGCTTGCCCCTTCCCACCAGGTTACTGATCAAATCTGGTGTATATCAGAAGTAACAGAATGGTGAGTATTGATCGAAGGAGAATGCAGGAAATGTCAATTTCCCTTTCTCCGAGATCTAACAATACTCACCATTCTGTTACGGACCCAGCCTCCCAGCCCCACGGAGGCAAGCCATAGTTTTCTCTTGTTTGGTGGCTATGCAAACAATATGAGCTCTATGGTAAACGGGTACTCGGCAGTTGGGAGCCGAGTACCCGGTTCCCAGGAGTCGGTAAAGCTTTCTAAGTCTATAGTCCTAGAGCCGCTGTCAGAGCCAGCTGTATATCAGAAGTAACAGAATGGTGAGTATTGTTAGATCTCGGAGAAAGGGAAATTGACATTTCCTGCATTCTCTGTGAGCTGTTCTTTTGAGGACTAGCTCCCGTCACAGTTGCTGGATACAAGTCAGCTTTGGCATCAGTTATCCCTTGTCTAGCCAACAGGGATAGTCCAGAGGTGGCCCAGTTAAATGTGATGTTGAAGGGAATGAGCAATCTCCGACCGAGACAACCGGTAGTCATTCCAGCCTGGAGTCTATCTTTAGTGCTTAATGTACTGGCCAAGCACCCTTTCGAACCGTTGCGTTCGGCTAGTCTAAAGCATTTGACTCTAAAGGCGGTTTTTCTATTGGCAGCTTCCTCAGCTAGAAGGCGCAGTGAGATCCATGCGCTTTCGGCAGAGAGGAACCGATTTATTGTTTCTGGAGAAGGTCTGCGTCTTCTGCCAAGAGCAGAGGTTATGTCAAAGAACCAATCTTTGAGATATCCCGTCAAACCGATCATTATACCGAAGTTAACTAGGTTTGATCGTGATGCCAGTGTCTGGTGCCCGGTCCGTGCTTTGACTAAGTACAAGAAACGGACTGACTCGTTACGGTCGAACGATAGACATCTGTGGATCTGCCATAAAAAGTCTTATGGCGCCGCATCCATGGATACTATCTCTCGTTGGGTGGTCGAATGCATTCAGACTACTCACGAGATGGCGACTGGGCACCAGGTGCAAGGCGTAAGGGCAGACAATGTCAGAGGAATAGCCGCCTCGACCGCCCTTTACAATGGTGTTCCGTTATAGGACATCATGGCCGTTGCACAATGGCACTGTGAGTCCTCATTCACGGATTACTATATGAGGGATGTGTCAGACTCAGCCAATCCACTCGCTTTAGCTGTTTTGAAACGATAGTTAGTGACCACACTGCTTTTCCCCTTTTCTCACTTCGGTAAGAAAAGAACCTAAAGCAGGCATGGTCAGGCGAGAGGATGTCAACCAGATTGTGTCACTGATGGCCGAACCGGTGAATGGTTGTAGGCGGTACGTCTGAAGTCCTGTTATCATAAGGTAATTCAACAAGTGAGAGTTTTTTGTATTATGTATATGTATCATGTTCATTCATCGTATATATTCATGCTCATTCCCAGGCTAATACAAGCGATATGCAGGGAGTAGTTAACCCTCTTGGCATATTGGTGTTTTCAGGCGAGATACATGTTCGTTAGTTCTCTCCCTTTTCTTAGGAGGAAAAAGGGGGGGGAGCTGTGACGCGAATGTGATTCGGTTCCGTAAACTTGACGGTCCTTTTAGGTCTCCGTTAGTCAAGTTTGAAGTCTAAAATCTTTCTCCAAGGGGCAAAATTAGCATGTATGGCTTGCCCCTTCTCACCAGGTTACTGATCAAATCTGGTGTATATCAGAAGTAACAGAATGGTGAGTATTGATCGAAGGAGAATGCAGGAAATGTCAATTTCCCTTTCTCCGAGATCTAACAATACTCACCATTCTGTTACGGACCCAGCCTCCCAGCCCCACGGAGGCAAGCCATAGTTTTCTCTTGTTTGGTGGCTATGCAAACAATATGAGCTCTATGGTAAACGGGTACTCGGCAGTGGGGAGCCGGGTACCCGGTTCCCAGGAGTCGGTAAAGCTTTCTAAGTCTATAATCCTAGAGCCGCTGTCAAGGCCAGCTGTATATCAGAAGTAACAGAATGGTGAGTATTGTTAGATCTCGGAGAAAGGGAAATTGACATTTCCTGCAGTTTGACACAATAGTTGTCCATGTAGGTGGCAATGACATTCGGAAACAATCAACTCTTAGTATGATCCGTGATTATGATAGTCTCATTGAATGCATCAAAGATGTAGCACCCCAGATACATATCTGTGTCTCATCAATTCTGCCACGCCCAAACAATCATTTTGATAACAACACAATTATGGAATTTAATGCGATGTAGTATTCCCTTGCAACATGGCTTAATGACATTACATTTATTGACAATTCAGATTTGTTCATGAACACAAACGGAAGTGTCATCAAGGGGCTCTATTATGATCACATCCATCCAAATCATGATGGCATGAGTTTGCTGTCAGAAAACATTATGAGTTATGTTGTAAGCATTAGTGATCTACCGCTACTAAATACCAACATAAGGCTCAACCGTTTTTTATACAAAACAAGACTAGAAACAAACAAGACTATAGCTTAGTTAATGATACTTTCCATAGTAATGCTAGCAATCCATTAAAATTGTCAAACCAGTTATCAATCATTTCAAGTGAATGTACAAATAACAGTAAAATACATTTTCAAGCCAACATCCCACTAACTACAAACAGATTCAATGTTTTACATGATGAATGTACATCAGTCACCTTCCCAGTCGATAATTTACAAGAACCTTCAAAAAGCACATGCTATCCATATACAAATAGAAAACCTGCAAAACAAACCAACATTAAACAGCCTCGAAATCATAAGCATAACTTCATCAAAAAGTCTGACCACAAATCTCTAAAGTCTCCTCTGTACAGAAACGAATTAAAATGTTTGTACACTAATACAGACAGCCTTCTAAATAAACATTCTGAGCTAAAAGCATTTATTCAAAGCGAAAATCTTGACATAATTGCTCTCACAGAAATACTAGCCAAAAACCGCTCAGTAGACCCACAGGAGAGTGAATTCATGCTTGAAGGGTGTAATCTGTTCACCAACGTATCCGACAATCACCATCGAGGGATTATTATATATATTAACCAATCACTTCCTGCTAGTCCTATTAGCATTCCTGGTGATGAGATTTTCACTGAATCAAAGTGGTGTCAGATTAGACTCCAAAACACAGATACATTGATTTTAGGATGTATATATAGATCACCCAACTGCAACCTTCAAAACCATAAAAATCTAACTGACCTGCTAATCAATGTATCAGGTCTCAAAGCTAGTCACCTTCTTATAATGGGTGATTTTAACTATAATGAAATTGACTGGATAAATGACATCTCACCTGCCAATCCCGAAAGCCCTGCTAATATATTTATTGAGACGCTAAGGGACTTATACTGGCATCAACATACACGTGAACCAACTCATTTTAGGGGAAATCAAAAACAAAATATCCTAGACCTAATTATTACAAATGAGGAAAACATGGTAAATGATTTATCTTCTGGTGTACCAATTGGTAAGAGTCATCATGCAACATTAACATTTACATTCTCATGCTACGTAACTGAATCTCCAACCATGTCACATTATATACTATATAAGGGAGATTATGACAATATGCGGAAAGATGCTAAATCTATAGACTGGGATTCAAAATTTATTGGGGACATAGAACATGACTGGTTGGAGATAACGAGGGAAATAAATCGATTAACTGATGAATACATACCAAAATCTAGACCTCAATATAAGCAGAAAAAATTATTATACTTAACCAATCGTGTTTTCGAAAAATTAAGAACCAAGCAACAGGCATTTCAAAAATGGAGAAATTCTCATAGTAGCAGTGACTACAAAAATTATGCTAAAGCGAGAAACCAGGCCAAAAACGAATGTCGAATAGCTGAAAGAGATTTTGAACGTAAACTAGCAAATGAGGCAAAGTCAAATCCTAAAGCATTTTTCAAATATGCACAAAGCAAAATAAAAACTCGAGGCACAATTTGTGACCTCATGAAGTCCGATGGCACACTAACCACAACTGACGGGGAAAAGGCAGATGCATTAAACACATATTTTGCATCTGTCTTTACAGATGAAGATATCAGTCAGTTGCCTAGTTTCAACAGTAGACATTTCATTGCTCCATTACATCATATCGAGGTCACTCATGACATGATAATTAAAAAAATTGATAATCTAAAAACTAACAAGTCTGCAGATCCTGATGGAATCTATCCCCGTGTTTTAAAGGAACTCAAACTTGAAATTGTCTGCCCATTATTACATCTTTACTCTAGTTCATTGAGAGAGGGTAAGCTACCTCAAATCTGGAAATTAGGTCATGTATCTCCACTTTTCAAAAAGGGAAACAAACATTTGGTTAATAACTATCGCCCTATAAGCCTTACCTCCATAATCTGTAAACTCATTGAGTCCATTATAAAAGACTCTATTGTAAGCCATCTTGAACAAAACGCCCTAATTGTACCAAGTCAACACGGATTTATTAAAGTGCGTTCTTGTGTCACACAGCTAACTGAAGTCTTAGATATATGGTCAAATGCAATCGATCACAGCAGCTCTATCGATGCTCTATATCTAGACTTTGCTAAGGCATTTGACTCTGTACCACACAAACGACTTCTTCTTAAACTAGAAAAATATGGTATCCATGGTAACCTACTAAAATGGATTGAGGATTTTCTTACTAACAGAGCCCAACGAGTTGTCGTGAATGGATGCAAATCAGTTCAAACTCCTGTCATGAGCGGTGTGCCCCAAGGTAGTGTACTAGGACCACTTCTTTTCATCTGTTACATAAACGACCTTCCTGATGTAATTAAGTGCTCTACAATTAACATGTTTGCTGACGATACAAAAATCTACAAAGAAATTAAATCATCAATTGATGCAATCGAACTACAAGATGACTTAAATAGCGTAACGAAATGGTCTTCTATCTGGCAAATCAAATTCAATGCTGACAAATGCTGTGCTATGCATCTAGGTACAGCTAATATTAAACATTCATACTTCATGAACTCTCTTGATACAAATATTAAGCTGGTAGAAACAACTGTCGTAAAGGATTTAGGTCTGAATGTAGACAACCAACTAAAATTTAGCATCCATTGTCAAATCCAAGTATCAAAAGCTAATAAGATTTTAGGACTGATAAGAAGGTCTCTCACCCACTTAGACTCTTCAACTCTAGTAAGGCTGTACACTTCGCTAGTTAGACCTATACTTGAATACGGGAACGGTCCATGGACTCCCATGTTAAAAAAAGACAGTCTAACACTAGAAAATGTGCAGCGAAGAGCAACTAAAATGATACCCTCAATAAGAAATTATACTTATTTAGACCGGTTAAAATATCTGAATCTACCATCTCTCTATTACCGTCGATCACGTGGGGATATGATTCAAACTTACAAATACATTCATGGCCTTTATCGTGTTCAGTGCCCTTTCTTGGAGATAGACAAACAAAGCATCACTCGGGGACATAATTTTAAACTCACTAAGAGCCGAAGTAACAAACTAATTAGGCAGAACTTTTTTGCAAACCGAATTACGAATAGTTGGAATAGCTTACCAAATGAAGTAGTTAGTTCCGTAAGCCTAAATATCTTCAAAAATAAACTGGATTCATTTTGGTCAGATTTTTTGTATACACAAGAGCCAGTACACAATCATTATCTTTCCTTTACCTCGAAACAAATTAACTAAGCAATAAGCATAATGTAGTCGCCATCTATCTACAGGCATTTTGCCTATAATGGTAGTATATGATAAGTATAAGTATAAGGATATGGTAGAGAGTTTGGAATGTTCACGATATTGCTATTACTCAGCGAGAACGGAACGCGTCATCTTGCTTGTTACTCAAAGGGACTTCCCGCCTTTAACTACAGTGACTAATGCAGGCTGCGACAATGGATAAACAATGCATGAATTTGGTTTTAGCTATGACCCGCCCATTCCTAGCTAAGCTCCGCCCACACTTTGGCCGTGATGATGGTGTGTGTGTGTGTGTGTGTGTGTGTGTGTGTGCGTGTGCGTGTGCGTGTGTGTGTGTACAGGTAAGCCGAGTGGAATATTTTGGAAGTAATTTGACTGGGTGATGGTTCAATCAAATTAGTATCAAAATATTCAACATAATGGTTATTAAATAGTAAAGACATACTTTTCGTACAACTTGACGGACTTAGATACGTCACCCATGACAATATTGATTGTGACGTCAACCTACATGGGACGTAATTCATTGCTGTCTAGCAACAGCGCCCAGTCAAATTAGTATCAAAATATTCAACAGAATGGTTATTATACACACTTCATACAACTTGGCGGACTACTAAGTGTTTATGACGGACTTTGATAAGTTCATTCATGATGTAATTGATTATGTGACGTAATTCATTATGACATCATATATTTGGCTGCCAGATTGATTTCCTCTATTAGACCTCGAATACAGTGAATGAAGCATGATCCAATATCCACTGAGTCAGTTTAACCCATACGTTTAACTTGTATGAACCCAAGAACTGCAAATGTTTAGTCGCAGTGCGACTATCACGTGGTCGGACACCTTTAAATATGTCTGTCTGTCCGTCGGTAGGCCGGTCGGTCATACTTTTGACAGCCACCTATTGTGCAAAGTGCATAGCTCAACTGGCTAGAGTGTCAAAGCGAGATTATGCTCGTCCGTCCGTGAACATTTTCTTTAAACGACAATTCAAGAACCGCTTAGCCGAATTCAATTACATTTGTCAGGAAGCATCCTTATGCCATATGGATCCAAGTGTGTTCAAAGTAGGTCAATTGGCCAATTTGGCCGGTGGCCATCTGGGATTTTGGCCGATTTTTAGAAACGTCTTTAAAAATCTCTGAGAGCGCTTGGGAGATCGATTTAAAACTAAATTTGGCCAAATGTTTCGGCGGAAACCTTTGATGGCTAGTTTTCGGGAAAACGACTTCTCCAGAACCATTGTACAGATCGGGCCGAAATTTGGGAGATATGATTAGGGACGAAGGGCCATTAAATTCTTTCACGGGAAGTTTATACGTAAAAAACATATGTCTATCGACCATAGACCAATCAAAATGTAGGCTAGCGTGTTTGGCGACCATATTACATTTTATTTGATGGATTTTGAAGCAGAAATTTGTCTCAGCTTTTTTGGTAAGCTGATTTGAAATTTTCACTTTCCAAACTGTCGGATAAACGGTTCGGCTGCCATCTTGGATCTTTTTCCTGCCGAAAACTCCCATACTAAAGCAATGGGAAATTAAAATATCTTCTCGAGAACCACTGTGTTGATTTCAGTTATATTTGACAGGAAGCATCCTTAGGCTATAGAGATCCTAGTTTGTTCAAAGGAAGCCGATCAGCCAATTTGGCCGGTGGCCCTCTTGGATTTTGGCTGATTTTTAGAAACATCCTTAAATACATTTCCAGAAACCACTTGGGCATTGATTCAAAACTCCTGGAATATCATCTACGGCAAGAACTGAACCACGATTGAATCAGTAGAAATTTTTTAATGTCTTCTCTAGAACCACTGGTCCGATTTCAATTAAAATTGGTAAGAGTCCACCTTAGGGAATAGTGATCCAAGTTTCTAAAAAGGAAGTCGATCTACCAATTTTGCCGACGGCCATTTTGGATTTTGGCCTATGTTTGCAAACGTTTTTAAACTATCTTATCCGAAACCGCTTAGGGAATCGATTCAAAACTCATGAAGCACCATCTGGGGCAAAAGCTAAACCAAGTTTGTGCAAGAGAATTTGATTGGGCAAATGTTTCCGCGGCCATCTTGGATGGCCTAGTTTTCGTGAAAACGACTTCTCCAATACCACAGATCAGGCTATAATTTGTGAGACATAATTAGGGACTAAGGGCCATTAAAGTTTGTCCATGGAAAGTCGATACCTAAAAAAACATGGCTGCCATGAATCACTCAAAATTTAGCGTGTTTGGCGGCCATCTTGGATTTTCGGAAAATTTCTTGAGAAAATCATGTAAAAGACTAGGCCGCTTATTTATTAAACACTGGGACAATTTGAATAAAACTTGGCTACGCCTTCTTGACAGAAATTAGATTAGTACATTTTTCCAGTGGTCATCTTGTTTTGTTCGTTTGTGCCAGTGACAAATAATTTCAGGTGAACGATAGGCCTGCAAGCCCTTAAGCCTCTTCTTTTTGACATAAACAGATGTTAGGAAAAATAATGTATTCTATAAGTGCAATCCATAGTCTTTGGCGATACATGACGTCTTTGGTAAAGAAAAAACCCCACCTCTACGTTGTAGTAAATGTCTTGAGTAGTAAATTATCATCCAACTTTTTTGCAAAAGTCAACATGTTAATGAAGAGAGGCGTCGACCATTGCATAACACTATCGATATCACTTTAAATCCCCATTCAGTGTACTATAATAAAGTATATTTCTGGATGTATTTCCTTGAACTTTTGATTTACCCATGTGTGTCAACAATCTTATGGATATGTATGCTGATGATACAACTATGCATGCTACTAGCTCAAATGTCGCTGAAATTCAAGAAAATCTAATCTAATTAACGGTATGAAGTCGGTAGAAGAATGGTGTGTAAATAATAAAATGTTGTTAAATACGGAGAAAACTAAGTTTATGATGTTAGGAACTAAGCATAAATTGAAACAAGTAAATAATAATAATGTTATAATCCCTACAAATCTTGGAAGCTTAAATGTTGTGGAATCTGACAAACTTTTAGGAGTATACATAGACAATACGCTTGCATGGAAAGCACATATAGGCAAACTTTGTAAAAAGATTTGGTCCTTGATTTATATTCTACGGAAAAATAAACATTATCTTAGCATTGAGCAACGAAATCTTTTCTATAAGTCGTATATCCTTTCACACATTGATTATTGTAGTCTTGTATTTTGCCCGTCTTCACCTACATTATTGGATAGTTTAGAAAAACTACAAAAACGGGCTGCTAGGGTGATATTATACATGCCTTACAGGACACCATCTGCATAACTATATGAAACATTAAACTGGACAAATTTAACTAAAAGAATGCAAATTAAAATGGGTATTATGACATATAAATCTAGAAATGGTCTGGCCCCTGGTTACATGAAAGACATGTTCACTACCGTTGGGGTGGCTCATACTAGAAATTTACGTTCCAAAACACGCAGTCACCTACAACTTCCGAGGATTAAAACGGAATATGGCAGAAAAAGCTTCAAATACACTGCAGCGCAACTGTGGAATTCTCTGCCTGAAACGATTACCCAGTCTTCTACTCTGCTGACATTCAAATCAAATATACATGAATATATTACTAAATTATAGTGATATATGGGCAATGTGATTTCACCTTTTTACTTGTGTTCTAATATTGCATATTTTGTTTATTTCTAAATAGCTGCGTATGTGTGTATGTGTGAATGAATGTGTACGACCTTGCGCGTATGTATGCGTGAACGGTGATTCGAACATCGACATTCGACGAGGTAATTATTCTGCAATACCGTTTTAGTAATATCTATCGAAAATGAACAAATATGTTAATTATCTAATTTAACAGTCATTTTACTTGTGTTATAATATTGTACATTTTGTATATTTGTAAATAGTTATATATATGTACGCGCGTGCGTGCTTGTGTGTGTGTGCGCGCGTGCGTGCGTGCGCGCGCGCGCGTGCGTGCGTGTGTGTGTGAGGTCCTCGGGAAGATCAGTTTACTGACGATGTATACCCTCCTTAAATAAAGATTATTATTATTTTTATTATTATTATTATTATTATTATTATTATTATTATTATAGGCCTAGTGATTTGCCATCGCCTTATACATACTGAAGAGAGTGGTTGCGTAGCGCGCCAATATTGAATTTGCGACTGACATCAACGACGCGGGGCCAATATCATATTCGATAACGCTGTAGGACCATTATTTAATTCGATATTGGCTTACCCATTGGTCAACGGCATGTGGACCGATATTGAACTTGATATTGGCGTGCCTGTTGGTCAACTGCGCAGGGAACCAATATCAGCGCAGGGGACCAATATCAACTTCGATATGTGCGTGCTTTTTGGTCAATGAGTGAGCTGATAGCGATTCCGGTATTGGTTCCTGAGCTATTGACCAATGGGTACGCCAATGTAGAATTTGATATTGTCACCTGTGCCGTTGAACAACAGGTGCTCGTGCGCCAATATCGAATTCGATATTGGTCCCTGCGCTTTTGGACAACGGCGAAAATATATCAATATTGGCGTTTTACATACATTGGTGACATTTATAGTCTTTCTTCGATCTACTGTAATCAAAGTGATCAAATTTCAGTGATATGTCGAGTATGAACATTAATTGACCTTTCCAGTTTTATATATGCCCCGCCCATCTCTATCTAAGCTCCACCCACACCTCGATCGTGTTGGGATCGATCGATCCCCGAACGCCCTGACAATCAATTTCCATATACAGGTAAGCTATTGAATATGTTGAGAATTGAATATGTTGAGACTAATTTGACTGGGTGCTGTTGCTGCCTATGACAGCAACACCGGCCAGTCAAATTAGTTTCAAAATATTAAACAGAATGTTTATTAAATGATAGACATACAATTCGTACAACGTGTCAGACTATTAAGCGCCATCATACACGTCACGTAGTTGATTATGACGTCATAGGATGGATGGGTAAACTTGGAAAGGTCCATCGGAAGAAGTCCCGTATTTGTTATGTTGTGTCTATCTGTCTATCCATTCGTCCCTACGCCCGTCCGTCTCAGACATGTTAAATCAATGAGTACTGAAACATCAAATGTATCTTGATCATCGCGCTTGGAACGGAACAATCTTCTTATTCTTTGGGACAATTCACCTTTCCGGTTTATCCATCGATCATCTGACGTCATATGACGGCATAATTAACTAAGTGTCGTGTAGGATGACGTCATAATCATTACGTCTTAAATGATACTATTTGGCCCGTCTTTAACTCTCAACAGTCCGACACGAATTATATGTCTTTACTTTTGAATAAACATTCTATCGAATATTTCGAAATTAATTTGACTATAGACAGCAACAGCATCCAGTCAAATTGGTTTCAAAATATTCAACAGCTTATATGTATAGTCTTCTGGAAATTAATAGTCAGGAAGTTCAGATCGATCGATCCCAACACGGACGTAGTGTCGGTGGAGCTTAGATTGAGATGGGCGAGGCATAGCTAAAAGTTGAAGGGTCCATTCGTCCATCTGTCCCTCCATAAGCGCATCATGCTGGACGAAGATTTCGCGTTTTCGTTGATACCAAATTATGTTTTTACTGAGAGCTTAAATATTCATACTGTTTCAGATATGCTGAATAAAGGATTTCTGATTTAGGATTTTTTCGCGTATTTTTGTACTGGTGCTGTTCCATAGTTTTGTGGCTGCTACTGTGATTCGTCGTTGTCCTGTTTCTGTTCTCATAAATTGGGTGTGTAGATTATGTTTGGCCCTATAGTGTTGTGTTCATGGATATCAGTGTTAAGTGTGAAGTAGCAGGCAATGGATTGTGGCAATGTTTTGTGGTGATAAGCTTTAACAATGGTGTACATCTGTAGTTTGCCTATGTCAGCGAGTTTTAAGATTTTTTCCAGATTTGACACGGAACTTAGCAATAAAACATATAATATTCGATAAAGTAACAGTAAAATGAAAGGATTTATTTTAAACGGCGATTCCCACAAAACAGGGTTTTAACTTTGTTAACTCAAACACGTTTAAGCATTAAGCCATAATATAAAAGAACATTACAATCTTGTGTGTAGGTAGCCATTCTTAGCAAAAAGGGCTTAGATCAACATCAAATATATATATTGATTTGATGCGCATTTTGTCCCTCCTGCTCGCGTAGGTGGAGGCAAGATCATAGTCACATCCTCAACCTCTATATCATCAATGTCATCTGGCTTCGGGTACACAAACCTAGCTGCTCCCTTCTGTGAAATTCGTGTGAGAAATTTTACTTCAACTGTCTCGTCTTGAACATGTTTCTTTAACACAGTGCCTTCTTTGTCGCATAAACAACAAGCACACAGTCTCCATGGGAAATTGTATCCATAGTTGGTTCTTTGACTACATATGTATCTGACACTTCTTCATAACTATCTGAGTCACTATCATTTAGCTCATTCAAGGAATCAGACGAGCTCTCTTCTGACTCAGGCTTCTGTTTCTTTTGTGCGGTTTTAGGCTTCCTGGTCAGTGGAAGTCTTCTTTGCTTTAGCTCCTTTTATCAGATTTAGAACCTGTTTTAGTTTCCGTGATTCTTGACAGAAGTTCTGCGCGGACAGGCGTATCTGTTAGGATCATCGTGCGGCCTTTTCGTATTCTGCATTGTGTTGTCTTTCTCGGCCCTGCCTTAGGGTAAGGTCTAAGGTCTTCTGGTGACCGATACCGTCGCTCATTTTATTCAGTGGTCATGGTTTTACTACATCCTGCCTGTGGTGGGTGCTGTTCTGCAGCGTTTTCTTGTCCTTGAGTCTGATGAATTGTAACAGCTTCTCCAATATGATGCTCTACTGTGATTGACAGCTGTTCAACATCTACAGTTGGTTGTTGTTGTTGTTGTTGTTGTTGTTGTTGTTGTGATGGTGGTTGCTATTCTACAGTTGACTGTTTTCCCATATCGGAATGCTGCTGTCTTGCTGAAGCCGACCCCTGCTCTGTAGTCAATAGATCTGCCTGTCGCCCTGCATTTTGGTTTGGTTCCTCATCTGGATGTTGTGCTGCAGTTTGTTGTTGTTCGCCAGCTGATGTTTCATGCTGCTCTATAGTCAGGTACTGTTCACATTCTGCTACTGATTGTTCCTGCTGCAATGCTTCTCCGACAGAATAGTCAACATGTGGTTCTTGTTCGCGGTCAGTGGCATAAGAGCTTAGGAATTCATTATCACAAACAATATGGCTATCATATGGTTAAATTCCACTGACACGAAAACCTGCCAAATGTTTTCAGGTGTAAATGCTCTTGGATATGACTTTCCCAAACATAGGGCTGGCTATTTCGTAAATCGTGATTGCCGTACCAGGATTATTAAGCTGCCAGTCATTACACGCTGCGTTAAAATATTTCTTTAGCGGTCCATACACCATCCTATCTAATGGCTGGAGCTTGTGGCTCGTATGAGGGTGGTGGGGTGGGGGTGGTGGGGTGGTGGTGGGGGGGGGGGGGGGTGTCAGGAGAACAACACCATTTGCTTTCGCTGTATCGATCACAGCTATGGATATATGCGAGCAGTGGTTGTCAAGGATAAATAATATCTGATTGTCTACAGCAGAGTGAGAATGTCCGATATAATGATCCAGCCATGATTCAAAGATTTCTGCATTGATCCACCCACTTGGGTTTGCTACTCCTAATGTACCAGGTGGTGCGCCATTAAGCATATGATCACGGAAATTCACGCGAGGAAATATTAGCATAGGTGGTATAGTATTGCCAGCCGCATTAATAGTTCCACACATTGTCACCAGAATTGCCCCTCACCAGATGTGATTTGACCAACCTGTTTTTCGCCCTTGCTGGCAATGGCCTTCGGTGGCTTGTGTACAGTCATTAATCCGGTTTCATCAGTGTTGTAGATTCTACACGACTGGAATTTATACCGTATCAAAACGGACTCTAGGTTTAGAAAGAATGTTTTTACTGTTAAAGCTCGTAGCTTGGCCTAAGCTTATTGCTTCAGGTGAACGAATGCTAAGTTCCTGGTGCCGTTGAAGGAAACCAAGTAGCCAGTCACAACCTGTTATCTTGTTGCTATACCAAGTTTCAGGGATCTTAATACTATTCTTTTCTGCATACTGATATGCTAGTTCTCGTGTAGCCTTCCAATGCAAAAAGCTAAAAACAAAATTATTGGTATAATCTATAGGCCTCCTAACAGTGATAACAAACAATTCATCGAATTTTTAAGCAAAATTCTCGATATCATTCTAGGAGAAAGCAAGATAGCCTACCTGATGGGTGAGTTCAACATTGACATGCAGCAATAAAAATGTTGTCATACAAAAGAGTTTATCAATCTACTAGATACCTACTTCTATTATCCGACAATAACCAAGCCAACTAGAATAACTGAATCTACAGCAACCGTCATTGACAACATATTCTGCAATAACATTAACCACAATATTAGTTAAAATCAAGTCGGAATTTTCGTAACTGATATCTCGGACCACTTACCTATATTTCTTCTAGAAAAACAACAAGCATATAAAAAAAAATTTGAGCAGGAAACATTTTAATGCAGAGATTACTGTCTGGTCAACATTAAAAAATTCAAAAGGTCCATAGCAGAGACTGACTGGAGGTCAATAACAAACATACAGTCTTGTGAGTATGCCTACAACAAATTTCATGACATATGCACATCTATTTTTGATCAAAGCTTCCCAATGAAAGAAAATAAAAGATTTAAGCACAACCCAACAAAACCATGGCTTACGAGCGGACTAATAGCTGCCTGCCACAAGAAACACAAACTCTACTTAACATTTATTAAGTGTCAAACTAAACACAATGATATCCAATTAAAAAAATATAGAAACAAATTAGACAAATCATCAAAACAGCCAAGAAAACATTACAGGTCAGTCTCCTTATTTCCACTCTTCTCCAAACTCCTAGAGCGCCTAATGTACAATCGGCTGACAAGTTAGCTAGAAAAAAAGTCAATTCTATACAGATCACAATATGGATTTCGCGAAAAACACTCAACAATGCATGCAATAATCGAAATGACTGAAAAAATTATTGAATGACTGGAAACGCAACAAAGCACAGTAGGCATCTTTTTGGACCTTTCAATAGCTTTTGACACCATTAATCACCAAATAAATTAGACAAACTTGCCTATTATGGTATAAGAGGTAGTGCACTCACCTGGTTTCAGAGTTATCTAAGTGATAGAACTCAATGTGTACAATATAATGAGGTTTGCTCTGAAAACAGGCAATTAACATGTGGTGTTCCTCAGGGATCTATTCTTGGCCTCCTGCTCTTCCTCTTATATATGAATGACTTACCCAATATCTGCAAACACGTCACTGATACTGTTCGCCGATAATACCAATGCCTTTTGCTGCGAGGACAATATAGATACCTTATATAAAAAGGTAAACAAGGAAATGGAAGAAATTACCAACTGGTTTGCAATTAACAAATTATCACTAAATGTTGACAAAACAAATTATATGTTATTTACAAATTTGAAATTAAAGAAAGGGGACACTCCACAAATCCATATAAATAAAAAAGAAATTGAGGAAGCCCCATTTGTAAAATTTTTGGGAGTCTACTTAGACAAACATCTGACCTGGGCTAAACAAATCGAGATAGTAACAGCAAAAGTAGTAAGGGGCATAGGTGTCATACAAAGACTAAAACCATATATGACACCAAATACTATTAAAACACTATACTGCACCCTTGTTCTCCCACATCTCACTTACTGCAACGTTATCTGGACCAATACGCACAAGAGCAATCTAGCAAAGCTTAACAGCCTTAAAAAAAAAAGGAGTCCAATTTTTTTCAAAACCAGCAGGGGCCCAGAATATATTCAAATCT